>JACEFZ010027545.1:0-357500 GCA_014155875.1 Cepaea nemoralis | reverse complement strand
TGTGTGTGTGTGTGTGTGTGTTTATTTTATGTTCGTGCTGACGAAGGCTTTAGCCGCAGCATCCATTTGTTACCTCTGATCGGGTTCTGGTAAAACTTACCGTCTACTTCTCTTTTGTATGTATGTGTGTGAGCGTGTGTGTGTATGTGTGTGAGTGTGTGTGTGTGCGTGCGTGCGTATGTGAGTGTGTGTGTGTGTGTGAGTGTGTGTGTGCGTGAGTATGTGTATGTGTGTGTGTTAGTAATTCATTCATTGCTCGATGAATGCCAAGCAACAGACACACAACTGCACACGGCAGCTCTGTAACAATCACGTATGTCTTCCGCAGGTTACGGATCTAAATATCCACTACAACCACATCACCGAGGAGCTTCGTGCCCCAACAGACCAGCCCCTTGTGGGTATACAGAAGCCAATAGTCCAAACGCCAACCCACAAGTCCTGGTTGGCGCCCTGGTGGGAGGCCCTGACAAGGACGACAGCTATAACGATCTTAGGAGCGACTACGTGGAGAATGAAGTAGCCATCGACTACAACGCTGGGTTCCAGGGTTCGCTGGCTGGCATCGTCCACCTTCAGGCGATCAACCAGTTGCCAGCAACACACAATAAGTGTCCGTGTAACAATTGAGTGGCCAGAGATCATTGCCGCTAACGTAGAGGGTGGAGCTTACTGAAATATTAAACAATGTTGTAAAACTGTATATCATGTTCCTTGTTTGTTGCTAGAAATATCAACTGCGGAACGCTTTGGGGCCACTAAGACAGTTTGGGGCCACTAAGACAGTTTGGGGCCACTAAGACAGTTTGGGGCTACTAAGACAGTTTGGGGCCACTAAGACAGTTTGGGGCCACTAAGACAGTTTGGGGCCACTAAGACAGTTCATAAATAAAGACACATGTTGTGTTTGCCGCTCATAGAAGTAGAAGAAAGTAGATTGATTGATTGATTGATTGATTAGTTGATTGATTGATTGATTGATTAGTTGATTGATTGATTGATTGATTTAGGAACCGACATTACAGCATTCGGGACATTCCCATAAGCGCTCCGTCCCCATCCTATATACTATAGTAGAGACTAGAGCAGAGGTTCCCAAACCACGGCCCGCGGGCCACTTGTGGCCCGCCAGTTGTTAGTAAGTGGCACGCGAGGCCTCGTTATTTAAAATTATATATTTTAATAATTTCAAAAAATGCACTCTGAAGCGCCCCGTCAGCGTGCGATAATTTACTCTGCTCGTGGTTGTTATGTTCAGATATTACCGAATGCGCCTGTTCAGTTCGCAACCTTCAGCTGATCATACGATTTCATTCTGGCGACTATTGTCTGTCGAACAATTGGAACACTTGCGTTCATTCGCCCAGAGATACATTTCTCGTTTTGTTTCGACTTACAGATGCGAGCAGTCATTTTCCGCAATGGCTGTTATAAAAAGCAAGCTACGTTCCAGACTCACCGGTAGTAACCTAGCTGCGTTTATGACTTTGGGCACGACAGATTTGTGCCCAGACATTGATAAACTGGCATCTTAACTTAAGTAACTGATCATGAAGAGCAGATACAATTGTAAATTAATTACATTAATAGCGATTTTCGAAACTGATTAAAAATTTATTGTTAAATGAACTTTTGATTTTAAACCAAAAAAAATGACCGCAGTGTAGTACTGATACTGACAGCCTTTAAAGTTTTAGAATTTTGTTGACGAAAGTTAAGAAAGGTAAGAATGATATTGCACGACGTTTATAATTTTATAACTTTGTGGCCCGCTTAACTACCGAAAATAGTAGATATAGCCATCTACTTGAAAAGCTTGGGAACCACTAGACTAGAGGTAACCATAGTTTTCAATATGTATGCTGTCTAGTGCGCCCTCTACTCTCTACTTCTATGAGCGTCTATCAACACATATGCATTTAATTATGAACATATTTGGTGCCAGTGCATTGTTATTTTTATTGTCTAGGCTAGTGGTTCTCAAAATATTCTTGGCCTATGCACCCCTTCAACATATGTTCAGAATGCCATCTCCTCGCCCTCCCTCTCCCTTTTCGTATTTCCTCCCTATAAATTCCCGCCCCGGCCCCCCTCCGCCCCTACATAGTATACGTAAAAATGGAAGCTAAATTTAATAACAAATACTAGAACATGTCTAGACGTCTACATAAAACGTGATTTGCGGGTCTACTTACGTTATAAAACGAATTTCAGAAGAGCGAGAAGTACAGAACCGTAAAGTATAGAGGGGAAAAACAATATCAAGTAATCGGTTCCTGTATTAACACGATCTTGAAATAATCTTAATTCCCCCCCCCCCCCCCCCCCCGTGGAAACCCTAAAATTACCCCCTGGAAGTGGGGGTGGGGCATTCCCCACCGGTTGAGAACCACTGGTCCTAGACCATGAAAAGGGCTTGTATCTATCGGGGTGAACGAATGCATTAACTTTCTTTTCAAAGGGTTAAGAATTGGGCACATAGACCCGTCTAACATTCTGCTCTTCTTATCTTTATACTCTCATACATTATTTCATTCATACATCACTTATGAAGCTTAACTTAGACGGCAGCGACAACAACATAAGTAATGTTCATTCTAAACGCACGGGAAATGTCATCAAGCATACACGATTCACTAAAGCTCATTTGTGAGGCTGGTTTAGATATTAGGGACGTTCATTTGAAACCCGTTCCAATGGCTTTATTACAAAAGCATGAAAGAAACATTAACAGGTGTGGTAGAATTAAACAAAGCATTCATTTTGAATGAATTATGCACCAAGGGTTGGTCAGAAGAAGTTGCCATAGGCATTCAGGCAAGCATCTCAATGCTTAGGTAGACTGCGAACGCTTTCTGCAAGAAAAGGATTGTGGTTGCTCACTGAACCATGTGTTTGCCGCGTTCATTACGTCTGCATCTGTGTCCGAACAACAACAAAAATCACATGGTGACAAATCAGGACTATAGGCTAGATGTTGCAGAATTTCCCACTTCTTCCTTGCTAATGCTTCCTGCACAATTTTTGTGTTTGCAACAGTTGGTGTTAACACCAGGTTCTTTTAAGTCGGCCAACAATAGCCCTTCATGGTCAAAAAATGCGCCCAGCATAACCTTACCAGCGGAAACCTGTAACTTGAATTTTTTGGCTTTGAAGAGAAATTCATCACCCTCCATTCTGTAACGCAGCAAGTGGTCCAAACACATCCCATGCGTTCCTCTTTGTGTGATCGGTCAACATCCGTGGTACCCACTGTGAACACCTTCAGATATTGCAGTTTCTTACGAACGACCTTTTGAATTGTTCCAATTGAAACATCAAATTCTTTCGCTAGCGAACGTATGCTTCGGCAACGATTCATCTGTACTGCTGCATCAATTTTGGCGATGTTTTTTTTTTTCTTTTTCTGTTGTAACAGTGTGCGCTTGACCCGGCAGTCGAAGATCTGTCGTGACTGACGTCCTTTCCGAAACATTCGTGTCCAGTCTGTCACTGTTATCTTCGACACACATTTGTTACCGTAGCTGATTGCATTCTTCGATGAATGTCCGCTGGTCGACATCCTTCAAATTAAAGAAACTGAATCACCACTCTTTGAGCTTCTTTGGAAGGATTTTGGATCAACCCGGCCATTTTCTCAACGGTCATAAACAGAACTTATGCATCATACATCAGTACATACTCTTTTAATCATTGGTCAGTACTTACCACATGACTATGACATGATCATGTTCATCGTTGTCGTAATAAGTGTCGTCGCTGGAGTGAGTGGAATCAACACCCACATTCTTTTAACTCCATCTCATTATCTTGAGGATCTCCTGGATCTCAGTCCACAACACCCCATCAGTCTTTGGATTTTGCGACAATGCTCACGACAATCGTCACTGTATGTGTGTGTAAAGTGTGGGAGTTTGATCATAATAGTAGGTTGGGGGATGGGGGAATGTGTGGGTGGGCGGGGTGGGATTGTGTGGGTGGGTGGGTGGGTGGGGATTTTTGTGTGGTACGTGCGGGAAGTATGGGTTGGCGGGGAGATGTGTGTGTGGGTGGGGATGTGTGCTTTGCTAGGTGGTTGTGGGTGAGTTTGTGGAGGAGGATATGTTGGTGGATGATTGATGGTGGGTTATGGGATGGGTGGGGGTATATGTATGGGTGGGGAGATGTGGGTGTGGGGATATGTGGTGGGTGGGAGATGTGTGCAGGTGGGGGTGGTTATGGGTTTGGGGGTGTGGGTGTGGGATGTTTGGGTGGATGGGTGGGGAGTGTGTGTGGGTGAGATATGTGTGGGGGTGTATGTGGGTTGGGAAGGGGTGCATGATGGGTGTGGGTGATGGATTTGGAGATGTGTGTGTGGGTGGGGGATATGTCTGGCTGGGTGGGGAAGTGTGGCTGGATGGAGGATGTATGTGTGGGTAGTGAGGGTGATTGTAGTTGGGGGATGTGTGTATGGGTAGGAGATGTGTGGGGAGATGTGTGTGTGGGTGAGGGATGTGTCTTTGGGATTTTGTGGGTGTGGTGTTGTGTGGGAGGGGAGCTGGGTGTGGATAAATGATGGTGTGTGTGGGTGGGTGAAGGGTGTGGGTGGGTTTGCGGGTTGGTGAAGGATGTGTGTGAGGGTGGGAATGCGTGCTTAGATGGGTGGTTGGGGTGTGTGAGTGTGGATGGGTAAATAGGAGATGTATGTGTTAATGAGTGGGTAAGGGATGTGTGGGTGTTAGTGGTTGAGGGATAAGTACGTGTGTCTAGGGATGTGTGAGGGGATGATTGTATGAGTTGGGGATGTGTGTGTGGGTTGTGTGTGTGCGTGGATGGGAGGTGTGTGTTTGTGAATGGGGGATGTTTTGGTGTGTGGGGATGTGTGTGTATGGGTGGGGAGATTGTGAGTGGGTGGGGATGTGTGTGTATATGGGTAGGGGTGTGTGGTTAAGGGATGTGTGGCTGGGGGATGGGTTGATGGAGGATGTGTGGTTGGGTAGAGGATGTGTAGGTGGGTGATTGTATATTAGTAAGGGTGTGTGGTTAAGGGATGTTTTGGTTGGGGGAATGGGTGGGTAGAGGATGTATGGGTGGGTAGAGGATATGTGGGTGGGTGAGTGTGTGCAGGTTAGGAGATGGTGGGGGGTGTTTGTAGTGTGGGCTCGGGATCTATGAGTGGGCTGGGGGAGATGGGAGATTATGTGGGTGGGTGCGGAATTGTGTGTGGGTAGGTGCGGAATATGTGAGTTGACGGGGAGATGTGTGTGTGGTTGAGGAATGTGTGTTTGGCTGAGTGGGTGGAGGTGTGTGGGTGGAGGAGGATATGTGGGTGAGTGATTGTTGGTGGGTAATGGGACGGGTAGAGGATATGTGAGTGGGTGGGGAGATGTGTGTAGGTGGGGGATGTGTGGATTATTGAATGTATGTGTGCTTGGGGTGTGGGTGGTTGGGATGTGTGGTGTGTGTGGGTGGGGAGATGTGTAGGTGTAGGGATGTGGTGGATTGGTGGGGAATGTATGTGTGTGTGGGTTATGTGTGTGGTTGGGTGGGGGAGTTGGAGTGAATGGGGGATGTGTGGGTGGGTGGTGGATGGTCCTCATAACGTAGTAATATGCATTGTTTATGTTTACAAAATTCATGTGACAATGTTTTTTTTCCTATGCACTGTTGATAAAAGAAAGATGAGTGAATGGAAGGGCCGAATGTAAGACGGGCCTGCGTGCCCAATTTGTTACCCTTTGAAAATAAAGTCTGTTCGTTCGTTCGTTCGTTCTCTCTCTCTCTCTCTCTCTCTCTCTCTCTCTCTCTCTCTCTCTCTCTCTCTCTCTCTCCTCTCTCTCTCTCTCTCCTCTCTCTCTCTCTCTCTCTCGCCAAAATTAAAAACTTCCTTGATGAGGACACAAGGAAACTATTCTATACTTCTCATATACAGACACACTTTGACTACTGCTCTACAATCTGGGACGGTTGTTCTAATTCAAACACCAAGTGACTTTACTCACTCCAGAAACGGGCCATGAGTCTAATTTATAGCAAACATTTATCTGATAATCCTAGCCTGTATAAACGCCTTCAGTTACTACCATTCCGTAAAAGCCTGCTTTTCAATAAAGCTAAACTAATTCACAAAATCCTGCATCGGAATGCCCCAAACTACCTTTGGCCATTGTTTAAATATAATGCTAGACACAGTAAACGTTTAAATATATTACACATTCCGAAGCCTAGGATTGACTTATACAAAACAAGCTTAACGTACTCTGCAGCTCAGCTGTGGAACAATCTTCCACAAGCAATCAAAGACATCACCAATCCCTATTCATATAATCGCAAATTATTCGAACACTATCTCAATACGGATTACCTTCCCCCTTAATAATAGAGATAATAATAATAACAACAAAACCCTAGTATAACAGCCAGTCCCCTTTTGGTAGGCCAGTATATTCCACATGGCTAATAACAAGTGTTTGACCATTATCTAATATTACTGTGTCGTGTAGTTTTGATGTTCGCATTTTGCCCATGCCTTTATAATGCATATCTTTTATATTGTTGCTGTTCTTTGTTAGCCTTGAATGATGTGTGAATGAAATAATGTATGAAAGAGAGTGATAGAAGGGCAGAATGTTAGACGGGCCTGCGTGCCCAATTCTTAACCCTTTGACAATAAAGTTTGATTCGTTCGTTCGTTCGTTCGTTCGTTTCTCTCTCTCTCTCTCTCTCTCTCTCTCTCTCTCTCTCATCTCTCTCTCTCTCTCTCTCTCTCTCTCTCTCTCTCTCTCTCTCTCTCTCTCTCTCTCTTCTTCCTTCTTCTTCTTCTTCTTCTTCTTCTTCTTCTTCTTCTTCTTACCACCGGACCATGCCCCCTCTCATTCTTTTCCAAACATACTACACAACTCTAGATTCTAACAAAAACGACACATTAATTTAATAAAGAAAAGTGTCAGGTATGTGCAAAGTGGTATGTGTAGAATGTCTGTCATATACTCTAGAGTGTATGCAGAATCAGACCGAACAGCTCAGGATCAAGTCTGCTTTCATCACAGTACCAGCCACACAACAGCACCATAGATCAAGTACAGAAGGACCTCACCAAATGATGCGTCTCTCCGGCCAGGTGTCGACTTCCTCCAGTGGCTCTTGGATAGTCCGGATGCCTGGTCACAAATAGTGGATATAGTCCAATACTGACTATGAATTCCCTGAAACACAAACATAAAAGATGTGAGAAAAAGAGTGCTGAGGTGCTACATAGAACCTATACTTTTGTATGGAAGTGAAGCGTGGACAATGAGCATCAAGCTGAAAAACACCTGATGACTGAGGAGGGTACAAAGAATACCATGGACAGACAGAAAGACCAATGACCAAGTACTACAAGAAACAAATAAAAATCGTAAATAGATTAGAAACATTAGACGTAGACGGTCAAAATTCTTTGGACATGTTATGAGAAAAAATACATAGGAAAAACTTGGTGACAACTGGCAAGATCTAGGGGAAGGGAACAGGGGGAAGACCGAGAAGTAAATACCTGCATGGCTTGGCCACATGGCATGGTCGAGACAGGAACACTGAACTGATCCACGACTCTGGTGATCGAGTAAAATAGCGAGCCATGACCTCCCACGCTTACAGGCATGGCACATGATGGATGGGTGTAAGTCAGGTTTTAGTCAGATATGACTGCGCTACCGTGTCAAAGTCTTGCTTAGGGCAAGAATTATGGCTCGTATCTTGACAAGTGTGATACTAATTATGCTTATCAAATAACTCGAGGCTAACAGCCGATAATATAGTTCGCGCTATTTATTCGCGCACTGCACACATCAGAAACAATAGAAGCTTCGCACAATCACATTTCACAATATCCAATAGATTATAAATGCAAGCAATCAATACATCAATATAATAATACATCAATGCACTCCACTTACAAGTCACACAGGCAGGCGTTCCATTAGATTATAAATGCAAGCAATCAATACATCAATATAATAATACATCAATGCACTCCACTTACAAGTCACACAGGCAGGCGTTCCATCTCCAACGGTCATACAGGCTAGCTCTCAAGACATGCATAAAACTCTCAAGCCGCTTTCACACGTCAGTCCGTTACGGCCACCAAGCCTAGTCTGCTTGGACTTTCAGCACACACCACAGTTGTGCTCGAGTCAGCCCGCGTGACCCCTCAATGTTCACGCTGTGTTCCAGCTGACCGCCGACTGCTTAGTATCGCTCAGCGTTGATTGCCTGGCGTTGTTGAAGACGCCGCGTTATAGCTGTAGTGCTTATAATAGATCAGCGTTGCATTGTCGGGCGTTGGTGCAGACAACGCGTTATAACTCTGGGTGAGACTCTGACATTCTCCCCCCCCCCTTATTCTCATGAAAGGTTTTCCTTTCATGTACTCTATATAGCTGTTCTTTATCTTGTCAGAATCGAACTTTGCACTTCATCTGACGTAACTCTTTAGTTTGTCTTAATATGTACAGGTGATTAGTAAACAATATGCATACAATCCCCATGCCTACCCATCAAGCATACTTGTCAAGTACAATCAATTCCATGGTTTTTACCTCGCTGAGACACAGCCAGTCCGGTAGGTTACGGCTAACTTGCCCCTACCTCTCCACCAAAAAGAAAAATTACAAATAATCAGGTGAGTCTGTGAGTATCTACCTATAAGATAACTCCGACATTGGACATCTACCCTTATCTCATAGAATATCCAATGAAGGTCTTCAGTTTTGGTAAGTTTTCCCATATACACATGACGTCACATTGACGTGATTACTATTAGGCAAACATAGGTAGTTTCAATACATATTTACACATCACCAACAATATTTAGTTATGTCCCTTGGTTATGGAACAAAAGTTAGGGACAGTAATTTTATCATGCTTTCAACAAAATAAATTACAAGTAACATTTTCTTTCTTAGCGTCATAATTTGATCCTCCTTGACAAAAGTGCACAAAAGGTCACTCTTGTCAAAAAGTAAATCAAGCTACGATGCTGAGATTACATCTAACAAAACTCGACATATACAATTTCGTATATGGAAATATTTCATACCCAAATGTTCATACAATTGTCATAAATTTATAAACATTTTATTATGGTATGCTAACTTTCAAATTAATATGGACATCTAATGGAAGTGTAGAGCTGTGTTGTTGCACATTCAAGGTCTCTCGTTTTAGATGTACTTTAAATATACGGAGCACCCAGATCTTGTCATCAGCTGTTGGATAGCTTCTTCCGTCTTATCCTCGGATTAGGTTGTCAAGGTCATCATTCGTACTTGTTAAAACGTCGTGGACCATCTTTGTAGCTGTACTCAGGATTACTTGGCGCTGTTCAAGCTCAGTAAGTCTTTGGGTCCTGTAGTTACTGTCCTGTGACACTTGTGGTGTCTATTTCTTATAATACTACATATTTACAATAGTAATGGCATTCTTTCACATTTCTCACAATTATACGACCCATTCATTCACATAATAATAATAATATGTACACAATATATTTACAATGGGAGATTAAATCTTCCCTATCACACTGTTCTTCACAGCGTAACTGACATAAAGTCACAATTGGCTGTGGTGTTGAGCACTATTTACGTTGCAGTTTATACACCATCTGCAATGTGCTCGGGTGTTACCTGGCTATTGGGTGAGTCGTATGGACATCTCGATAGAAGATCGGCCAGAGAGTTATGTGAGCCTCGTATATGTCTGATTTCGAAGCTATAGTCCTGTAGAAGAAGGGACCATTTGGCCACTCTGTGGTTACTTGGGGTACCACTGGTGATGAATGTCAAAAGGCTATTGTCTGTTTCAATAATGAAGTGTTTACCTAAAAGAAATCTCGAAAGTTTACGTCCCGAGAACACAAGAGCGAGAGCTTCAAGTTCCGGTGTGCTGTAATTTCGTTCACTGGTGTTCAATTTCCGGGAGACGTAGTATACGGGGTACAATATTTGGTCGTGCTCTTGAAGCAGTACCCCTCCAATGGCTACGGAGCTCGCATCGCATCTTAGCCTGAAAATAGTGCTAAGATCAGGTAATTTTAGAATAGGTTCACTGGAAAAAATAAGATAGTTCTTTCGCAAATGCAGGCCTTAAACATTCGCTATTTACAATCACATTTGGATGTTTGTTTGTTAGTAAATCAGTGAAACATTTGGTCAATTCAGCAAAATGAGGGATAAATTGTCTATAGTAATTCAAAAGACCTAACACACTTCGCAACTCTTTTTATTTTGGTTGTCGGAAGCGACAATTTCAAAATTCTAGTCATGATGTTATCGTCAGTTGATATGAAGCCATTTGAGATCTTATAGCCGAAAAATGTAATTTCTTGAAAGGCTATATCAACTTTGGATGGTTTTATTGTCAGTCCATGTTGTCTAATCCTGTCGAATGTCTGCTGTAGTGTATAGGAATGGAATATGGTCTGCATTTTATTGGGATGTCAGACGTCAAAATAATATGATGATGCACTAAGTCTGTCTGTCCTGGGTTGTTAGAAAAAATTGTACTGTATTCTTGTAATACTTGTCTGCAACTGTCAGTCTGTGTCTGCGTCAGTTTGGGATTTACCTTTATGTCCTGTAGGTTGGTTGTCGTGTCCAGTACTGGTGTTGGTATCTCGTCAGTATCGTTGTCGTCTGTCTGGTCCACTATTGTTGTGCTTGCTGTAGTCTCTACTTGTTCGTTCGTCCCTGTGGTAATATGGTTTAAGCATGTTAATATGAAAAATCTTGTGTTTGTCCCTAACTGCAATTTCGTAATCTACTGTCGAAATTTGTCGTAACACTTTAAACGGTCCTTGCCATGATTCTGTGAGAAGATGTCTGTCACTTGGCAATAAGAGAAGAACGTCCTGTCCTGGCATCAGAGTAATGGTTCTATTTCCTCTGTTAGCGTATTGTCGGTAGATAGCACCAGATTTTTGTAGTGCTTCTTTTGCTAACACACATGATTTCATGATTCTATCGCGCAATGATATTACATGTTCATACGATGAAATGGGTGTAAATATGGTTTTACTTTCAGTCAGCATAGACTGGTACAATGATAATGGGCCGCGTGGTTTGGCACCATACACTATTTCAAATGGTGAGAATCCAGTGCTGGAATGTGGCACTTCCCTATATGCAAATAAAATAGCAGGTAGATACGTGTCCAAGTCTGCGGGATGTTCTTGGGTTACTTTTGAGAGCATATGTTTAAGATCGCCGTTGATCTTTTCTATGATACCTGTGGAGTGTGGGTGGTACGGGCTGTTAAAGCATTGCTTCACCCCAACATCTTAGTAAATGCTTGTGTAGCTGCGGCAATAAACTGGCTACCCCGATCTGAAAGGATGGTATCAGGGAATCCTACCCTTGCAAAAATATGGAAGAATACTTCCATGATGTCTTTGGAAGTTATATTCTTCATCGGAATGGCTTCTGGCCACCGACTACATAAATCAATTATTGTAACAATATATTTGTTTCCCCTTGATGTTATGTGGTTAAGAGGACCAACTATATCGACCGAGATCTTTTCAAACGGTCTACTTGCCAAATCAGTGATTTGCAGTTCTGCTTGCGGGTGTTTCCCCTTTTTAACAAGCTTTTGGCAGATGTCACATGATCTGCAATACAATTTAGTATCACTGCAAAATTTAGGCCAATAGAATTGAGTAAGTAACCTTGCTCGTGTTTTAGCATACGCCATATGCCCTGCAAAGGGTATGTCATGCGCTAGCTGTAATGCTTGGTTGCGGTTTTCTGAAGGTAGCACCGTTTGTTCTGTAGTGCTAGAACCTTTGGTATAGTACCGTGTCAGAATTCCGTTTTTCAGAGCAAAATACCATTTAGCGTTCTTTGCTACTCGTGGCTTTTGGCCTATTAATTTAAAATACTTTTGCAACGATCGATCAGCTTTTTGAGCTGTTATAAATTTCTCCCTGGTTGTTTCGGAGATGTTACAACTGGGCTTATTAGCTGTAAAGCCTCTGTCTGATCGATTCGATCTTGCATTTGAGCAGTAGATCTGGTTACTGCATTTGTAATATCAAGGTTATCATGTACATTACAACTTGGTGTTACATTTACACAACTACATTCCTGTGATGACATTGCCGAATTGGCATACATACATTCATTTACAGGTGGTAATACATCATGAATGGTGATTTGTGATGGTGGTGGAATGGTATTATCAATGTTACAAGTGACGGTGGATATAATACCGTCGTGTGGCATATCATTCACCTCTGGAAGGTTACCAATGATGACATCGCAACAAGGATTGGTCAATGCTGCGCATTTGACCTTTCCGGTGAGGAATGGTGTACTTATGTATGTCCATGCAAGCGGGTATCTCTCGATGTTACCCGAGAAAGTTCTGCATGTAACATATTTACCACTATATTGTGATGGTAAGATATAGTCTCTCTTAATGCCAATGAGGGTACTGCCGCTATCCCGTAAAACGGTGGCAGCTCTACCGTTAATATATCCATAGTGGATATTTAATTTACCTTGGGAGTTGACTACTAAATTGGCTTCCTCATTTGTAACAGGAATGGAATGGCCACATGTCAAAATGCCATCCTCATGAAATTGATCACAGATAGTACATTTGTAGTGTTGAAACACATCAATAGAATGTGCTGTGTTTACAGTTTGATCTTCTACACTTTCATCTTCTGATGAAGAACTATCAATCATGGCTGCATTCGCCTTTCTGGACATAGCTTTGGCTTTACATCTTTCCGCCAGTGGCCTAACGCCTTACAAAGGAAGCATTTGGTGTTCCGTCTGTATATCTTTCTTTCTTTGTCTTGCTTCGCTATGTAGTTTTGTAAAGTACGACATGTAACCAGGATGTTGGTCACACATATCAGTTTCGTGGTGTGACAAATGACAATATTTGCATTTGTTAAGTTGTTCAGTAGATTGCCTATAGGGCTTTTGTTTGTTGTAGGGCACTGACTTAGATCTGTCATATGTAGCGGCTGCTACAAAGTCTGTGCTAGTCAAACCAGTAATGAAACATTGCTTATTGGCTGAAAAATAACCTGAGCCACGACTTTCAATCTGTTGTACACTTTCACACTGACATTCCATAGAAATTTCGAAAATGGAGGTGGGAGAGATGTGATAATTTTATCTCTCAAAATAAGATCTGTCAATTTATCAAAATTACCATTCACTTTGGCTGCTGACAGCCACTTAGAAAAAACATTCTGTATTTCTGAGATGTAATCAGAGAACGTTTGTGTTGGTTTAGGAGACTTCTTCTTCTTCTTCGTTCATCCGGAGTTTTTTTTCGGACGTGATTGCGTTGTGCCTGTTTACAGCAGAGCTGCGTTCTTGCGCCGTTAGGCCGACACATCCGACTTCTGCTGGCATTTGTTGACCGGGTTAACCTTTCCGGGGGTTTCTTAGGGTTTAGGAGACAATTTACCAAACTGTTCTCTGTAGCCTGCTTCATCTAGCAGAAAAGGAGACATAATTTTTGTCTTAATATAATGATAATCTTTTTTCAGGTCATTTGGAATCGACTCTATCACTTTCAGAAGTTCTCCAGAAAGACTTCTCATGTATATTATACTCCATTCTGACTTTGGGATCTGGTAATGATCCATAATACATTCAAAATTTTGTGTGAAAGCTGCTATGCAATCACCTGTGGTGTAACTTTTAATCAGCCCTTGGTATTTCTTATATGGCTGGTCTTTGTCAGCTTTTCTATCTTCTTTTTCTTTGGAAGTTTCTGCTTTCAGCTGTTCAATTTTTAGCTGTACTTCAAGCTCTTCTCTTTTGCTCTGAGCTACAATTTCAGCTTTTCTTATTTCTGCATCTGTTTCTGTTTGCTTAAGTTTTAAAGCAGTGTCTGATTCTGCCTGCTTAAGTTTTAAAGCAGTCTCTGCTTCTGCTTGTTTAAGAGCTCTTTCGGCTGCTCTCTCTTCTGCTTCTGCCTGTTTAAGAGATCTTTCGGCTGCTCTCTCATCACGTTCATTAACCTTATATTCTGCAAACTGTTTCTCACTCCAAGCCCTTAACTCTTCACCAGAAAGGTTCATCTTTAAACCCATTTCGATGTACTCGTTTAAACTAGACATGAACAATATGTATGATGAAATAGATAGACACAAAATTAATAATGTTGTTAGTAATTTAAGTTCTTTGTCGTTCTTAATCAAACTTTGTCGACTTTCAAAAAGCCTTCGACAGCATCCACCGTCCTTCACATTTGGAATCTACTTAACATCTATGTTTTTTCCTACCAAATATACCAACGTCATAAAATCTTTCTACAAAGAGACACGTTGCTGCGTAAGAACAGAAACAGGCAACTCTGACTGGTTCTCAGTCGAAACAGGAGTGAAACAGGTTGTTCTTATCACCGATGCTTTTTGGAATAGCTATCGATTGGGTCATGCGCAAATGCACAAGCAACACAAATATGGTATTCATTGGGTTGACAAAATTCTAGAAGACCTGGACTTTGCCGACGACATAGTGCTTTTGAGTTCAACACATCCGGATGCTCAAGAGAAAATAAACCACCTCCAAAATGTTTCAGGGCAAATTGGTCTCCAAATTAACACCACAAAAACAAAGACTATTGATCTTACCAACAGTTCAGATGAGACCAAATTGAACAGCTACGTTCTTGAAAAAGTCAACAGCTTCACATACCTAGGAAGCAAAATGACATCCACAGGGGACTCAACACCAGAAATATCAACTAGAATCGCACTGGCATCTAGTGCCTTCAACAAACTGTCAAACATCTGGAAGTCAAAGACACTCAGCAAACACACAAAACTTAAAATCTTCAACTCTTGTGTGATTCCAGTGTTAACGTATGGATGTGAAAGTTGGAAATCAACGGTAGCTTTAGATAAAAAATTAGACAATTTTGAGAACAAATGTCTTAGAAGACTTCTAAACATCCACTGGACAGACTTCAGAACCAATTCGCAAATAAACAAGAGACTACGCAAGATACAGTATCCAATTTCATAAGAAGACGCCGTTGGAACTACATCGGCCATGTACTCAGAATGGACAAGACAAGACTCCCCTACCAAGCCCTCATATGGTCACCGGTAGGGAAAAGAAAACGGGGAAGACCAAGAGAGACCCTGCGTAGAACCATCATTAGAGAAGGCTCATTCAATGGCCAAGTAAATATCCAAGATCTACAACAGATAGCAGCGAACCGCCAGGCATGGAGAGACAGGACTTCTGCCCTATGCGCCGCCTTAGGCTCAAGAGGAAAGACTAACTAACTAATTTAAGTTCAAAAGATTACAGTACTTAATATTACAGCTTATGTTTAGGCCTGCTGAACGAAAATATAAGGAAGAGAAAAAAAATTTATACTCAAGTACTCCTGAGGCAATGTGCCGGACAATGGCTGCTCAGTACTGCCCGAAACCACACTGGTTTTTAATTCAGGTCGACCAAAATATTTCGGAGTTTACAAGGGACAGGTGTAGATGACACCAAACAACCTGTTATTTTTGGAGCAAGAGAAATTAGAACATGTGCAAGTGTGTGGTGTATGTAATGTCACTTAAGTTTTTGTAGGTTTGTATGTCGTCAAGTATTGTTGTCAGTCGTATCACCACACTCAACAACTCTCTTTTCACACTTTCCAACCGTTCCGCTAACACTACTTCTACTCAATGACATTCAAGGACATGGCCGCCATTTTGTTTTTATCACTTCAATAACTCGGTTGAAATTTACTAAGTTCAAAAACGCACTTATCGTTTCGATAAATTAACTCGAAAGATGGTATTTATCTATTAAATTATAACCTACACGCTCGCATTTGTTCAAAACTCGCACTTTATACCAATAATTTATTCACACAAAAAAAAACTCGACAACAGTTGCCATGTTTACAATTATTTAACACTCTATTTTTCGTATTTCACGGTTCAAATCTAATGAACCCCACGTTCGCACTTGTCAAAGTCTTGCTTAGGGCAAGAATTATGGCTCGTATCTTGACAAGTGTGATACTAATTATGCTTATCAAATAACTCGAGGCTAACAGCCGATAATATAGTTCGCGCTATCTGTGGCTGAAGGGCTTGCGAACGCGGTGTTGTGAGCCCGTATACCCGGGTTCGAAACACGGCGGTGCTGGTTTTTTCGAAAAAGGTATAGAGACCGGTCGTTCAGAAAGCAATGGCAAACTACTGAACGTAACACTTGCCTAGTACATCAACAGCAGCTGAAAATGCTGGTGTTGACTGCAACGTCCCGTAAGGGATACGCAACAAAATTTTTTTTTTTATTTATTCGCGCACTGCACACATCAGAAACAATACAAGCTTCAATCAATCAATCATGTGCCATGCCGGAAAGCGTGGGCGGTCATGATTCGCCATTTCACTCGATCACCAGAGTGAAATTGCTTCGCGCAATCACAATTCACAATATCCAATAGATTATAAATGCAAGCAATCAATACATCAATATAATAATACATCAATGCACTCCACTTACAAGTCACACAGACAGGCGTTCCATCTCCAACGGTCATACAGGCTAGCTCTCAAGACATGCATAAAACTCTCAAGCCGCTTTCACACGTCAGTCCGTTACGGCCACCAAGCCTAGTCTGCTTGGACTTTCAGCACACACCACAGTTGTGCTCGAGTCAGCCCGCGTGACCCCTCAATGTTCACGCTGTGTTCCAGCTGACCGCCGACTGCTTAGTATCGCTCAGCGTTGATTGCCTGGCAGCTGTCAGGTCTTAGTCAGATATGACTGAGCTACCGTATAACAGTAGACGGTACTACCTGGTTTCTGTTAGCGCCGAACGTTGGGCGGCGCTTACCAAACCCGACACCCCACATTGTGCCAACGGCTTCGGGCGGAAGAGCGCAATTGGGAGGGTACAAGCCTTACCCTGGTGCGAGGAAATGCAAGCTAAAGACAAAATTGTCATGGCAGGGCAGACCAGGCCCTAAGCCTTGGTTGGCGACTGGTCTAGGATCGAAGCTCCGACAGGCGGACAGTTAGAGCATTGCTTTGCTGATCCGGCAGCTTCTGCAGCTTGTCTTGTTCCAGATGTAGGGGTGTTACCTTTCCTCTGGAGTGAACTAGGCAGGCCGAGAGAGGGATCATGCTGCATGGGCAACACATGATCTCTATATTTTAGCCCAGGCTTTGTGCTATGGAGAGGCAATAACTCCATCCCTGGTCTTAACTGGTCTCGGAATCAAAGCGAGAGGCAACTGTTACGGGTTATAAGTCCTTGTCAGTTGGCGTAGACATGGGGCGCCACGCGTTGCCTCTGACGGTGGGAGACACCTATAGGTGTCACTGATCAGCTACCGCCCGCCTCAAGCTGGGCAGCCCCCAGCCAATTGGGTGCTGATCCGCCACAGCCTGCCTGCTTCAATGGGTGCTTGGGGCTAGGACAAAATCTGAATCGCAGGCTGTAAAACCAATGCACCAGGTACAAACAAAAATAAAAATAGAAACCTCAAGCTACGGCTTGCAACCTGGAACGTGAGAACCATGTGTCCAGGATTTTCCACTGACTTGACCAATATTGACGATGTGAGAAAAACGGCTGTGATTGATGCCGAACTCAATCGTCTTAACATTGATATTGCTGGCCTGCAGGAGACTCGCCTCGCTGAGGAAGGGTCACTCAGGGAAAACAAATACACCTTTTTCTGGAAGGGTAAAGGGCAGGCAGAAAAAAGGCAACACGGTGTGGGCTTTGCAGTGAAGAATTCGCTACTGGGAATGATTGAAATTCCAGCAGGAGGAAATGAAAGACTATTATCCCTGCGCTTGGCAACCTCTTGTGGGTTTGCCACCATTATTACTGCATATGCACCGACACTCGATTCTTCTGATGATGTGAAGGATTTGTTCTATGAGGAGTTAGACTCCGTGATCAAGGCAGTTCCAAAATCTGACTACATTTATATGCTCGGTGATTTCAATGCTCGTGTGGGCAAGGACTCGAGTTCATGGCCAGTGTGCCTTGGAAAATACAACATCGGTCGCATGAATGAAAATGGGCAAAGGCTACTGGAGCATTGCACCAGTAATGACCTATGTATTACAAACTCTTTTTTTAAAACAAAAGAGATGCATAAGGTCACATGGAAACATCCAAGATCCGGCCATTGGCACCAGCTGGACTTCATCATCACACGGAGACAACATCTGAACCATATATCATTGACTCGTAGTTACCACAGTGCTGACTGTGATACGGATCATTCTTTGGTTGTTGCAAGGGTTAGACTGAGACCAAAGAGAATCTACACAGCTAAACACAAATCGAGCCCCAGGATTAATATTATTAACACTCATGATCCTGAAAAGTGCTTTCAGTTTCAACAGCAACTTGAAGACGCTTTCACTGATACACCAGAAAATTGTACAGTAAATGAAAAGTGGGGTCAAATTAAGGAAACTCTTTATAAAACTGCCGTAGGGGTTTACGGCACTGTGGATCATAAGAGGCAGGACTGGTTTGCGGCCAACAGCGAGACTCTGCAGCCCTTGATTGATAAGAAGAAGAAAGCTCTCTTAAGAAACAAGGAAAGACCAACGCGTAACACTCTGAGTGAGCTAAGGCAAGCTAGGAAGGATGTGCAAAAGGCTGCCAGGCAGTGTGCAAATGATTATTGGATCAAGTTATGTGAGTCCATTCAAATCGCAAGTGATAAGGGAGACATAAGAAGCATGTATGAAGGAATAAAGAAAGCCTGTGGTCCAGTGATCAAAAGAAGTGCACCATTGAAAACCTTGACTGGAGAAGTCATCACTGATAAGAAACAGCAGATGGACAGATGGATAGAGCACTATTTGGAGCTTTACTCAAGTGAGACCAAACTAGCGGATGATGCCCTCAACGCCATAGAGGCTCTACCAACTCTTGACCACCTGGACACACTTCCCACCATAACAGAAGTTAAGTGTGCTATAAATGAACTTGCATCTGGCAAGGCTCCAGGTAAGGATGGGATTCCAATAGAGGTTATCAGGAGTGGGCAAGACACACTCACTATACAGATCCACCAGCTAATAGAGCTATGCTGGCGAGAAGGACAAGTCCCACAGGATTTCAAAGATTCAAGCATCATAACACTGTACAAGAACAAGGGCGATCGGAGCGACTGCAACAACTATAGGGGTATCTCACTTCTGTGTATTGTTGGAAAAGTATTTGCCAGAATTGTTCTGCGCAGACTTCAAGTCCTAGGAGATCAAGTCTACCCCGAATCACAGTGTGGCTTTCGACAGAACCGGTCTACCACTGATATGATATTCTCATTGCGACAAATGCAAGAAAAATGCCGTGAACAGAATCAACCACTGTTTATTGCCTTCATCGACCTCACAAAGGCATTTGATTTGGTCAGTCGTGAGGGTCTGTTCAAGGCACTAAAGAAGATTGGCTGCCCACCAACTCTTCTGTCCATTGTGGAATCGTTCCACACAGGCATGAAGGGTATAATCAAGTTTGATGGTGCAACTTCTGAAGAATTTGAAATCAAGAGTGGAGTTAAGCAAGGTTGTGTACTAGCTCCCACCCTCTTTGGAATATACTTTTCACTTCTACTGAAATATGCATTTCGTGATCAGGATGGTGGTATATACATTCACTCACGCTCAGATGGCGGCCTCTACAATGCTCAGAGATTGAAGGCTAAGACCAAAATTAGGAGGGTACTGATCAGAGAGTTGCTTTTTGCAGATGATGCTGCAGTTACGACCCACTCTGAGGAAGAATTGCAATGTCTACTATCTGCATTCTCCAATGCTTGTTCTGAATTTGGTTTAACAATTAGCAAAAAGAAGACACAGATTATGTCACAAGGTGCACATGGGGTACCATCAATCTTTATTGACGACGCCGAACTAGAGATAGTAGACCATTTTACATATCTAGGATCAGTGGTAAATAGCAAATTATCCCTAGATCAGGAAATCAACATCCGGATTGGTAAGGCAGCAACAACAATGAACAGGTTAAGAAAAAGAGTCTGGGAGAACAGGAAGCTTACTGCCAAAACAAAAGTCCTTGTCTATCAAGCCTGTGTCCTTAGTACTCTTCTCTATGGCAGTGAAACCTGGACAACTTACTCACACCAAGAGAACAATTTAAACAGCTTTCATATGCGGTGTCTGCGAAGAATTCTTGGTATTAAGTGGCAAGACAAAATCACAAATACTGAAGTATTGGAAAGATCAGGTTGTGTGACAGTTTATTCCATGCTCAGTCTTCGTAGACTTAGATGGATAGGACATCTTAGGAGGATGGATGATGGTAGAATACCAAAGGATATCTTTTTTGGTGAATTACAGATGGGTAAGAGATCTCAGGGTCGGCCTCTACTACGATACAAAGATGTGTGTAAGCGGGACATGATTGATACAGGCATTGATAATGCACATTGGGAGCAAGTCGCCGCTGAACGTGTTGCATGGAGGGCAAATATCAGAAATGGAATAAAGTCAAAGGAGAAAATTATTGCAGAAAAGTCACACACCAAGCGTTTGAGACGTAAGATGGTGCATGATGGTGGAAATGACCACGTGTTCACATGCACCCACTGTGAACGGACATTTACAGCGCAAATTGGCCTTATCAGTCACACTCGCTACCGCCATAGTTAAAAGTTATGCCTTTTTAAAGCACAAACTATCGTCTGTCAAGACGGCAAGGTGCCAATGAAATGATTGCCTGGCGTTGTTGAAGACGCCGCGTTATAGCTGTAGTGCTTATCATAGATCAGCGTTGTATTGTCGGGCGTTGGTGCAGACAACGCGTTATAACTCTGGGTGAGACTCTGACAACCGTATGACAGTAGACTGTACTACCTGTATTCTGTTAGCTCCGAATGTTTTGTCTTAATCAGATATGACTTGGTCCACGACATTCTAAGACCTTTTCTGTAACGTTTAATTTTAAAAGCTCCAATTTTCTTCTTTAGTGATGTCGAGATGAGAAAAATAGTTATACAGAGCTATAATAGAATCAATCCTGAAGTAGAGAAGCAAATCATGGCCAAGTTAACATACATGACAGGAATTATGTGGAAGCTGTGGAGATGTGGTTTCATAGAAGAATGATGATAACACAGAGGACTAATAGAAAAAGTAATGAAGGTATCTTGACAGAAGTGAACTCACACACACATTTGGTTACTGGTATCAGAAGTCTACATTTTCTGGGTATGCCATGAGAAGAGGCAAGTTGGAGTATAACGGGAAGGTTGGAGGGAAAGAGAAGTAGTTGGAGACCAAGAGAGAGGATGCTGGACAGATTCACAGCATGGCATGGAGGAATGTCGCTATCAGTAATGATTGACAGCACAAGAGACAGAAGGTTACGGACATATTTTTTTTCTTCTCTTGCTCGCTTTTAACACAAGCGTAGTTCATACACACTACTTCCAGTAGTGCTGGATTGAATAATTCGTGTGGATTAGCTTTTACCTATTAATAGTGTCTCTCGAAATCAGGCGAACCCATTCCGACTTTAGAGGTGCATGTAATTTACGTCCCCAAGTCAAGGACGACAGGTCAATACTTTAGTCCAGCTGCCCGGTGTAGGGGTTGAACTGCTAACCTCGGCATCAGCACACCAGATGTTTAAGAACACGCGTTCTTATCCATTCGGCCATGCTGACCTGCACGGACAGATATGATCACCATCGCCAGACAGCATGGACTACAATAACGTATTACAAAATGGCCCACCACTCACATCCATGTGTGGTCATTACGTGCAATTCTGTTTTGCTTCATAATAAGGTGAACGCATGCAATTGCTCATATAATGTTGTACTATGGTAGCTATTTATCTAACGGCCGTGTAAACTTCTTCTATTGTCGCCGTTTGTTCCTTATCTTATTTACCAACATTTTGCAATTTGGCAAGTTTTTCTACTTTGTTTATGTCAAATATTCATTTCTGTGTCCTTGAAAAGATAACTCTGACCATTAAAAACAAACTGCTTACTTCCTTATAAATCGATGTCAGCTGCACATTTTTTAAAAGACATACGCTTTTGTTCTCTTTATAAATATCTTCAATAATTTATTTATTAATTACAAAATCAAATTTAACAAACACATGTAAGTATTTTTTGTTTGTTTTAAAACACTGTATTATTCATTAATTATTATTAATTCGCGGGACCAAATTTGTACCAGTTTAAAACATATTTGGTGTTTTGGTAATTCCAAATAACAAAACAAAACAAACTTAAAAATAGGTTCAGAGCGTTAGATTTTGACTTAATTAAAATCGGTACGAGTTTAATAACGTAAGAAGATATAATGGTTGCCGAAAACAGATCAGTTTAATTAAGCTGATCGATTGGCTAAGGAAGGAGCACAAGAAGAACAACCAGATGTGCCTATTACATACCACCAAAAGAAAAGAATGGTCAAATCAGTCAGAAGGCCACCAAACCTTACTCAAGACGACTACCACGTTATGGACAGACCAGAACAGGTCATTCTTCTGCGTCTCAGAACAGGACACAATAGATTACGCTACCACATGTATACAAAATTCAAGATTGGTGAAACAGCCATGTGCACATGTGGTTTGGCGTCGCAGACAGCAGAGCACATACTCCAGGATTGCCCAAACTACAACATATCCAGGCGAACCTTCTGGCCTAGAGGGACAACAGTGGAAGATAAACTCTATGGACCGCTGAATGAACTAAAAAAGACTGTTAGATTCATACAAGAGACAACATTGCAGTTATAAACATATTTTAGGCGAACGAAAGAAGAAGAAGATTAAGCTTGCTTTATAAGTGTCGGAACGTTCACTAAATATTTGTTAAGATAATCGTTCAGCTTTACGTAATTGCTCAACGTGGGCAAGTAGAAATGTAATAATCCTTGGTCTATTACTGATATTAATAATTATTGTTACGTGAATGGTAACAACAATTCGTTCTTCCATTTAATGTTTAGTTAAATAATTCATTAAAGTAAAATTTCTCACTTAGAAAAACACTATATGTGAATATAACGGGGAATTCATCACTTGAATGTTCCATAATTAAGCCTATCAATCAATCAGGTGCCGTCTCCAGAATGAATGTCGGCTGCAATGGATCTCCAACACGTCTGTCGCTTCTGTCAGATGGTGAACGTCCATCTCTTGATGTTATCTTCCCACTTGTATCGTTGGCTACCTCTTGCTCGCTTGCCTTCAACCTTGCCCTCCAGTACGGTTGTATTTTTAAAAAGAGTGTTTATGTCTTTTAACGTGACCGAAACATTTCACTTGCCTCTTTTTAAATTCTTTCATCAACTCTCTTTTCATTTCAAGTTTTTCTAGAACCACTTATTTGATTGTTTTTGTTTCCATGAAATACGATATATCCTTCTGTATATCCACATCTCCAGGGCTTCTATTCAATTTTCTAATTGTTTGTTCAATGTCCAGGCTTCCGTGCATTTAGCAGTGTTGAATATACGTAAAATTTTATCATTCTCATTTTAATGCGTTGTTAATCTCTCTAAATGTTAATACTAATTTCATGCTGTTGACAGAATTTTTGGTCATTCCTATTCTCTTTTTGATTTCTGTTTCACTTCTGCCATCATCTATTAAAATGTCCAAGATAGGAGACACTTGTTACTTGTTCTAGTATCTCCCCGTTTACTGTGATGTTCGCTGATGACCTTTCGTTTCCACTGCTAATTATCAGTTGTTGTTTTTTTTATGTTAATATTTAAGCCGTGAAGTTGGAATCATCGACGATGAACTGTATTTTTCGTGGTTGATTTTGGTGTTGACATTCTGGAGGTGCATTGTGCACAGTGTACCTGTGCGGGCTTGTTGGCTTGTCGAGACTCCTGTCTGATCCACTTTTCACAGTGGGCAGTGAGGAGCATTTTGTGGGATATTCACTGGCACAGGAACGGAAGCATTATGGGGACGACCCGTTGCCGTGAAGTTGGAATCGCGTCTAACTAACTAATTGATTATTTGGTTGTTTCGGGATATGAAATTTAAATATTGAGCACAACCCACTACTGGCAACGCCGGAATGTGATCGGCGTTGCCAGTGGTGGGTTGTGCTCAATATTTAACTAACTAATATCTATAATAACTATAATAAAAAGCCACATTCTGCATTATGCCTGTTTACTTGTTCCACTAAGTTTTGTAACTCTTGCTCACTTTCTTCTAGTAACACGGTATCATCTGAATACCTACGATTGTTTATGATTCTTCCATTGGTGTAAAGTCCAGGTAGTTTGATGTGTTTAAAATTTCTTTCTGTGTATAAGTTGAAGAGATTGGGAAACAACACGTATCCCCGCCGTACTCTTCTTTTTATCTCTAAGGGCGACGAATAATTATGTCCTTATCTAACTGACGCCACTTGTTCCCAGTACAAGTTACTATTAAGTCTGATGTCCTTTCCGTCTACTCCTATACGGCGTGTAATGTGTCGTTCATTTTGTATTCCATCAAAAGCTTTCTTGTAGTCTATGAAACATACATTTATATTTTTCTTAACTTTTGTATATTTGTCAATTAGCATCCTCAAACACATTATTGTTTCTTGGTCTCCCATATTTTGCGAAACTCAAATTGTGCTTCAGCTACTTCCCCATCTATTTTCTTTTGAATTCTTTCTTGTATGACATTGAGGCGTATTTTAGTTAAATGGCTCATTAAGCTAGTAGTTATGTAATCCCTACAGTCAAAAGTTCTTGGCTTCTTGAGTAGTGTGATGACAATGGATATTACGTCTATGGACAGTGACAAAGCTAGATGTATGCTGGATCGACATTTTGTGAAATATTTTGCCGCGGAAGATCTTCCTTATTTATCTTTCTTTCCATCCAAGAAACTGGCCCCATCTTCATCATGTAGCATGCCCATTGCAGAACGTGGCTCTCATCAAAGTGCTCCGTCAAGACTCTAGATCTCTGGACATGTTGCCTGCCTCATATCCCCTCAAGATGAATGTGCCAGCAATGTACTATGTTCATCTTCGTGCTGATCGACTACTGCCATTTCTTCTAGGAACCACGCCCTCCCCCCTCCCCGATCTCTCTCTCTCTCTCTCATCTCTCTCTCTCTCTCTCTCTCTCTCTCTCTCTCTCTCTCTCTCTCTCTTTCTCCCTCTCTATGCCACTGTGAGATTTCTCCGGACTCAGACTTGAGTGAGGAGTATAACGGAGCACTTGCGGGTTACACCCGGGTGTCGTAATGTTGATCTGCCGACTAAACTAAACCAAACAGTAATTTAATTTCCCAGAAATGTTACTGTTAAGGATGCAGCTTTCGTCGATTTTCAGATCTTGTAGAATGTCGGTATTTTCATTATTCCTGGTTCAGGATATACTAAGAATGTATCTCTCAAAATAATAAATTTTCTTCTTTAGAAACTGCGAAATTGTCCATGACCCACATCCATACGTTGCGCAGACAAGATGCATGTTCTCAACAAATGTTACCGTAATATGTTTACTGTGTCATGCCGCATCCTCGGTGCGAGGAAATGCTACCTAATGACTAACTGTCGTGGCAGGGCAGACCAGGCCCTAAGCCTTGGTTGGCAACGGATATTGTATCAAAGCTCCGACAGGCGGACAATTACAGCATTGTTTTGCTGATCCGGCAGCTTCTGCAGCTGGTCTTGTTCCAGATGTATTAGTGTTACCTTTCCACTGGAGTAAACTAAGCAGGCCTAGAGAGGGATCATGCTGTATGGGCAACACATGGTCTCTACAATTCAACCCTGGCTTTGTGCTATGGAGAGGTATAACTTCAGCCCTTTTCTGCTGAGGGTAGTAGTTATTATGCCTGTTTTGAAGCACGATGTAACAAACTATGGTCTGTCAAGACGGCCAGCTACCACATGTACCATACGTTCCTGATTCCGTTTAACTTCTCTGTTGCTATATTCAGTCTGCCTTTGGCGTCATGTGAGTAGTCGCCCTTGTTGATGGTTATGGCGCTAAGAAGTTCAAAGTTTATCACATTTTCAACTGATTTGTTGTTCATTGTCATCTGTGGTTAAACTCACCCCCAAAATGTAAATACAACAAAGGATCTGCTGAAATAACAGTACAATTAGAAAGAGAATGTATTTTCGTCACTCTACGCAACAAAGCGGTCTACTGAAAATCATTATGTAAACAAACATTTTAAAAATCGAATCCTATGTCAAGCTGTTTGTTTCCATTAGATACAACATATGTTGTTACTTTACCACGAAGACACGAGATTTGTTGATAGTTCTTCTCTTCTTTCCTTCACTTGACCTGGTGTTGATGGCTTTCTGATTGATTTTATCATTCTTTATTCTTTTCTTTTGGTGGTATGTAACAGGCTCACCAGCTTGTTCTCATATTGCTCCTTCGACAGCTAGTCGATCAACTCCCTCGTTTCCAGGTACTCTACTTGTCGATGATGATTATCTAGCTAACCGAGGAGTTGCGTCGATGGTCACTGACTAGCTAAACCCATTATGTTGTTGATCACACCCTTTGTCAGTTGTATACCAGTTACGTTGTTCATGACTGGTTACACCAGCAATATCGAAAACAGATAAGACATATTTTGACTGCAACCGGATATAACTGTAGGTAACGAAACACAAATGTATTTAAATCCCGAAGACTCGCAATAAAAACAAATACATATACAATCCAGACTAGAGTCTGGGGGGAAATCTGCGAAAATAATATCATAATATAAGAAACACTGAGATAAATATATATGAACTGAGTATGAATGAAAATCAACACACCTGTCACACGTTTCGTTGTCGCTACATTTTTCAAGAACAAAACAAACATAGATAATCAATATGAAATTAAAATGTTATAAATTTAATAGGAATATTTACAAGGGAGAAGTGAATGACGAGTGTGTGACAACCGCGGATAGCAATAATGTGGTGAAGTGTACGTGAGAAATGGGGGATATCAGAACTAAAATTGCGCAATGTCAGACAGACGAAGAATTTAAAGATTAACTGTTATATGGACATGACATGACATGACCAAAAACAAAGAAGAAGAGTTGAGGGTGGTCAAAGATAACAGGAGACAAGAGGACCTAAGTTAAACAGAATTGACATCCTATAGTGGAAATTAACTGGCTCTCAATCTTCATTCTGAAAGAAGTGTCTGAGTAACATGGTCTTATAACAGTGACTTACACATTATCGACACCTTTATGGTCCGAGGAACTAACATGATCAGAAACATGCTTGTGTGAGTGTTGTGTCATGTTCCTCAGATGCTCCCTAAATCGGTCCGCCAGACTTGAAGACGTCTAGTGTTATTATAACTGACTTAACGAGTGATGTTCATATTGACTGCACAGCTAGGGGTTTCAATTTTCGCTAATATTGCAGTTTCCAAAGATGGTCAGCTTGTGGTGTTGTCTGCTGCTGGTAGTTCTAGCTGCTCCCTCTGAGGGAATCAAGAACTTCAGTGATGCCTTGGCCAATCTATCTTGTTCTACGACGCCCAAAGATCGGGCAAACTTCCCGCCAATAATCCGATCCCTTGGCGAGGTATGGCACGTCATTATTTTTGTATCTCCTCCTCCTCCTCCTCCCCCTCCTCCTCCTCTTTCTTCTTCTTCTTCTTCTTCTTCTTCTTCTTCTTCTTCTTCTTCTTCTTCTTCTTCTTCTTCTTCTTCTTCTTCTTCTTCTTCTTCTTCTTCTTCTTCTTCTTCTTCACCTTCTCCTCCTCATCCTCCTCCTCCTCCTCCTCTCCTCCTCCTCCTCATTCTCCTCTCCTCTTTCCTCTCTTTCATTTCATTCTCTGGATACCACATCTAGAGAAAACACCCGCAACTATGAATCTCGAAACTTCTGTGGAATTTTGATAAAGGCGCTGATGCTTGTAATTGTATTTGTTGCTCAATTTGTTTACATCTGTCTCTGTCATCCTCTGCCTCTCGTGCTCAGTATTTCCTTCACATACGGATCATTTATCAGCCTTTTCCTGTTCAAATGTCCCATACATTTAATTTTTCTGTGTGGCTTTGGTGAATATCTGTTACATCTACAGTTCCCAGTACCAGATGTCTCAGCGTTGGCTTTCTTCTTTATTGATGGTATTCCCATTCTTATCTGTTAATTATATTCTCCTCATTTTCTCTGTCTATGGTATTCTCAACATTCTTCTCTATCTGTGATATTCTCAAACTCCTTCTTTGGCCATGACATTCTCAACATTCTTCTCTGTCCATTATATTCTCAACATTCTTCTCTGTCCATGACATTCTCAACATTCTTCTCTGTCCATGATATTCTCAACATTCTTCTCTGTCCATGATATTCTCAACATTCTTCGCTGGTCATTATATTCTCAACATTCTTCGCTGGTCATTATATTCTCAACATTCTTCTCTATCTGTGATATTCTCAAACTCTTTCTTTGGCCATGATATTCTCAACATTCTTCTCTGTCCATGACATTCTCAACATTCGTCTCAAAAACCACATCTCCACTGCATCAACTTTCTTCACTATGTTGTTACTCATTGTCCATCATTTGCATCCATTCAGAATAACAGACCATATAATTTGTCATTAAGCAGATGCTTTTTACTTTTCTGGTTATATGTTTATCGTAAAGTTGTCCATTCTCGTGAAAGAATCCTTGCATATTGCGTTCGTTACTTTATCTTCGTGTCCATTCTTTTGAAAGAATCTTTGACTATTGCGATTCGTTTCTTTATCTCTGTGTCCATTCCTTTGAAAGAATCCTTGGATATTGCGATTAATTTCTTTATCTCTATGTCACATATTAGCGAGTCTCCGTGGCCAGGTGGTTAGGCTTCAGGCCTTGCGCTCCGCAGGTTGTAGGTCCCATTCCGGCCTACGTCGTTCCTTTCACGAGTGCAATTTTCTCGCAGACTCCTGGGGGTTGTCGCTGGAGCTACGGAGTTCGTACTGTGAGCAACGCCTTTCGCCAGGACGCACTGCGGAAAGGGACGGATCCATTTGGGATAAAACCTGGTCCAATGAAGTCGGTCCTTTTGGCTTCTAAATTATTTTATATCACATAGTCCATCACATGCCTCTGTGTAGTCCATTTGTGATCATATTTACACAGGTGTTTGATATGTTTTATTATCCTCATCATCATCATCATCATCATCATTATACAGTGCCTTGCCGGCTGGCGTGGGCGATCATGCTTCTCCACAAATGTCTATCTCCGACGGCATGGTTCAATTCATGTGTTGACTCACTTCCGGGCCATGATACCAGATTGTCAAGAATATTCTCACACTGTCTTCCTCAATCTCTCTTTCCGCAAATCTTTCCGGTTGTCACAACATGTTCCAGGTTTTGTCTTCTCATAACATGGCAAAAATGATGCCTGTCTCTTTCTGATGTTTATGATAAGTTGCCTTTGCCGCTTAGCTTCCCTTAAATTGTCCAGATTGCTTATTTTGGCTGTCCTATTAATTTTCTGCATTCTTCTATAAAACCACATATCTAAGCCTTCTATTGATGTTTTCGCCTGTTTACTAACTGTCCAGGGCTCGCAGCCGTATATTAAAACTGGTCCTAGGTAATATACAAGAAATCGCTTTCTATTTTCCAAGGACACTGACGTATTGTTCAGAATGTTCTTCATTTGATAGAATGCAGATTTTGCTTGTTCTATTCTTTTTCTTTTTTTTTTTCAAAATCTCAGTGATGCATCTTCCATCTGATGTTTTTCATGTATTACTATATATAAAGGAAACTGCAGTGTTTAGGACGCGTGTATGCAAAACAAAAAGACAATGATATAGTTACAGCCCAACATGATATCTTGGGGTGTTCTTCTACAAACAGGCGACTCAGCGCTCAAAGACTGCGTAGTCGGGGGTTGGTATGACGCCGGGGACCACGTCAAGTTCGGACTGCCGCTGTCCTCTGCGGTCACTGTCCTGGGCTGGTCACTGGTCAAGTATAAGGATGCGTACGTCACAGCTGGACAGCTGGACAACATGTATGATATGATCAAGTGGGCGTACGACTATCTCCTCGCTGCCTGGGACCCCCAGAAAGAAGAACTTGTTGTGCAGGTTTGAAATGTTATATTTACTCCTGTTCTTCTTTAAATTTAATTACCGGTTAGGGTCGGTGCTGTAGTTTAGGGCAGTAAATGCGTTTCATACCTCGACATAGCGGGACTATGGCTCGATATCAGACCATTTGGGAGCACCTCGCTTTGTGGCGATTTCGATTATATGGGCGTACAGAAAGCAATAGCAAACTACTGGGCATGAAATTGCTTAATACATTAGAAACAGTCAAACAATACTGGGGTTGATTGCGACGTGTTGCAACTAACTTTTTAACTTACATTAGGGAGAGCTCGGAAGCAACGGAGAATTATGAGAATATACACGATGGGAAGATGACAACTTTGACCTTCAGAAGGTAGTGTCAAAGAAACAACGCGGGCGACCTCAACATCCTGCAGATGACATCATCATCATCGTCATGGTTATCATCATCATCAAGTGCCCTGCCAGCTTGCGTAGTTGTTCATGTCTCTCCACAGATCTCGGTCTTTGGTGTTCTGAATGAGCTCTACTGCGGATATTTTTCAGTCCCCGACATGGGGACGTAAATTATAAATACGAGGCACCTCAGAAGTCAGAGAAGGGTTCGCCTGATTGCGAGGGACATTTGTAATGGGGAAAGCTAACCCTCATGCAAAATTAATTCAGAGCACTCACTAATGGTAGAACTAGCAGCAGCAGTAGTAGCAGCAGTAGCAGTAGTAGTAGCAGCAGCAGCAAGCAGTAGTAGTAGTAGTAGTAGTAGTAGTAGTAGTAGTAGTAGTAGTAGTAGTAGTAGTAGTAGTAGTAGTAGTGGTGGTGGTGGTGGTGGTGGTGGTGGTAGTAGTAGTAGTAGTAGTAGTAGTAGTAGTAGTAGTAGTAGTAGTAGTAGTAGTAGTAATAAAATTAGTGAGTGTAGTAGTAGTAGTAGTAAAATTAGTGAGTGTAGTAGTAGTAGTAGTAGTAGTAGTAGTAGTAGTAGTAGTAGTAGTAGTAGTAGTAGTAGTAGTAGTAGTAGTAGTAGCAGTATTAGTGGTAGTGGTCGTGGTAGTGGTGGTGGGGGTGGTGTGGTGGTGGTGGTGGTAGTAGCAGTAGTAGTAGTAGTAGTAGTAGTAGTAGTAGTAGTAGTAGTAGTAGTAGTAGTAGTAGTAGTAAAATTAGTGAGTGTAGTAGTAGTAGTAGTAGTAGTAAAATTAGTGAGTGTAGTAGTAGTAGTATAGTAGTAGTAGTAGTAGTAGTAGTAGTAGTAGTAGTAGTAGTAGTAGTAGTAGTAGTAGTAGTAGTAGTAAAATTAGTGAGTGTAGTAGTAGTAGTAGTAGTAGTAGTAGTAGTAGTAGTAGTAGTAGTAGTAGTAGTAGTAGTAGTAGTAGTAGTAGTAGTATTAGTGGTAGTGGTCGTGGTAGTGGTGGTGGGGGTGGTGTGGTGGTGGTGGTGGTGGTAGTAGTACCTAGCAGCAGCAGCAGCAGCGTGTGTGTGAACTATGCTTGTGTTCAAAACGAACGAGCGTTTAAAAAAACAAACTGCCATGTCACGACAGCTCCTCGTTGCGATGAACTTCTCCACCTCTTCTTCAGGTTGGTGACGGCGACCTTGACCATACCTTCTGGGGTCGCCCGGAAGACATGACCATGAACCGGCCATGCTACAAGATCACCAATACCAAGGTCGGCAGTGATGTGGCTAGTGGCACGGCGGCGGCCCTGGCGGCCGGGTATATTGCCTACACCGACAAGGGTGATGCCGCTTACGCCGCCAAGTTGCTGGATGCCGCCAAGAGTCTCTACAGTTTCGCTAAATCCAACAGGTAGGAGGTGTCGCCATGGAGAATATAGTCTGTCTTATGGCAATAATGTAATACAGGGTGTATTTTTAATTTCTGTGTAGTGTTTGAAAATATTGCCGGTCCAAGTTTTGTATTTACCTATTATGTTGCATAAATTTACAGAGGGTGAATACAAAACTTGGACCGACAATTTTTTCAAACACTGCACAGTCATTAAAAGTACACCGAATACAATACAATACAATACAATACAATACAATACAACAAAAATAGACTAAATAAAAATATTCACAAAGATTGAAATCAAATTAAAGTTATATGTATTAACATAAAACTATAGAACATTTAAATATTGGATCTACTTTTATCTACTTATAAGACCTATATTGACCCTTTCATTTTAATTGAGATTTCCATTCTGCTTCTTCTTCTTCTTCTTCTTCTTCTTCTTCTTCTTCTTCTTCTTCTTCTTCTTCTTCTTCTTCTTCTTCTTCTTCTTCTTCTTCTTCTTCTTCTTCTTCTTCCCTCGCTCCCCCATGGAGACAGAGGCCCTCAACTAACTCACCTCAAGGCGTCCCATCCTCTGCTATCTCCTGCAGCTACCCCCATGTTCTCCCTATATCATCCATCTCTGTCTCTACTTCTATTATCCGTGTGTTTTTAGGTCTTCATCTATTTCTTTTGCTTCGTGTGTTCTAGACGAAGTACTTCCCAGTGTGACTACTAACATTTTTTCTCATTGTGTACCCCGTCTTTTCCTCGCCTCTTGGTTCCCTGGAAACTGTCTGGCCCCTCCACGACTCCACATTGGTGATACTGTCCTAGGATATTAGTATATGTTTGTAGAATGCTAGTTAACTGGACACTGCCTGGCCCCTCCACGACTCCATATTGTTGATACTGTCCTAGGATATTATTGAATGTTTGAAGAGCGCTAGTTCCTAAACTTCCGGTGCACTGATGACGGGTTCTCCCCCTACACCGTTCACGTGGACTTAAACATTGATTCTCGTTCTTGACGTCTGGACATAAATTACAAGCACCTCAGAAGACGGAGTGGGTTCACTAGGTGGCGGGGAACAGTAGTAATAAGGAAAGCTGAACCACGGGCAAAAATCATTCCAGTGTGGACTACGCTCGAATCCAAATGGAGGATGGAAACAAAAAGAGTTAACACTGAGATTTCCCTAAGATTCACCAACCAACTAACCAATAAAGTGAGACGCTAGTTAACTGTATGAAAGGACCGAACGACCGCAATTATAATCAACGCTGAAAAGGCCTGTTGAACGAAGTGATAACGTTTCGCTTTTTTATTTTTGTTTACAAATCGGATGGGATGGATAATTATATGTGAACATCTTCTACAGAGGGGTGTATGAGGGCCAGGCATACTACACTGACACCGCAGACAACGATGAGATGTGTGAAGGCGCCATCTGGCTCTATAAGGCTACCAAAGACAACCAATACCTGGTCGACGCCAAGTTGTTCTCCGACTTGGAGGTGGCTTGGGGTTACGGCTGGGAAAACAAGATGGTGGGATGCCAGGGTAAGTTATTACCATCATTATGATTCAGTGCTTGGTCGGCAACTAGTCTAGGATAGAAGCTCCGATAGGGATACATTTAGAATATTGCTTTGCAGATCCGGCAACTTCTACAGCTCGCCTTATTCCAGACGTATTGGTGTTAGCTTTCCTGTGGAGTGAACTGGGCAGGCGGAGAGAGAGAGAGACCATGCCGCATGGGCAACACATGGTCTCTAAATTCAGCCCAGGCTTTGTGTTATGGAGCGGTATAACTCCATTTTATAAACTATCGTCTGTCAAGACGGTAAGGTGCCAGTCAATGTTCCGGGTGTGGCCGTTGTGTAAGTACAGGATCTCTTTGTGAGTGTAACGAATCTGAAATGACAGTAGAAGCTATTTCACAAGACTAGAACATATACCAAATACAACGGTCACAACTGGAGCTCTCGTTAGTGTAGTTGACAGGGATCTACTCTGATAATGACATGAGCGCGTTGAACGAGGGCTCCACTGTTGTATTTGTCGTCTGCCAACAGAGGGGAAGACTGACCGTCCATCCCTGGGTGTGTTCGGGCCTAGAAAATGTGTTGGCATTGTCACATCACGGCTATATGACAGGTTCCTGCTTCCAGTGATGATGTGTGGTAAAGATGACAACTGTGTCCTGCAGAATTTAGTGTCCATGAGACAAGCGACCTCAATATCCTGAAGATCACAGCCGGGTTTACTTCTGAAACCAATAGAATGCTGCATGTGAGAACATGAAAAGTATCTTATTGGTACTGAAATTTGAATAGAACATGTTTTGCTGTAAGGCAGTCAATCATGGCAATTGAATGAACGCATTAGGTAGAGGCTAATAAAAGTAGGGCATATGGTATAAGAACGGGGCAAACGACATTCTTAGGTCATATAATGGGATGAGAACCATGGATAACCTCACGACGACAGGAAAGATCAGTGAGAAAAGAGGCAGAAGCAGACCAAGAGAACATGCTGGGCGGACTAAGAGGTATATGCTCAGCAGAGTTGATCCAGAACACCGAAGACCAGGATCTGTGGAGAAACATGAACAACTACACCAGTTGATGAAACCACAACCGACACCTGAGAAAGGAAGCTAGAAGTATTCAAAGGTATATGTTTAGGAGACTGAACCCCATCATCTACGCCCTGGACAGGGGGTTGGAGTCTGTTGGTAGTTAGAATACATAAACCATGTTGGGGAAACACGACCAACACACGTCGAATGTCAGCCAGGCCGCTTCTGTGACGCACCAAACCATTTTGTTTACACGCTAACAAGATCTCTCCGCAGATGGAAGGTTCCAATACTGGTCTTACATGCCCAGGTGATTTCTGGGCTTTGAAGAGGGGATGAGAATTTATACAACACGTTCCCGTGCAGGTGGTACTAATTTTGGAGAGAAGTCTCTACACCAACCAACTAACCGAGTGCCGTCTTGAACCACAAAATGCGGCTCTGCAACCATATCTTCCAACATACCATAATGGCGTGGACCCATGCACCGTATCTGCTTATCTTTATATTTTAAAATTTAAAAGAAACGCTGATTTAATCATCTGGAGTTATCTGGCTAAATATGATACCACGGGTTGTGTTGCTGTTGTTTCTTGTTGCAGCTCTGATATACGAGGCAACAAATATGACACTATGACTTGTGTTGCTGGTGTTTCTTGTTGCAGCTCTGATATACGAGGCAACAAATATGACACCATGACTTGTGTTGTTTCTGGTTGCAGCTCTGATATACGAGGCAACCAAAATGACACCGTGACGTGTGTTGCTGTTGTTTCTTGTTGCAGCTCTGATATACGAGGCAACAAATATTACACAATGACTTGTGTTGTTGTTTCTTGTTGCAGCTCTGATACACGAGGCAACAAATATGACACCATGACTTGTGTTGCTGTTGTTTCTTGTTGCAGCTCTGATATACGAGGCATCCAACAACGCCTCCTACAGAGATGTTCTAGAGCGACACTTCACCGAAGTCTGGTTCCCTGGCGGAGATGTCGACTACAGCCCTTGCGGATTTGCCTGGCGCGTCAAGTGGGGATCTGCCAGGTCGGTCTTTCTGTAGCTACATAAGGTGCCTTTTCCTGTGCACCGCGAGAATGCAGCGCGATATATAGTCGATTAGGTATTTAGTTTAGTTGTTTAGTTTAGTTTAGTTTAGTCGACGGATCAACATCACGGCACACGGGTGTAACCCATAAGTGTTCCGTTCTACTCCTAACTCAAGCCTTAGTCCGGAGAATTTCGGCTCAGTGCACGAACTCCGTAGCACCGGCGAGGGTCCTGAAATACTTTGGGTAGATTTTTAACTCGAAATTTTGCCCGGGCAGCGCCGTTAGTCTACTCTTTTTCGATTTCCAACTGCCAAGGGATATTTTACGTGCGCAACAATACACACGGGCGTCCGATCTCACTACCCAGAGACCATGGGAAATTTTTTTTACTAGAATGTGACGTGAAAAACTCCCGGCCCTCACTGCGGCTTGAACCCGGGACCTCCAGCACTCGAGGCGGACACCATACCTCGAGACCACTCAGATCCTTTAAATGCTACTGAACGTAAACTAGCCTTGTAAATCACTTGGGCTTGGGGTTACTCAGTTCCAGCTTCACAGCAACGGGTCGTCCTATAATTGCTCCTTTCCTGTGCCATCGAAAAACGATGTGACATGTTTATTATTGTCCCTTGTGAACTTGTAAAGGAAACAGCAGCTTCGACAAGACCAAATCACAAGAGCACCGACAACAAACCAGTCTTAACTTGAATATGCAGTTCATTGATAGCTGTTTGAATAAACACAAGAGATCCAGCACACGCATTATCGCATAGGGCAGCAACGGAGTGCCGGCAACTAGCCGTCCGCTATTTTCTTAATATGCACTACACAAGATAGCCACAGTGAACACAAAACACAATTTCGAAAGAAACTCACAGCTCACGGTGTCGCACCAAGCATCAACTCAGCAGCTGGCTTTCCTTATAGTTGTGAGTTCTTGTAACACGGGCAGCTCGCAGTGTCTCAGTGTGAATTTTTTTCCGTGCCCATAATATATTCAAAATCATTCTAAACAAGAACAGCTCCACTACTTGCAGTTTGTCATAAACTTTTCAGCTGTTCAAGAATTTAACCTATCAACTAATACACATTATATATCCAAACTACAGCCCTGTTGGCTTGATGTCTAATGAATTAATGAAGTTAAAGTATTCAAATATCTAGGAAGTATGATTACAGAAGATGGCAGAATAGACAGACAAATCTAAATCAGATGTCAAAAAGCAAGTGCGCTCATATATCAACTATCTCTCACACTGAAACATCCAAATATACACGTGTACGCAAACGACAGAATAAATGGCATGTTAACACCAACCCTATACTACCAATGTCAAACTTGGAAATTATCCATCCAATTCACACTTACGCAAAATCAACACCTGCCAGATGAGATGCCTGGGGAGAGCTGCCAACTTTACTATCCGAGACTGAGTAAGAAATGATGTTATCAGACAGATAGTGGGATCAACACTTGAAAGACAGAAGATCACATACATGGACCATCTCGTTAGAATGCGACACCATCCACTACCAGCACTGGTGCTACACCAAAGAAGATCTGCTATGAGAGCAAGAGGACGCAAGAGAAGAAAATCGATTGACGACATCAAAGACATTGTACAATCACACGGAACGACACTATCCACTACCAGCACTGGTGCTACACCAAAGAAGATCTGATACGAGAACAAGTGGACACCTGAGAAGAAAATGGATTAATAACATCAAAGAGATTGTACAATCACACGGAACGACACTATCCACTACCAGCACTGGTGCTACACCAAAGAAGATCTGCTATGAGAGCAAGTGGACACCTGAGAAGAAAATGGATTAATAACATCAAAGAGATTGTACAATCACACGGAACGACACTATCCACTACCAGCACTGGTGCTACACCAAAGAAGATCTGCTATGAGAGCAAGTGGACACCTGAGAAGAAAATGGATTAATAACATCAAAGAGATTGTACAATCACACGGAACGACACTATCCACTACCAGCACTGGTGCTACACCAAAGAAGATCTGCTATGAGAGCAAGTGGACACCTGAGAAGAAAATGGATTAATAACATCAAAGAGATTGTACAATCACACGGAATGACACTATCCAGTGCCACCCTTCTGGCGCTGCAACGCCAACTATTCCTCCTTGCTGGGCGGCAATAGAGGAAGATAATGATGATGAATTATCCACATCACTACATTCAGGACGGTCCCATAAGCGTTATGGATCTGTGATGTAATAAGGACATCACATTCTGAAGGACTGAATGCACTGAGGATTGGGGGGGGGGGGGGGGGGGGATCTATCCCCCACACAGACGCCGAATCCTCTTCCGACACGTATAACTTTATCAGTGTATGTCCCTATCAGCTTCGCTAACGCCCATTATTTAGTGTAATTATTTGTCCCTAACCCAGTTATGTTCCTATTTCAGATTTTAATCTATTCTTTCTAATCGCCTCTGATTGTATCTCAATTGCTAATTCCTGTGTGCACTCCATGTTTCGTTATTCTAACATGTGAAATCATTATCTGGGGTTGTAATAGTAAGCTCTGCTGGTGATCGCATGAGCATGGTCAGATGACGGTTGGACGCCTGGGCTCTTCACTTGCTAAAGTGAGGGAAAGACTGAGCACCTATCCCTCCTTGCTCCCCGGCCTACAAATTGTGATAGCGCTATCCCGCCCCAGACCCGTGGCGGGAAACTACCTCGAGACAATGTATTTACTGTTTGTCTTGTGTGGCTGGCGCTGTAGGGTTACGGCCGCGTTCGAAACACGGCTGCGGGCGATTTGGCAAAAGACCGCCTTGCGTTGGTTTTCATAAAATTGGTATGAATGCCGGTCGTTCAGACAGAAGTGGCAAACAACTGAATATAAACTTGCCAAGAAATCACAAACAGCCAAAACTCCTGGGGTTGACTGTGACGTCCTGTAAAGGATATGCAACTAACATTTTTGTTTAAATCTTCTGTGTTACAGGCACACGGCAAACACGGCATTTATAGCCTTCAACGTGGCAGACCTGGGCATCATACCGGACCGGACCCGGAAGTGGGCCGTGGAGCAGATCAACTACCTGCTGGGTGACAACAGCCATGACGGGGGATGCTTTAGCTATGAGATAGGTACGATGAGGGGGACGATGTGGCGTAGTGGTTAGTTCATTAGCCTGTCAAGGCAGTGGTAAGGGTTCAAGACCCAGTAGATGCAAGACTGTTTATGTTTACAACTAGTGCGGCTCTATGATCGACCAGGCCTTAAAAAATGGGGAAGGAAAGGCCACAATGGAGAAAAATGGCCACCTTTATTAAGTGGCTGTCTAGAATCTTCTCATCACATCATCTCATCTCATCTCACCATCTCAACTTATCACATGATTTCATCTCATCTCATTGCATCATCTCATCTCTTCATCTCATCTAATTTCTTCATCATCTCATCTCATCTTGTTCCTCTTGTACCTTCCGGTGTCAAGATGAAGCATAAACAGCGGGACAGTGCCAGTTTATGGGCTTCTTCTCCTTCTTTTGCGTTCATCCGGAGTTTTTTTTTCCGGATGTGATTGCGTTGTGCCTGTTTACAGCAGAGCTGTGTTCTTGCGCCGTTAGGCCGACACATCCGACTTCTGCGGGCATTTGTTGACCGGGTAAACCTTCCTGGGGTTTATGGGCTTCATATGTGGAGCTTCCCATGGACTCTGCTATTCTGTCTGTCCATAATATACATGGTCGGCCTGTTCTTCTGGTTCAGTTTGGTCTGTATATCATCGCTTGTGGTGGTATACTGTTAGTTGGTAGCCTAATGTTATGGCCAAATCATTTAATTGGCTTTTTTTTTTTTTTTAAATGAAATCAAGCGCTGCTATAACCCCCACTTTAGTCCTGATTTAACGATTTCTGATTTTCTCGCTTCTTGATACATTTAGTATTTGAATAACGAAGACACAAATAATAGATTGCACGATTTATTGCCTAGCATATTTAGCTGCATCTCGTCAGGTACATACTGCAGAAATCACACAACGTAAAGTAAATTAACTGGATAAATCCTTGAAGTTGAAATATACACATATTCGCACAGTAATTGTCTACCACGGTAATTTTAAGCTGACTAACAAATCTTTCTGTTTGCACAAATATGGCTTGCGTTGATTGATCATAATTGCTTCTGCAAACTTTAACAAGCAAGTATTTTGTGTGTTAAACAACACGCGAAAGGCAATGTCTCTGTCAACCACATGGCCGCTTTCGATAATGTGCCTACCAATTGAAGATACGGGGAGCTTCCGGTGTGTCGCCCCACTAAGCTAGTATCGTCTGTGTGTCGTATCTTGTTGACCCATGACAAGCCAGATTTGTGCAAACAGAAAGACATGTTAGTCAGCTTAAAATTACCTAGATAGATAATTGGTAAATTTTTTCAGTATGATTCGAAGTGCCGCCCCTTAACGATGCAAGTCTTCGAAATGCCACCTCTCCTTCGCTGCTTATGCTGCCCCCTTACGGTGCCGCCTGATGCGGCCGCCTCTCTGTACCATAGCACGGTCCTGGTCTTGTTTACAAGTCTGTTGTGGACAGAACCGTGTCATCCCAACGCATGATGCCATGGACTTGATAGAATACGTGAAAGGTTAACATTTCATATCTCTGCCATGTTACGAGTTAAAATTTATGATGAAGAATCGACGTTGCTGCCCCCGGAACAAGCCCATAACGGCCCGGTCTCTGTCGAGAGGTATAACTCCATCCCTGGTATTATCATTGTAGTTACTAGGCTTTGTGTGTGTGTGTGTGTGTGTAACACAATGTAACAAACTCTCGTCTGTCAAGATGGTCAGGTGCCAATGAGTGAATGAAAATAAGAACAGGCTTAAGTATTGGTGTTTGCTGCAAATGATATGGCTGTCAGTTATTTCAGTTGTACCTATGACATGCCTCATAAACAACATATTTTTCACCAGGTTACGGGTCGAAATATCCTCTACGGCCACATCACAGAGCAGCTTCCTGCCCGACCCCACCAGCTTCGTGTGCGGGGGCTTTGGACAACCCAAATCCCAGTCCCCACGTGTTAAACGGGGGACTGGTCGGCGGGCCTGAAGCTGATGATAGTTACACAGATATTCGTACGGATTACGTTCACAACGAGGTGGCGCTGGATTACAACGCTGGATTCCAGGGGGCTCTGGCTGCGATAATCCACCTTCAGTCAGCAAACAAGTTGCCGGCAACAAACAACAAATGTCCGTGTAACAAGTACTGACAGTAGGCAGATGTGTAGTCGTATCGGTGAAGGTTCAATAAATACATTAATATACACGTCTTCTTCATTTGATTTAATATGAAAAAGTAATTATATCAGATTTCCTGTGAAAACGTGGCAATACAAACTGTAAGTTGGGTACTGGAGTTTGGCATTGGTAACTGAGTGGGAAGTAGCCGTGTGCACTGAGAATTTGAGTAGATCAACAAAAACGTCGTAAGGTCTCAATGTCCAATAGTTACACTTAACCAGTTCTAATACTCTCATTCAAGATCCACTCGTCTGCCATGCCCTACTCTCTATGTGTGTACTCTTTCCTTTCCTTGCTCTGTGTCTATCCCACTCGTAAGTTCCCTATAGAGATTGACCTTACAATTATTCCATCTTAGCTTACATTACCCACTACATCACTGTCACAGCACTCCCTGGGGTGAGGGGAACCTGCTATCACACTTTAACAACGGGATACCTTTAGCCCTGGGACATAGGTGACCTCAGTCCACAAAACCCCTTCGGCCCTTGGAACCCTATCTCCCTCACTCTCAACCAAGGGACGTTACCCCTCTCAAACCTCGTCCTGAACTCATGACCCAACTCTGGCAGCTAACTATGTTAACAATAGGGTGTATTATACAAGATGAATGGATGAATGAGAATGATGATGATTCTGAGATAGGCCTTGCAGTATCTATGAGAGATAAGACGTGGCAAGGATCGAGTAGCCTCCTGCAGAAAGTGTCATCATCGTCAGGGCCTCAAGTCACACTATTGGGTAAGTCAGACACGCTCACCAAGTATCTCAGGTCTCCCTCCAGGTATAGGTATCTCCACTTGGATAGGATGGCTGGCGAGTCGACTCACTGGTACTTGGGACCTCCGGTGGATGACGTCCCTGAAATCTGGACCACCCTAGTATAGGGATAAATACTGTCTCTTGGGTGGCTGAGGAACTAGGAAACTCCTCTGGAAAAGTCTGGAAGTATCGATGGTACTGCGGGTATAGCGAGAGGATGATCTCTCACTCACTAATAGTAGCAGTCCTAACTGTCTATGCAACCCGCACAGATCATCCGACTCATAGCGCAGATATCACAGCACAGATACCTCCCTCGCTGAAACGTGGCACTGTAGATAGAGTTCAAAACAGACAACAGTTCTTCCACAATATCAGGCACCACAGGATACCAGGCACTTGGTAGCGGAGACATCATAACTAGTTGGCATCAAGGCAGTCAGTCAGGCTCACAGTGGGGACACTAACAACAACCAGATACTTGCTCAGCTGAAGTAACGAACCAGGCGATATGGTGCTGTCATGGCGAACAACCTGGGCTATCAGACGTGGCGTGGGCGATGAGTTAGCTGGAGCCCATCCTGAGACGTACACTCGATTGTAAGAGGTGGTAGACTTCCAAGCTGTTCACACCGGCTCTCGCCCTAGTCCGGATCACTGGACTCGTCCCCAGATCGCCACTCTGCTCTCAACAAGATAGAACCTGTGGAGGATAACACTCAGTGAGAGCACCATGAATCAGACTTACCCACAGCAGATACACTTAAGTCCCCCTTACTCAGACGTGTGGACCCTTCCCATAAGGGCCGCACTCCATCACTGGCTGCTCAAATGGTCGAGGACAGACTGGACCTAGAACCAAAGTGGCAGCTGTCCACCTACATCCTCTTTCTCAGACGAACGTAGGACTGGGCCAAGCTTGGTGTCTCAGATATGGGTCTCTGCTGAAACATAGCTAGACAACACATGCGGTTAGTGAGTTAGTTGTACTTATAGATAGAAGGGCCCTGAAGGAGGGCCGATGGCAGTACTTCCTCAACCCCCTTTCTGTTATCCGCCAAATCTGATGTCGTACCATGCCGTAGGCACAATCCAGTAACTCCAAATAAATATACAGGGTGATCCCCCTGTATCAGAAATCCACACCCCGTTTCCCCCTCCCTGGTCCCAGGTCGGGGCATTTAGAACGGTGTCATGTTCAATATGAACAATTCTGTCGCAATGGTCCCTTCCCCCTCTAGTAACCTCTCAGGAATCCACTATATATTAAGCTGGCATTCCATCGAGGGAACTAATTAAAAGACAGATGTGAGGAAAGCCAAGAAGAAGCCAGTGGTCGCCCCACCAGATGATCCGAAGCTCGACTTCCGGTACGACCTTGAAACGACTTCGGAGGTTTCGGCCGACCGGTTCATTCGATTCGTTGCACACGCCCGAGTTAATCGATATATCACTCGATATATCCGAAGCGACTCCTTAATCCACTTCCGGTAGCGCTGCGGGTAATGGTTCGGCCACGCTGGCCACGCCGACGCTCGAGGTTACAAAGTTGGCCACATGTGAACTCAAATTACAGGTCTCGCTTCCTTGAACCCGATTTTCCCAATCTACAGGGTCTGTAAATAAGCCTCTCGCTGCTACCCTACGAAATAGCGTAGCAATACTATGCTGGTAAACACGCGTTTGCCACAGGCTTAATTTACAGTCAGAAAACACAACCGTACCAATGTTCACACGTGACCTCCTTTCTCGCGCCGGTCACGCGTTAAGGAAATCTCATAATTCGAATCACCGACACCGCACTAGTTAAGGAAAACGTTGTACACATACCTTCACACAAACAGCACGACAGTGGATAAGAGAAGCGTTGTCATTGCAACTGGACATTATGTCAGAAGTCTTCAACCCTCATCAAGACACGGCGTCCCGCTCTCTCTCTCTCTCTCTCTCTCTCTCTCTCTCTCTCTCTCTCTCTCTCTCTCTCTCTCTCTCTCTCTCTCTCTCTCTCTCTCTCTCTCTCTCTCTCTCTCTCTCTCTCTCTCTCTCTCACTTAGCACTGGGCCAAAATGTCGACTGCCTGCCAGCAACCTTCGTCTCCAACTGATCATTTGTTCCGGGACAATCGGGACATGCGCAGTCTGTCTTGCCCGAAAACCTGTTCCGCCACCCACCTACTGAAATATTCTGAAAGGGCGAGCAACGACTCTGGTCGGGTTTAGTCAAATTTCTGGTTAATTCCCTTTAACCGGCAAATTTTCGTCACCCGACTGCCCGATGTCTCAATGGACATTTCCTCAAGCAGAAACATCACGAGGCGAACCCACTGAGTTCTGCGACAATCATTTCCTGTCAGCTGACCTACAGAGATGGTGACACAGTTTGCGATTGTTGGTACTCTATGATTCAGCCTCCAGCACCTCAGCTAAGTCATGTCTGTGTAGTTGAGTAATGTAGTTGCACCGGTGTTTTCCGCATCTGTTCGTGTTCTGGCGAAAGCTTTCTAGTACACCATCTATTCTGTCACTTATTGTGTGTTTGTAAAGGTGACTAATTGCATTTTCCATTATTTGTTGATATACTCATTAGATTCATTGCAGTTCAACTTATTTAATTGAGAATCCTTGTTGTGTAAACCCAACTTCTCATGTCCCGAGCGATTGCTACTCTGGGAACTTGTATCGCGCATGTATTTTGTATGGGGCATCAAAAGCGTGCAATGGGGTGAGTTGAAACTCTGTAAAGCAAGCGACGGGCCACAGGTAGTAATTATTGGTCTGGATCTCGATGTGTCCACAACTCTTGTCTCTAACCGGACAGTTTTCGGAAAGACAAATTCTAAAATGTTCTTTATTATACTTTATATATTTACAATTTAAAAAAAAAAATTAAATGTTTAAAAAAAAAAAAAAAAAGCAACGTAAAGAGTACCTTTACACGCCAAAGGGCATATTTAAAAACTTTAAAAAAAAAAAGTTATTTGCGTATCCTTTACAGGGCGCAGTAGTCAACTCCAGCATTTTCCAAAGCTGTTTGTCATTCCTGGGCAAGGTTCAGTAGTTTGACACTGCTTTGTGAACGACCGGCACTCATATCATTGTATGTAAATCAACGCAAGGTTCCCTGTTGGCAAATAGCCGGCAGGTATGTTTCGAACGCGGTGTGCCTTTTGAGGCTGTTTCGACTTAGGAGCTCAGGTTATTACAAACAAAAATACACACATCGACCTCTCGAAGGGGTTTCGAACACATGGCCGCCATGTCGCCTGGCAAATGTGGTAGCCACTGCGCTACCACAGACCCCCTTCTCTATAAAACACAATTGTAAACATCCGGTTGGCCAGTATTACACCTATCCAATACAACTTTGGCCTGGTAAGGATCTTGTTTAATCTAACCAGCAAGATTTGCTCCGACGACACACTAAACCTAGCCAGTTTAATTATATAACCTGCATAGTTGAATACCTCTTGAAAACAACAAATACAACGGTACCTTATTCAAGCCTGTAGGCCAATTATAAGCCGACATATTAATGTTTGTGTCTCAGCTTATCATTTAATATTGACAAAAAAGGGGAAAAAACGATTTTGACCCTTTCACAAAGTGTTACCTACCTACACACTCACACAACCACAACTGTTGGTTACACTCATGCCAAGAGAGATTAACACAGCCGCTGTCTAACTCAAGGAGAGATAACTACTACCAGTTTGTATATATATATATATATATATATATATATATATATATATATATATATATATATATATATATATATATATATATATATATATATATATATATATATATCCACGTCATGCTGTGATGACGTCAGACCGCGCGCGCTACTGCACGCGCGGTTGTCAACGCGAGGTCGCGAGGCGGAGATCTATTTTAATCAGAGAATTCGCCTTACAAAGTTATTCAAAAATAAACGACCCAATAAAAAATGCAACGGGTGTTGATTGCAAACATGCATTCATTATCATTTCGTCGCTGTGAATAATCCATAAAAATATTAAATTATCATCGCTTGATTATGACACGGAAAACCGCTATTTTCCCCACCATTGAAATATCCCATTACAGCATCATAGCATGCGATCTTAATTATTTCAGTTTGGGATGTCCCCGCCGACTTAAATAGTACAAAAATTTCACAGTAGGCATAAAAACGGATGCTCAATTGAATTATTCATACTAGATCAATTCGCAACGTCTATATAAAACGAAATTTACGAGTGCAACTTACGTCTTAAAAGGACAGTCTGTTTATCTCGGTAAGAAGAAAAATTTGAGAAGCCAAGATGTATAGATTCGTAGACAATGGAGGGAACTACAATACTCGGTAATCAGTTTCTGTTTTAATGCGATCTTGAAATAATCGCGGAATTTAACATCATGCGTACGATAACCTTCACCATATTGGAGACACAAAAACAAATAACCGAAGGTCACCGGACAAAAAAAAACATTCCGGTAAAATTCGGCAAACCTAAACAGTAGTACCTAATGCTTAACCAGACTCTACAATCTAATGGATATCCAGCTGACTGCATCAAACCTCACTGCCAGCCACCCAAACTCATTTCACGGAATCTCGGTGCCCAAGCTTAAATTGTTTCTTCCGCTGACCTTTGGTGGCGACGACGTAATGAAACAAATACTCGATCGACTTAAAACAGCATAAGCCAAACATTCTTTGCTGCTGAACCAATGATCAGATGTAAATCCACACCGATACCTACTCCATCTGTGAAAGAACCATTCTCTCCGTATGCCAAATCTATCGCATTTACATTGGCACCTTGCCGTCTTGACAGACGATAGTGTGTGCTCTAAAAAGGCATAATAACTTTTAACTATGGCGGTAGCGAGTGTGACTGATAAGGCCAATTTGCGCTGTAAATGTCCGTTCACAGTGGGTGCATGTGAACACGTGGTCATTTCCACCATCATGCACCATCTTACGTCTCAAACGCTTGGTGTGTGACTTTTCTGCAATAATTTTCTCCTTTGACTTTATTCCATTTCTGATATTTGCTCTCCATGCAACACGTTCAGCGGCGACTTGCTCCCAATGTGCATTATCAATGCCTGTATCAATCATGTCCCGCTTACACACATCTTTGTATCGTAGTAGAGGCCGACCCTGAGATCTCTTACCCATCTGTAATTCACCAAAAAAGATATCCTTTGGTATTCTACCATCATCCATCCTCCTAAGATGTCCTATCCATCTAAGTCTACGAAGACTGAGCATGGAATAAACTGTCACACAACCTGATCTTTCCAATACTTCAGTATTTGTGATTTTGTCTTGCCACTTAATACCAAGAATTCTTCGCAGACACCGCATATGAAAGCTGTTTAAATTGTTCTCTTGGTGTGAGTAAGTTGTCCAGGTTTCACTGCCATAGAGAAGAGTACTAAGGACACAGGCTTGATAGACAAGGACTTTTGTTTTGGCAGTAAGCTTCCTGTTCTCCCAGACTCTTTTTCTTAACCTGTTCATTGTTGTTGCTGCCTTACCAATCCGGATGTTGATTTCCTGATCTAGGGATAATTTGCTATTTACCACTGATCCTAGATATATAAAATGGTCTACTATCTCTAGTTCGGCGTCGTCAATAAAGATTGATGGTACCCCATGTGCACCTTGTGACATAATCTGTGTCTTCTTTTTGCTAATTGTTAAACCAAACTCAGAACAAGCATTGGAGAATGCAGATAGTAGACATTGCAATTCTTCCTCAGAGTGGGTCGTAACTGCAGCATCATCTGCAAAAAGCAACTCTCTGATCAGTACCCTCCTAATTTTGGTCTTAGCCTTCAATCTCTGAGCATTGTAGAGGCCGCCATCTGAGCGTGAGTGAATGTATATACCACCATCCTGATCACGAAATGCATATTTCAGTAGAAGTGAAAAGTATATTCCAAAGAGGGTGGGAGCTAGTACACAACCTTGCTTAACTCCACTCTTGATTTCAAATTCTTCAGAAGTTGCACCATCAAACTTGATTATACCCTTCATGCCTGTGTGGAACGATTCCACAATGGACAGAAGAGTTGGTGGGCAGCCAATCTTCTTTAGTGCCTTGAACAGACCCTCACGACTGACCAAATCAAATGCCTTTGTGAGGTCGATGAAGGCAATAAACAGTGGTTGATTCTGTTCACGGCATTTTTCTTGCATTTGTCGCAATGAGAATATCATATCAGTGGTAGACCGGTTCTGTCGAAAGCCACACTGTGATTCGGGGTAGACTTGATCTCCTAGGACTTGAAGCCTGCGCAGAACAATTCTGGCAAATACTTTTCCAACAATACACAGAAGTGAGATACCCCTATAGTTGTTACAGTCGCTCCGATCACCCTTGTTCTTGTACAGCGTTATGATGTTTGAATCTTTGAAATCCTGTGGGACTTGTCCTTCACGCCAGCATAGCTCTATTAGCTGGTGGATCTGTAGAGTGAGTGTGTCTTGCCCACTCCTGATAACCTCTATTGGAATCCCATCCTTACCTGGAGCCTTGCCAGATGCAAGTTCATTTATAGCACACTTAACTTCTGTTATGGTGGGAAGTGTGTCCAGGTGGTCAAGAGTTGGTAGAGCCTCTATGGCGTTAAGGGCATCATCCGCTAGTTTGGTCTCACTTGAGTAAAGCTCCAAATAGTGCTCTACCCATCTGTCCATCTGCTGTTTCTTATCAGTGATGACTTCTCCAGTCAAGGTTTTCAGCGGTGCACTTCTTTTGATCACTGGACCACAGGCTTTCTTTATTCCTTCATACATGCTTCTTATGTCTCCCTTATCACTTGCGATTTGATAGTTATGTCAGGTCTTAGTCAGATATGACTGAGCTACCGTATAACAGTAGACGGTACTACCTGGTTTCTGTTAGCGCTGAACGTTGGGCGGCGCTTACCAAACCCGACACCCCACATTGTGCCAACGGCTTCGGGCGGAAGAGCGCAATTGGGAGGGTACAAGCCTTACCCTGGTGCGAGGAAATGCAAGCTAAAGACAAAATGTCATGGCAGGGCAGACCAGGCCCTAAGCCTTGGTTGGCGACTGGTCTAGGATCGAAGCTCCGACAGGCGGACAGTTAGAGCATTGCTTTGCTGATCCGGCAGCTTCTGCAGCTTGTCTTGTTCCAGATGTAGGGGTGTTACCTTTCCTCTGGAGTAAACTAGGAAAGTCCGAGAGAGGGATCATGTTGCATGGGCAACACATGATCTCTATATTTTAGCCCAGGCTTTGTGCTATGGAGAGGCAATAACTCCATCCCTGGTCTTAACTGGTCTCGGAATCAAAGCGAGAGGCAACTGTTACGGGTTATAAGTCCTTGTCAGTTGGCGTAGACATGGGGCGCCACGCGTTGCCTCTGACGGTGGGAGACACCTATAGGTGTCACTGATCAGCTACCGCCCGCCTCAAGCTGGGCAGCCCCCAGCCAATTGGGTGCTGATCCGCCACAGCCTGCCTGCTTCAATGGGTGCTTGGGGCTAGGACAAAATCTGAATCGCAGGCTGTAAAACCAATGCACCAGGTACAAACAAAAATAAAAATAGAAACCTCAAGCTACAGCTTGCAACCTGGAACGTGAGAACCATGTGTCCAGGATTTTCCACTGACTTGACCAATATTGACGATGCGAGAAAAACGGCTGTGATTGATGCCGAACTCAATCGTCTTAACATTGATATTGCTGGCCTGCAGGAGACTCGCCTCGCTGAGGAAGGGTCACTCAGGGAAAACAACTACACCTTTTTCTGGAAGGGTAGAGGGCAGGCAGAAAAAAGGCATCACGGTGTGGGCTTTGCAGTGAAGAATTCGCTACTGAGAATGATTGAAATTCCAGCAGGAGGAAATGAAAGACTATTATCCCTGCGCTTGGCAACCTCTTGTGGGTTTGCCACCATTATTACTGCATATGCACCGACACTCGATTCCTCTGATGATGTGAAGGATTTGTTCTATGAGGAGTTAGACTCCGTGATCAAGGCAGTTCCAAAATCTGACTACATTTATATGCTCGGTGATTTCAATGCTCGTGTGGGCAAGGACTCGAGTTCATGGCCAGTGTCCCTTGGAAAATACAACATCGGTCGCATGAATGAAAATGGGCAAAGGCTGCTAGAGCATTGCACCAGTAATGACCTATGTATTACAAACTCTTTTTTTAAAACAAAAGAGGTGCATAAGGTCACATGGAAACATCCAAGATCCGGCCATTGGCACCAGCTGGACTTCATCATCACACGGAGACAACATCTGAACCATATATCATTGACTCGTAGTTACCACAGTGCTGACTGTGATACAGATCATTCTTTGGTTGTTGCAAGAGTTAGACTGAGACCAAAGAGAATCTACACAGCTAAACACAAATCTAGCCCCAGGATTAATATTATTAACACTCATGATCCTGAAAAGTGCTTTCAGTTTCAACAGCAACTTGAAGACGCTTTCACTGATACACCAGAAAATTGTACAGTAAATGAAAAGTGGGGTCAAATTAAGGAAACTCTTTATAAAACTGCCGTAGGGGTTTACGGCACTGTGGATCATAAGAGGCAGGACTGGTTTGCGGCCAACAGCGAGACTCTGCAGCCCTTGATTGATAAGAAGAAGAAAGCTCTCTTAAGAAACAAGGAAAGACCAACGCGTAACACTCTGAGTGAGCTAAGGCAAGCTAGGAAGGATGTGCAAAAGGCTGCCAGGCAGTGTGCAAATGATTATTGGATCAAGTTATGTGAGTTATGTATCAAGTATCAAGTTATGTAAGCTATCGCATTTATCAACGTATTAAAATATATAGGCCACAGAAGGTCATCTGGTGGAAGGTTTGACAATGAGGTAAAGAAATTCGCCATATCCAATGAGTTTCAGTTGACAGGGAGATAAGTATAACTTTAGTCCCATGGCGGATACTGTTGTTAGAGTGTGAAGTGTTGGGTCTTCACATATTCTGGGTTGTGACAAGTGAGGTGGGGTGACTACTTCCCTTGTTTTCCAGACAATTCTCAGGACATTCTGAAATTTGTCAGGTCACCATTGTCATTAGGTTGAGTCAACCCGTCAGGCGCACTGGTCAAACAAACTAACTCCACCTCTAGTGAGGATTGAACACAGATCACTGGGTTGGCAGGCAGGCATTTTAACAGGTTTTGTACTAAACAAAACATAGGTTTAACCAAACACAAAGTAGGTTTAATCAATCAACAAGCAGGTTTAACCAATCAACAAGTAAGTTTAACTAAACAAAAAGTAGGTTTGGACCAAATAGAAAAGCAAGGTGGAGAATGGGATGTAGAAGATGTCACAATCTGACTTGAAAGTGGTTAATATGGTAGCAGACATGGGAAGATTGGATGAGACGATTTATCATCCCATGGCACAGAATCAGATGTCTCATTACGTAGTTTCACATCTAAGGGAACCGTGGGAGACAGCCAGAGATAGACGACTTGGTGTGGGTTGTTGAATGTGAATGGTGTAACTGGGGAAGAAGGACAGCAGAATGAGAATCTGAATATCCTTGCCGTTAAGATTTATATCTGTTTGGCTATTAATTAATCTAAGCACAGAAGCCGCAAACAATATGTTGCACGATTTTTTGCCTGGCATATTACACTTTTAACTGACTGCTTATGTTTGATTCTGTGAAAACCCGTAGTGTAGTCTATCAAGCGTGTCTCTATGTATGATAAACTTTCTGGCTCTGCATCCCCTGCAGATGGCCAGCCCATGGATCATGCCGATGTTATTAACGTCCTTAGAGAGATGTCGACAGGGGAGGTTTTTGACACTAGTGAATCCACCACATATTTGTCCAGAATGAGAGACTCGGGAGTGAGAATTAGCAAGACCAGACATGAGTGGCATATCGGGAGAATGATAGATCTCGTCAACCAACAAAGAACCAACGCGGGATGCTGATGCATATGTTGGGGCTGGGGGTGGGCATCTATATACTTGTCCGGAGTGCAAGGATGATACCCCAACAGATAACAGATATGTTCTTTTGCACCACTACAGATTTCTCTGTTAACATCCTCTTCAAAAATTTATGTCACTTGCCTTACAATTCTGTTTGAATCAAAACATGTTCACTGACTTGTTGACTGGTTTTACATTTAGTTCTTTCTAGTATAATCTTCAGCAGCATAAAATAAAATGGCTACAAAACATTTTGCTCTACACTCTAATGTAGATTTGGACATACATTGCAAGTATATCTATTCCTCCATGATTATCTTCAGCATTCTCTTAATATTTCTTCTTAAGTTCTCAATACATTTCTCTAACACGCAGTCAAACACTTTATTATCTCCTGAAAGGATAAATTATTCTTCAAACACTTCATTGGTGCATGTTTATTTTATTTCTTTTTCTGATTCATGTTTTTAAAAGGTACAAATGTCATTAAAAAGACACAACCTACTACCAACAGTGTCATTAAAAGAAACAATAATTATAATATGTACGAAATAAACCCATAATAATTTACAACAATTACACAATTATTTTACAAAAATTATTGCACAATATCTGTAAACAAAAAGTAAAAAATAACTGGAAGATGTTATTTAAAATAGCAAATATAGAGCAGAATAATGACGGTGTGTATGCAGAATAACAACATAAGCAGTATAATGACCTTATGTATATGGGTAAAAAGAAATACCAAAGTAACCGGAGATTCAAAAACAACAAAATGTGAAATAAATATCAAAACTATACAATAATAATATAATTTGTTCTTAACACAGCTTTTTGAGTTGAGTCAAGAACCGGCATCACATTACTCAAGACATTTCCATACGTGCTCCGTCCTCATCTGCAACAGCCAGTGAAGAGTCCCAATACTATTGGTACACTAGCAGTCTCAGTCTGGTTTTGTTTCCGTTTGGAGTTTCCTAGAAATTTTGAGCATCGGCCAGAACCTCATGTCACTCTCTGCAGCACCATCCTCTCCATGCCTCGGAGTTTTGTGTGCCGGCCAGATCCTCATGTCACTCTCTGCAGCAACATTCTCTCCATGCCTCGGAGTTTTGTGTGCCGGCCAGAGCCTCAGGTCACTCTCTGCAGCAACATTCTCTCCATGCCTCGGAGTTTTGTGTGCCGGCCAGATCCTCATGTCACTCTCTGCAGCAACATTCTCTCCATGCCTCGGAGTTTTGTGTGCCGGCCAGAGCCTCAGGTCACTCTCTGCAGCAACATTCTCTCCATGCCTCGGAGCTTTGTGTGCCGGCCAGATCCTTAGGTCACTCTCAATGCCCTGATGATCTGTCTGTTCTTCTGCACTATACACACGGTGTTTTAGAACCCCGACAACATCTGTCTTATCATATCCCACCAAGTGGTGCACACCCAGCCAGTCTATCAGCCTGCTCACTTCCCACCACTCCAGCAGACAACACATTTCAATCCACTAATTCAAACAAAACAATTGATGTTCTTCCTGTAGTTCATGCCATTGTGGTGTTGTTGATCATTTCTGTCCACAGCCTTCTGTCTCATTTACTGCCAGTCATTTCTGTCCACAGCCTTCTGTCTCATTTACTCCCAATCATTTCTGATACTGATGTTTCTCCATGCCATGATGGAAGACTGTCCAAAATTTTCTCTCTTGGCCTTTCCCCTTTCTCTATTCCCGTCCTACTTTCCTATTGTCACCCTGTACTCCAGTTTTCCCTCTTGTCATGCCTAAAGTAATTAGATTCTCTTCTTCTGATGCCCAAAACATAATGATGATAATACAATATTATGTGATGAATATAAACTAATGTGATAATGCAATGTGAGAAATGAATACCGTTGTCAAAAACTATATTATGTAATGAATGTAAACCATGATTGATTGATGTTCCATTTAAGGAAGTTCGTGTTAAACATCACACAAAGCCCCCGTGGATCACACAGGAGGTAGTTGAACTTATGAGAGATCGCGACAGGGCTCATAAAAATAGAGATCTAACTATGTACCGTAGTCTGAGAAACAAAGTTCAATATGTTATTCGGAAGGAAAAGAAAAACTATTTTAAGAACATAGTAATAGATAAAACCAACACTAAAGATATATGGAAAGCAATTAATACCTTGACAAACAAACACAAATCATCACAATCATTACCATCAAATCAGGTTACATGTGATCAATTCAGTAGATACTTTCAGTCCGACATAAACCAACTGAAGGCTGCAATACCAGATGCGCCTCATGACATATCTTTATTATCATCATTCTGTGAGAACAAATGCTATGGACAAATTTCCTCCAACATACCGCTAATGACGACAACTGAAGTATTTACTCATCTCCGTAATCTAAAAAACAATAACTCATCAGGACTAGATGGAATTAGTAGTCGGATCCTTCGCCATGCTGCACCGGCGATCTGCGAGTCACTAACTTTTATATATAATCAATGTCTAACCAGAGGTCACTTCCCATCAGCCTTTAAAATCGCTAAAGTGTATCCTCATTTAAAAGCTGGTCCTCTAGACGATCGTCTCATGAGTAATTATAGACCAATTTCCATATTATCCTCATTATCCAAACCGCTAGAAAAGCACATCCACAAAACAACACTAGATCACTTAGTTCGCCATGAACTGATAGTTGACAGTCAGTCAGGATTTCGGCCAAAATATTCTTGCCATACGGCACTAACAAACATGATAGAAAACTGGCATCAAAATATTAACAACAATACTCTATGTGGAGCGGTGTTTATAGACTTTAGGAAAGCATTCGATATGATAGATCATACTATTCTAATTAAAAAACTAGAAACAATGAAAGTAAGTTTTAATATAGTGACATTAATAAAATCATTCTTATTAGACAGAAAGCAAGTAGTATCACACAATAAAGTTTTATCTCAAGCCATTACCATTAATATTGGAGTACCTCAGGGGTCTATTCTTGGCCCTCTATTATTTGCCATTTATATAAATGATCTTCCATTAAATCTGTCGTCGTCCTGCGATCTATTTGCTGATGACTGCACAGTGTATACAAACGCTGTTGATCGTAATGTGCTAGAACTATCCTTGCAACAGGAAATAAATAGTGTAGTTAACTGGAGTCATGCAAACCGCATGCAAATTAACATTACTAAAACAAAGTCTATGTTAATAGGAACCAGGCAAAGACTTCACACTCTAAACTCGCAGAGAACTCTTCAGCTGCACATTGGCAGCACGCCTGTAGAAAGTGTCACCGAGCACAAGACACTGGGTGTTATCATAGATCAAAATCTAACTTTTAACTCACATGTTCATGCTCTAGTTAAACAAATAGCCAAAAAAGTATACCAACTTGCCAAAATTAAAAATTTCCTTGACGAAAACACAAGAAAGATATTCTATACTTCTCATATACAAACACATATTGATTACTGCTCCACAGTCTGGGATGGATGCTCCAAATCAATAACAAAACGCCTATATTCACTCCAGAAAAGGGCAGTGCGTTTAATTAATGGTGAAAAGCTTACCGACAATTCTAACCTATATAAACGTCTCCGGTTACTGCCACTCCACAAGCGCCTGCTTTTTAATAAGACCAAACTAATTCACAAAATCCTATTTCAAAATGCTCCAAGCTACCTTTGGCCATTGTTTAAATATAACGCTAGACATAGCGAACGACTAAATATACTTCATGTCCCTAAACCTAGGATAGACTTATATAAAACAAGCTTATCATACTCTGCCGCTCAGTTGTGGAACAATCTTCCACAAGAAATCAATGACACCACCAATCATGATACATACATTCGCAACCTGTTTGAACACTACCTTAGTACAGGCTACATGCCCCCATAACAAATAACACAAAAAAGACAATAATGGTAACTTATCTCAAACGACAACTAGCCAAAAAACATTCCCTTATGTATGGCACGTTACACCACCCTCCTTAGGTATTTATAATGCCCATGTTAAACACTGCCTCAGTGAGTCATTTGTTATTGATTATTTTTCATGCGTTTTAATGTTCTTTTGTTGTCAAAAGTTGCTTCATAAGTGATGTTGAATGAAAGAATGTATGAGAGGAAATAGAGAAGAAGGGCAGAATGTCAGACGGGCCTGCGTGCCCAATTCTTAACCCTTTGAAAATAAAGACTTATTATTATTATTATTATTTAGGAACCGACATCACAGCATTCGAGGCATTCCCATATGCGCTCCGTCCCCATCCTCAGCAGCCAGCGAAGAGTTCCAACACCAATAGTTCCAGTACCAATCTGAATGTATGTCCGTCTCGCCTTTCTTCTGGGCGTCGAGCGTCGGCCGGATCCCCTCGTCACTCCTTGCTGCATCATTATTGCCAGACTATGGTGATCCATTTGCTCCTCTGAGGTGTACACGTGCTCCCACAAAGCCGCAACCACGTCTGCCTTGTCATACATCAATACTTCACCAAGTATTGCCGAGCCAGCCAATCTGTCTGCCTATTCATTCCCCAGCACACCGGCAAACCCCGGAGAAAAAATCCAGGAGATGCTTGCCACCCGTAACTTCCGAAGTGAAGCAAGCCACTCGGCACGAAGCCTGCCTGTATATAAACCCTGACAATCAATATAATATGATGTTTATAAATCAACAAGCCAAACATGTCAGCAAAACCAACCAGCAGGATAAACAATATAGCAAATATAAACCAGCATTGTAAATATGAAAGAAGTTAATGTTTCTTATAAATTACTAAACACAAAATTATGTATAATTTTCCGGTAATCAAACATGTATAAAAATGGTGTGAGTTAAGGCAGTGAAGCTTTGGACTGTTCTCTGCACCAGCGGACAATATCAGGAATTTCCCATTGAAACATAGAATATTACATTCTGTGGGACTGCCCAGATTAGGACAAACACAGAACAGTTAGAAAACTGAAATATTATTTTTTCAAACCTCTTCTTAGTGGTTGCACTATTGGAAATACTGTTCTTTATGTTTTTAATCAGAATATGACAAGTTAATTGCTTTTGTCATGACTTTCTACTTCTTTTGTAACAATGTTAGTAATGCCGATATTTTATGCAAAATAGAAACAGTGACACGGTCACAAAACATGGACTGGATATTTTTTCACATTACAGAAAATAAATTATGACAAAAAAGATGGACAAGAAACAACAAGAAAATTAAGAACACAATATTCACAACACTGGATTTAAATATCAAAAATCTTCATAGGATCTTTACCTATTATTTTCAATGCAGATCTTCTAAGTTGAAAAACAAATGTTTTCAGAATGTGGTTTAAATGCACAAGTCAATGAAAACATATATAAGACTGGCTGCAGAAATAAATTACAATTTTCTGAAACTTTCTAATTACTTATGTTTGGAGAAATTATAAACTTTCTACTCATTGCTATGCTAGGCAAAAGTGTAATTTTTTTAGTATTTCTGGTAAGTTTTTAAAAAAAATAAATTAAAATAAAAAAAAAAATTTTTTTAATTAAAAAATTAAATTAAAAAAACAACTCAACCCCGAGGGGTTACATCCTTGGTCTGCCGACTGTTGCTGGTAGGCTCAAGGTGATGCAGGCGAAGGCATATCTCAGAGTAGCTGCAGACACAGACCACCCACTGCATGAGGCGCTGGACGCAGTGAAGGGTCAGCGACTGATAAGAGGGAAATCATGGATGGCTCAGGCGGAGGATACAATCAGACAGGTATGCCCTTGGAGAACATTAGGCGTGGAGAGGAGTGGGTCAGAGTGCCAGCGGAGCAGTCAGACTTGTGCAGTTATAATCACATTAAGCCGGGAGTGCAGGGAGTGGCCAGCAGGGGCCACGGAAGTGGAAATCCAGCAACTAATTCAGGACAATGCTCACTCGGGTGATGTGATTATCTACACAGATGGTTCGGTGTCAAGAGGTGAGAGAAGTGGCTGGGGGTGAAACGGCCAAAGCTAATGGTCGATGTTTGGGGCAGGAGAGCCTGGCATATGATACCACAACATCCAGCTTAAGAATGGAGGTGGAGGCAGTCACTGCGGCTCTCTGCTGGATGGAGAATACGACACACACACACATCGTGATTGTAACTGACTCAGAAAGCATGCTGATGAGGGTGAGGACAGGCAGGCTTCGTGTGGAGTGGCTTGCTTCGCTTCGGAGGTCACGGGTGACAAGCATCACCTGGATCTTTTCTCCGGGGCATGCCGGTGTGCTGGGAAATGAACAGGCAGACAGATTGGCTGGCTCTGCAGAACTTGGTGGAGTATTGATACATGACAAGGCTGATGTGGTGGCGGCCTTGTGGGAGCACATGCACACCTCGGAGGAGCAAATGGATTACCATGGTCTGGCAAGAATGAGACAGCGAGGAGTGACGAGGGGATCTGGCCGACGCTCAACGCTCAGAGGAAAGGCGAGACGGACTTATAATCAGATTGCTACTGGTACTATTAGTGTTGGAACTCTTCGCTGGCTACTGAGGATGGGGACGGAGCACTTATGGTATACCCCGAATGCTGTGATGTTGATTCCTAAATCAATCAATCAATCAATCATTGCTAAGGTGATTGTTCAAAGATCGAAACTGCGATTACATTTAAACTGGTGGACGATTACTATGTATACATTTTTTTGGCGCACTCTGTATAAAAGCATTCGGCTGGTTTGATTTGTGAAAGATCACTGTTAGGGCACACAGAGTGCTCCAGTCTCCACCCATAGACCACACAAGTGCTCCAGTTTCCTCCCATAGATCACACAAGTGCTCCAGTCTCCTCCCATAGATCACACAAGTGCTCCAGTTTCCTCCCATAGATCACACAATTGCTCCAGTTTTCTCCCATAGATCACACAAGTGCTCCAGTTTCCTCCCATAGATCACACAAGTGCTCCAGTCTCCTCCCATAGATGACACAAGTGCTCCAGTCTCCTCCCATAGATGACACAAGTGCTCCAGTCTCCTCCCATAGATGACACAAGTGCTCCAGTCTCCTCCCATAGATGACACAAGTGCTCCAGTCTCCTCCCATAGATGACACAAGTGCTCCAATCTCCTCCCATAGATCACACAAGTGCTCCAGTTTCCTCCCATAGACCACACAAGTGTTCCAGTCTCCTCCCATAGATGACACAAGTACTCCAGTCTCCTCCCATAGATGACACAAGTGCTCCAGTCTCCTCCCATAGATCACACAATAAGGATCTCAGCACATTCAACTGTATCTGTGTGTGTTTCCTGTCACGGAGCTTCTCTGTGGATCACATATTTACCTCAGGACCCAGTCATGTGTTCAAATCATCTACAAACCTAGAACAGGTGCCTGGACATGTTCTGGGAAGTAAAAGTCACCAGTATAATACTGACCACATCACCCATCAAATGCTTATTGGAACAGCATTGTACCCTTAACCATTACACACCACCAATGTTTCTGCCTCCCCCACGCCCCCCCCCCCCCCCCCCCACCCATCAAATGCTTATTGGAACAGCATTGTATCCTTAACCATTACACACCACTAATGTTACCGCCTCCCCCATCCCCCACACTTTAAACCAGATAGTCAACTCGGCCACCACGGCGCCACCCCACCACCCAGTCTCTTAACAACGAATCACCATCTTTTAATTTTCCCACTCCAACCTCCCTGCTAGCCACGCCACTCTGCCACCCCTTAGCTACTCGGTGGACATAGGAAAAAAATTAACACGTATATAATAGTACTTTTACATTTTAAAGTTTAACTTTTTAAATACCCAACACAGGAAGTAGTCAAGTACCAAAACAAGCAAGATTTAACAATTCAGGAGCTAGTTTGTGACGTGACGCTCCTGAAGCTAATAGGCCCAAAGAAAAAAGTATTCAGAAGTGGCTCCTGATTTTGGGGTGGGTAATGGATGTGAAGCATGGACAATGAGCGGACAAGATGAAAAACATCTGATGGCTGTGGAAATGTGGTTTCTGAGGAAAATGCAAAAAATACCATAGACAGACAGAAAAACCAATGAACAAGTCCTCAAGAAGCAAATGAAGATTGTTAACTGATTAGAGATATTAGACGTAGACAGTCAACATTTTTTGGGCATGTTATGAGAAGAAATGAATTGGAGAACTTGGTGACAACTGGCAAGATTGAAAGGAAGAGACCAAGGGGAAGACCGAGAAGTAAAAACCTGGGTGGATTGGCCACGTGGCATGGTCGAGACAGAAACACGAGCTGATCCATGACTCTGGTGATTGAATGAGATGGCAAAACATGACGGCCCACGCTTATCGGCATGGCACATGATGGATGATGGAATGCGTAATGTATACATTGAGCATGTCACAGAGTCCCAAAAGAGTTACATTATGATTGAGTTACATTACGATTCATCAACTCAGAAAATTTAAACTTTCATGAAGAAAGCCTTTTATTTGAGTAAGACACACCAACGTGAGTAAAATACACACAGATCTACAAACTGATGAGACAGACTTTAGAATTGTATCTGAGAATGTCATTTGAATATCTCTAAAAGCCAGATAGGAAACAGTGAAATTACATTTAAACAATTAAATAATTAAAAGTACAAATGTGCAAATACAAATGTAGTAATACTGTTCAGATTTATATGCTGAACATATAATAACAATAAAGCAAAATTTACTGACTTCAGAATCTGGTTCCAGTTTTATACTGATACTTGGCCAGGGACTGTGTGACTCCATGTTTCCTGTAGTCAGTGAACAGATAATGATCAACAAATCCAATATAAAGTGATAGAGTTCAGTTTGATACTTTGTTCTATTATTATGTGTAAAATGTGTCTGTCTACATGATCTATTTGATCAGATCTGTTTATTCCTTAGTTGTTTGTCACTGACATCTCTTAACCCTTTACAGGGTGGAACGTCCGTTTCCGTCCGATCTCTTTAACGAGCAAATCGGCCGATTGCGTCCGCTACTATTATGCATTGTAACAACGCGATTTCTCGGCCTTACGATACTTCCGACGGTTACTTTCGCTTTCGCCGATAGCTTGACAACGTGGCCGCCATTTGCAAGCGCCTACTATGAATTTGAACGGACTTTTACGAACTTTTTTTGATAGTTTTCAGGGTTTTTACGCTTAGTTTTTCAAAACGGATTTCGACGATTCTTCACTTGATAGCCGAGATTTCGCTAGGTTCAATTTAAGTGACATTAAAGGGCATGAAGTTGACTATTAATCAGAGCTAGATATCAGTGCAAAGCATTACTTTGCATTAGCATTCTGAGTCGGACTTTACAGAAAGTGATTATGATTCTGAAAATGTGTTTGTAAATTGCCGTATAGATGACGGAAAATCACAAACAACATGCTGTATTTTGTAAATATTTGTGTTCATATATGGATTATCGACAACAATCACATGAGTAACATATTCTGCATGCTTTTCCCTTCATTGTGTTGTTTATTTAACTAAAATCGGTTGACTAACACCTTATTTGTGATGTTTTTACTAGCGCGACCCGAAATTTTACCGAACCTGAAAAAATCGTGCCCGTTCAGGGCTACAAATTGGACAAGCGTCGGCCCTGTAAAGGGTTAATCTCTCCAGAATGATCCTGCTTATTATATACCCGAGGAACTGGCAATAACATTATACATCAATAATTTTCAAACTCTCCTAAATAATTTTCAATCACCTGCAGGTCACGTTTCTTTGGCATCTTCGCCTGATACCCTTATCTCCAGACTGCCTATATTCCATCACCCTTACAGATTCTGCTCAATAATTTGTTCAGTAATTTAGTAGGAATATTACATTGGCTTTGATAGTTTCTGCTTGAATACCAACTGCACCAGCATTTTCCACATCCTTCAGAAGTTTGATAAGTTTTACCAATCTTTTGTTAAATGGTTTCTCTCAGTTTATATCCAGCTCCACTTCTGAATGCTGGATATTTGGAGGGTCACTTGGGACTGGTCTATTCAGAAGTTTTGAAGTATTGAGCTCATCGGTTAATTTATTTTATACTAGACGACCCGGCCTGGCTTCGCCCAGCCCCTGGCACGGAGGGTCTCATTGAATTCAAATACAGTTCTCCAAGCGCACAGAGTACGCATTCGGCCCCTGCTCCCGTTCTCGTTGCTCATCCATTTCTGATGCTCCCTTCCCCGTTCCCGTTGTTTGTATTTCAATTGGATCCGCGGGAGTGAGAACAACATCTGTACAAAATTTCATCTCAATCAGATGGTCCGTTCGGGAACGCATAAAGGACATACACATAAAGAAACATTACTGTTCACAACTAATTTCTGGTTTAATCAGAGAGTGAGTTCCCTTGGAGCAAGATGGCGGGCCACAGGCGGGCCTGTTTCTGAAGCTCTTAATGCCTTTTTTTCGTGCTTGAGGACAAATTGTTGATTTTAAGCTAAAAAACTATGTCAGTTGGCTCCGCGGGAGTGAGAACAACATCTGTACAAAATTTCATCTCAATCGGATGGACCTTTCAGGAATGCATAAAGGACAAACAAACAAACATTGTCTTTTATATATATAGATTTACATTTCGTGAGAACCTTAAGTGGAGGTTAAGCTCAGATATTTTTATTGGCAGTTGGTCGACACTTGGTTGATGTTTTCAATACTACGCCAACCACCTAACTTCCTATAATATTTTCTGGTAACTATTTCAGGCTAGATTGATTCGGGAGTCCAGGTTTAATTTTAACCCCCACAAATATTCTCTCAAGAGGAAATCAAACTACATGACCATGAGGCCAGCAGGCAATATTGCTAGCCACTGTTGTACTGCAGCTCCCTCCTCACCCATGTGTGGATTTCAATAAACCCAGTATTTAGTAATTAATGTGCCAGCTACATAGCGATGGCGTTATGGACGCAGTTTGTGATCCTTCATACCGCGTTCAAAACACAGCTGCAGGCAATTTGGCAGCAGACCGCCTTGCTTTGGGATTTTTATAAAATGGTATGGCTGCCAGTCAATCAGAAACCAATGGCAAACTACTGAACAAAAACTTGCCAAGAGATCACAAGTAGCCAAAATGCTGGGGTTGACTGTGACATCCTGTAAAGGATATGCAACTAACTAGTAATTAATGTAAATGCATTTTTATCAACAGTTTCCTATTCTAAGTAGGTTAGAACATATGTTATCAAGCAATGATACCAACAGCTGAGCTTTAGGAATCTGTTTTCCCCTAGGTGACTATGCCATCATTAACTGACTGGCACCTTGCTGTCTTGATAGACGATAGTTTGTAAAATGGAATTATACTGCTTCATAGCACAAACCTGGGCCGAATTTAGAGACCATGTTTCCCATGCTTAAGGCGGGTGGTGGCTGATCAGTGACACCTATAGGTGTCACCCACCGTCAGAGGCAACCCGTGGTGCCCCATGTTTACGCCATTTGACAAGGACTTATAACCAATGAACATGTCCTTCAAGAAACAAATGAAGATCGTAAACTGATCGTAAATTTTTTGGGTATGTTATGAGAAGAAATGAATTGGAGAACTTGGTGACAAATGGCAAGATCGTAGGGAAGAGACCAAGGGGAAGGCCAAGAAGTAAATACCTGGATGGCTTGGCCACATGGCATGGTCGAGACAGGAACACGGAGCTGATCCATGACTGGTGATCGAGCGAGATAACAAAACATGACCACCCACGCTTATCGGCATGGCACATGATGGATGGATAACCGTAACAGTTACCTCTCGCTTTGATTCCGAGACCGGTTAAGACCAGGGATGGAGTTATTGCCTCTCCATAGCACAAAGCCTGGGCTAAAATATAGAGACCATGTGTTGCCCATGCAGCATGATCCCTCTCTCAGTCTGCCTAGTTCACTCCAGAGGAAAGGTAACACCCCTACATCTGGAACAAGACAAGCTGCAGAAGCTGCTGGATCAGCAAAGCAATATAACTGTCCGCCTGTTGGAGCTTCAATCCTAGACCAGTTGCTGACCAAGGCTTAGGGCCTGATCTGCCCTACCATGACATTTAATCTTTAGGTTGCATTCCCTCATACTAAGGTAAGACTTGTACCCCCCCCCCCCCCCCCCCAATTGCACTCTTCCACCCGAAGACAGCTGGCACAATGTGGGGTGTCGGGTTTAGTATGCCCCACCCAACATTCAGCGCTAACAGACAGCAGGTAGTACCATCTACTGTCAAATGGTAACTCAGTCATATCTGAGTAAGACCTGACAATTAACAATTATTAACTATTAAGTTCATATTTCACCATTATAAACTAGCTAAAGTCAAAGGTTAGCCCTGAAGCAGATAATGCCTATAAATGTTACTGGGATGTGAAGTCCTAGAGGCTTTCACACATTCTGAGTAGGCTAAAGTGAGGTGCAAGGCCAGTTCTTGTTCTCTTCACTTTCCCTTCTCAAACAATTATACTATAACTAGGTATTTAACATAACCAACACAATTAGATCAAAACTGGAAATAGTATTCCATGCCTGCGCAGAAGGATCCATTGTGTCTGCAAAGACCATGCATGTTTCTGACAGGACCCATTCATTCAAATATCATGTAGCAATAATAAATGCCAGCTTAGAATCTGTAAAATAGAATAGGTCAGTCTGACATTCTGTGCATAGCGATTTGTTGATATTATCTTGTCTTTCAAATAAATTCAATTATTTGGCATACCTAGTGCAATGGTCAATCCAACAAATGCAGCAGTGACATGGTTCTCTTTAAATAATCATATTGCCAACACTCCAACACCAACTGAAAATCTGTGCTCAGAGACGATGGAAAGGCAGGCAATGAATTACCTGGGGATACGATCTGATCCAAGCCTTGCTTACACTGACCACATAGACCAGGTGATAACCAAGGCCAAGCGGAGTTTGGCTACGATGTGGTTGATGGCGGCACATGTGAGCAGCGCCATCTATGTCTTCTATACGAGGGGCTGGTCCTTTCTGTTTTTGAGTATGCGATGGCGATCCTGACTCTCAGCTGTAAGCAGATACAAAGGATGGAAAGGATACAGAATGAAGCTATGTGCATTATACTTGGATGCACAAGAGATACAGTGTGCAGGATGATGCACTACCTTCTTGATTTTCTAACCATGGGGGACAGAATACAAATTTACTGAGCACGTGCCTACCTCAGAGTCAACGCAAACACTTTGATCTTCGAGATTCTTTATAGGGCGATGCTGTCATTTACACATATGGGTCGGTCATCTAATAAGAACATACATTTTTATAACTTCTGCTATGACCTTGACTCGGACATGAAAAAAAAGATGCCCGGAGAGATCTTTTGTTTCAATTTCTGTGTTTATGATCACGACACTCAAAGATGCATATCTTTGTTTCTAATTGACATACATGCATCATCTTGGTACTGTTAGATTCTGTTTGTCAAGGCCTATCTTTCTGTGGTGGTCTCATGAATAAATACTCAATTTGAAAATCACGATCAAACCTGCTACTACTGATATCATATTTATTGGCTATTCAATTGGATCGGCCACTGGAGTTCATTTTCATTTGAGTCAGGCTCTATCCACTACTGTTAGTTAGTTATAGTTAGTTAGTTATCAGTTGGGGTATCTTCGTTGCACTCCGGACATGTCCATAGGTGCTCAGATCCTCCCCCCAGCATATGCATCAGCGTCCGGTGGCTAATAGTGCCAGTTCTGTGTTGGTTGACGAGGCGCTTTGTTTTCCCGATGTACCTCTCGCGTCTGGCTGTGCCGATTCTTACTCCCAGGTCTTTCATCCTGGACAGCGATGTGGAATCACTGGAGTCAAAATCCTCTGTTCTCGCCATATCTTTAAGGGCGTTAATAACATCCGCACGATCCATGGGCTGGCCATCTACAGGGGGTGCAGAGCCAGCCAATTTATCAGCTCGTTCATTTCCCTCGACTCCCGCATGTCCCGGGACGAAGATGAAGGTGACTTTGCGGACAACAGACTTCCGCAGCGACTCAGTCCACTGTCTACGTACAGATCCAGCTTCGACCTTCTGAATCATGCTCATTGAATCACTTAGTACACACACGTTGGTATAATGCTGTGATTCCAGCCATATGAAAGCCTGTGTAACTGCCATCACCTCCATCGTCATGCTGCTCGTGGTCATAGAGTGGGCACCACTGGATTCTTGAACGGTTCGGCCCGCTGAACGGGCTGTAAATGCCCATGCACTTCTCTGCTGCTTTACAACAGATCCATCTGTATAGATGAGCACTTCGGGGCTATCTGAGTGATCATAGATGAGCGCGTTAACCTCTGCATTGACAGCGGCAGGGTTCTGCTCTCTGCACCGTCTGTCGAGTGTGATAATGCAGGAGAAGGTACACTTAAAAGCTGGAGACACCGGCACCCATTCCTTGCCGGGGTTGATACTGGTAAGACTGCAGACCTGTCCGACGACATCTTCCGCCCGACCCATCCATGATTTGCCCCTCTTTAGCCTGTCACCCTTTTCTCTGAATACAGCATCATGCAGAGGGTGCTGCTCATCTGCACTTATTTTTAAGTATGCACGAGCTCTCCAGATCTTGATCCTGTGTTCCATTGTCGGGAAGTCAAAGAGGTATCTCATTGCTACACAGCTGGTGTCTCTTGTGCAGCCCAAAATGATGCGCATGGCTTCGTTTTGTACCTTTTCAAGTCTTCCAATCTGTGTAGGGCTGACAGTGAGGATGGCCAGGGCATACTCGATGCGTGAAAGCACAAGTCCTTGGAACAGAAGTAATAGCAGTCTTTGCTCGATATTGGCAGTCGCCATGACTCTCATTGCTGCCAAACCTTTTTGAGCCTTCGTTATGACATAATCGACATGATCTCTGAAGGACAGGCTACGATCAAGCCTCACGCCAAGATATGTCATTGACTGGGTTCTACTCAGAATGCTCCCATCCATTCTTACTGCCGGCAGGTCTGTTTTCACAATATGGTTGTTTAGGGAGAACCATGTAACCGATGCCTTTGCAGGGTTGACAAGGGCACGGCAACAGCACACCATGAGGAAATTCGATCTAGTTCACCCTGCATATAGTTGGCAACCGCCTGTCTATCTCGACCCTGTCGATACACGAGGATGTCGTCAACGAATGATAGAGTCCTACCCCTCCCATCCAACTGTTGTTCAGTGATCGGCACCGTATACACGTTGAATAGTACTGGTGACAGTGGTGAACCCTGCGGCAATCCTGGACATAACGTTATCGGCTCAGAAGACCAACTCCCGCATCTTAGCACCACCTTCCTTTGGAGTAGAACTGCAGCTATCCATCGTACAAGGTGAGTGTGCACTTTCAGTCTGAGGAGGGTTTGCATCAAGTGCTCGAAAGATACTCTGTTATATGCGTCCTCTAAGTCTATGGCGGCCGCACATGTCTCTTCTCTGACCTGAAATCCTTCGTAAACATCTTGAGCAAAGACCGCCACATTCAGCCATGACTCTTTGTTGCGTCTGTATCTTCCAAGTGTGGGCGGGAAGCAGCCGAGCTGTTCCAAGTCCCAAGCAAGTCTGTGTGCTACAATTTTCTCCAGTAGCTTGCCAACAGTATTCTGCATCGTAATGATTCTGTAGCCGCTTATCTTGGAGTGGTCTTTGTTCGGTTTTGGCAGCGGCAGCAAGTAGCTGTGTAGCCATTCTTCTTTGACCTGACCCCTCTGGATACTGGTGTTGAATTCTCTGGCCAGTTCTTCCATGTCATCATCTGATATCACCATTACGGCATTAGGTCACCATATCGGATGCCGTCTGGGCCTGGGGCGGTGTTAGGTGATTTCTTGAGCATCGCACGCAATATGTCAACTGTGATTGTCCATTCTTCGTCTGTCCCGACCCCCTCGCACAACTGAGAGAGTGTTGTTGTGGTCCTCTGTCTGGCGGGCTCGTCTTTCTGGTCAGTCTGTTCTATGTAGCGTGCAAGAAGGGCCTTACCTTTATCCGCATCCGACTTTTTCCATGCACTACTGTGTTTATCCACTACTGTGTTTCACCATAAGCTTAAAACTAGAGATATAGTTATTTACACTACTTACTAATTACGTTGTAGAGGATATCACACGAAGTGAGACTGTTGTAGATCCAATATCCAACATCCACAAGCGGTCAGAGATTGCTCTAGACCATATTGAGCATCAACAAGCCGCCATTTTCCCCCAGGACTGACGGAAGTGAACACAAGCACCAGGAATGATCTCCTTGGACAAACGAGTCCAGCTCGACGCCATTGTTGTAGTAGAGTCAAACAAAGCTAACCGCTGCTTGATGAGCGTCGGGAGAACGTCTAGGACCGAAAGGTTTCTATGTGGGACTAAGAGGCAGAGGCATAGAAAGTAATCAGAGAATACAGGTAGTGTGAGGTAGCTAGTTCAGGTCTTTGTCAGATCTGAGCTACGGTATGACAGTAGATGAGTAGACGGTACTTCCTGCTTTCTTTCTCTGTTAGCGCCGAACGTTGGGCGGAGCTTTTTTTTTAAACCAAAAACGCGACACCCCACATTGTGCCAACGGCTTCGGGCGGAAGAGCGCAATTGGGAGGGTACAAGCCTTATCCTGCTGCGAGGAAATGCAACCTAAAGACAAAATGGCAGGGCAGACCAGGCTCTAAGCCTTGGTTGGCAAGCTTGTCTAGGATCGAAGCTCTGACAGGCGGACAGTTAGAGCATTGCTTTGCTGATCTGGCAGCTTCTGCAGCTTGTCTTGTTCCAGATGTAGAGGTGTTACCTTTCCTCTGGAGTGAACTAGGCAGGCCGAGAAAGAGATCATGCTGCATGGACAACACATGGTCTCTATATTTTAGCCCAGGCTTTTTGCTATGGAGAGGCAATAACTCCATCCCTGGTCCTAACTGGTCTCAGAATCAAAGCGAGAGGCAACTGTTACAGGTTATAAGTCCCTGTCAATTGGACTTGGGGCGCCACACATTGCCTCTGACGGTCGGAGACACCTACAGGTGTCACTGATAAGCTACTGCCCGCCTCAAGCTGGGTAGCCCCTGGCCAATTGGGTGCTAATCCGCCACAGCCTGCCTGCTTCAATGGTTGCTTGGGGCTAGGACAAAATCTGAATTGCAGGCTGTAAAACCAATGCACCAGGTACTCAAAGAAAGATAGAAACCTCAAGCTATGACTTGCAACGTGGAACGTAAGAACCATGTGTCCAGGATTTTCCATTGACTTGACCAATACTGACAATGTAAGAAAAACGGCTGTGATTGATGCCGAACTCAATCATCTTAACATTGATATTGCTGGCCTGCAGGAGACTCGCCTCGCTGAGGAAGGGTCACTCAGGGAAAACAATTACACCTTTTATGGGAAGGGTAGATGGCAGGCAGAAAAAAGGCAACATGGTGTGGGCTTTGCAGTGAAGAATTCGCTACTGGGAATGATTGAAATTCCAGCAGGAGGTAATGAAAGACTATTATCCCTGCACTTGGCAACCTCTTGTGGTTTTGCCACCATTATTACTGCATATGCACCGACACTCGATTCCTCTGATGAATGTGAAGGATTCGTTCTATAGACTCAGTGATCAAGGCAGTTCCAAAATCTGACTACATTTATATGCTCAGTGATTTCAATGCTCGTGTGGGCAAGGACTCGAGTTCATGGCCAGTGTGCCTTGGAAAATACAACATCGGTCGCATGAATGAAAATGGGCAAAGGCTGCTGGAGCATTGCACCAGAAATGACCTATGTATTACAAACTCCTTTTTTAAAACAAAAGAGCTGCATAAGGTCACATGGAAACATCCAAGATCCGGCCATTGGCACCAGCTGGACTTCATCATCACACGGAGACAACATCTGAACCATATATCATTGACTCGAAGTTACCACAGTGCTGACTGTGATACGGATCATTCTTTGGTTGTTGCAAGGGTTAGACTGAGACCAAAGAGAATCTACACAGCTAAACACAAATCTAGCCCCAGGATTAATATTATTAACACTCACGATCCTGAAAAGTGCTTTCAGTTTCAACAGCAACTTGAAGACGCTTTCACTGATACACCAGAAAATTGTACAGTAATGAAAAATGGGGTCAACTCAAGGAAACTCTTTATAAAACTGCCGTAGGGGTTTACGGCACTGTGGATCACAAGAGGCAGGACTGGTTTGCTGTCAAACAGCCAGACTCTGCAGCCCTTGATTGATAAGAAGAAGATAGCTCTCTTAAGAAACAAGGAAAGACCAACGCGTAACACTCTGAGTGAGCTAAGGCAAGCTAGGAAGGATGTGCAAAAGGCTGCCAGGCAGTGTGCAAATGATTATTGGATCAAGTTATGTGAGTATATTCAAAATGCGAGTGATAAGGGAGACATAAGAAGCATGTATGAAGGAATAAAGAAAGCCTGTGGTCCAATGATCAAAAGAAATGCACCATTGAAAACCTTGACTGGAAAAATCATCCTAATAAGAAACAGCAGATGGATAGATGGGTAGAGCACTATTTGGAACTTTACTCAAGTGAGACCAAACTAGCGGATGATGCCCTCAATGCCATAGAGGCTCTATCAACTCTTGACCACCTAGACACACTTCCCACCATAACAGAAGTTAAGTGTGCTATAAATGAACTTGCATCTGGCAAGGCTCCAGGTAAGGATGGGATTCCAATAGAGGTTATCAGGAGTGGGCAAGACACACTCACTCTACAGATCCACCAGCTAATAGAGCTATGCTGGCGAGAAGGACAAGTCCCACAGGATTTCAAAGATTCAAGCATCATAACACTGTACAAGAACAAGGGCGATCGGAGCGACTGCAACAACTATAGGGGTATCTCACTTCCGTGTATTGTTGGAAAAGTATTTGCCAGAATTGTTCTGCGCAGACTTCAAGTCCTAGGATATCAAGTCTACCCCGGATCACAGTGTGGCTTTCGACAGAACCGGTCTACCATTGATATGATATTCTCATTGCGACAAATGCAAGAAAAATGCCGTGAACAGAATCAACCACTGTTTATTGCCTTCATCGACCTCACAAAGGCATTTGATTTGGTCAGTCGTGAGGGTCTGTTCAAGGCACTAAAGAAGATTGGCTGCCCACCAATTCTTCTGTCCATTGTGGAATCGTTCCATGCAGGCATGAAGGGTATAATCAAGTTTGATGGTGCAACTTCAGAAGAGTTTGAAATCAAGAGTGGAGTTAAGCAAGGTTGTGTACTAACTCCCACCCTCTTTGGAATATACTTTTCACTTCTACTGAAATATGCCTTTCGTGATCAGGATGGTGGTATATACATTCACTCACGCTCAGATGGCGGCCTCTACAATGCTCAGAGATTGAAGGCCAAGACCAAAATTAGGAGGGTACTGATCAGAGAGTTGCTTTTTGCAGATGATGCTGCAGTTACGACCCACTCTGAGGAAGAATTACAATGTCTACTATCTGCATTCTCCAATGCTTGTTCTGAATTTGGTTTAACAATTAGCAAAAAGAAGACACAGATTATGTCACAAGGTGCACATGGGGTACCATCAATCTTTATTGACGACGCCGAACTAGAGATAGGTAGACCATTTTACATATCTAGGATCAGTGGTAAATAGCAAATTATCCCTAGATCAGGAAATCAACATCCGGATTGGTAAGGCAGCAACAACAATGAACAGGTTAAGAAAAAGAGTCTGGGAGAACAGGAAGCTTACTGCCAAAACAAAAGTCCTTGTCTATCAAGCCTGTGTCCTTAGTACTCTTCTTTATGGCAGTGAAACCTGGACAACTTACTCACACCAAGAGAAACGTTTAAACAGCTTTCATATGCGGTGTCTGCGAAGAATTACTTGGTATTAAGTGGCAAGACAAAATCACAAATACTGAAGTATTGGAAAGATCAGGTTGTGTGACGGTTTATTCCATGCTCAGTCTTCGTAGACTTAGATGGATAGGACATCGTTAGGAGGATGGATGATGGTAGAATACCAAAGGACATCTTTTTGGTGAATTACAGATGGGTAAGAGATCTCAGGGTCGGCCTCTACTACGATACAAAGATGTGTGTAAGCGGGACATGATTGATACAGGCATTGATAATGCACATTGGGAGCAAGTCGCCGCTGAACGTGTTGCATGGAGGGCAAATATCAGAAATGGAATAAAGACAAAGGAGAAAATTATTGCAGATAAGTCACACACCGAGCGTGTGAGACGTAAGATGGTGCATGATGGTGGAAATGACCACGTGTTCACATGCACCCACTGTGGACGAACATTTACAGCGCGAATTGGCCTTATCAGTCACATTCGCTACCACCATGGGTAGTAGTTATTATGCCTTTTTGAAGCACAAACTATCGTCTGTCAAGACGGCAAGGTGCCAGTGAATGAGTTCTGTGGCTTAGGGAAATGGTGGATTGATGACGCTGAATATTGGGCCGGAGCAATGAATGAAAATCTCATTCTCACACCATTCCAAAATTCCATTTGATGTTGATGTTGGATATATAATAATAATATATTATAATTTATATTATATATTGATTGGAACAACAAGTCTCACGTCTTATAATATCCTGTACTGTACAACGTAAATAGTAAGTAATGTTACTACTAGTGTAATAAAAATGACTTCTGTCTTAAGCTTATGGTGAAACAAAATCCTGTATATAATGAGACCACGATAGATAGATAGGCCTTGAAAAACCAAATCTAATGGTACCCCATTGTTGCTGTATGTTAATTCTAAGTGGAGATATTCACATTTTTATGAAGGTGTATCGCGATAAAATATTAACATGTTTGCCGTGACTTTGGAACTCTTCAGTGTGTCCATTACCTCTGCACTTGCGAGATTGTTTCAAACGGGTCATAGACAGATATGAAAAAATGACTTCAAACATATGTTCCATCATGTTAAATGATTAAAACATAGTACAAGTATACAAATAAATTATTACTAATCTTTAAAATTGTATTCTCTTTAACTTTAGTAATTCAAACTGCATTGCATGTTTTGAGTGTTACAAAGTGTACATGCCAGTTTGATCGATATGATTATGTGCGGCCGCCATTAGGGGTTTCCCATTCACAGAGGCACATCTTCGCCAAAAAAAATTTTTCAACCACAATTTGAGTAAAGTTTAGCAATGAAACTTTCCAAATATATGTAAATTTGGATGCAGAATTAAAACATCCATCTAAAATTAATAGTTTTCTATTAATAGTGGCAGAAACAAATTAATTACGGTAAGTATGCTAAATAATTTTTATTTATTTAAAAGCCATGATAATTTCAACAAATCGCTGTGCACAGAATATTAGGCGGACCTTTTCTGCTGAAGCCATGATGGTGTGCGTTATTGTCATGTGATATTTGAATGAATGAATGATGTTGAAAGCATGAATGGTCTTTAGATAGACATATTTGGGGACTCAATGGATTATTGCTGGGTGGCGCGGTATATCACTTCTGGTTTCATTTCAAGTCACAGCACAATCAAATATCCTAGTATAGAGATTGACTGAAATGTAAATGAACTTGAGTCCAATAAAATAAGATGCCAATGCAGTCGTCAATGACAATTATTGGCATTTCAAGTTTGGTACTGAATGAGTTAAAAGAACAAAGAGGAAATTAGTTAACACATTCACTTGCTAGCTTGTAACAGTGAATCACGGTTGCATAGGCTGCCAAATTGGTGGTCTGAGTTCCATCCACAGCAAAGTCAGGATTATATTTCCTGATCCATCAACCAGCTTCCTCCTAAATCACTGTGGCAGTCTCCTTTTATAAATACCCAATTTGAAAAAACATACTCAAAGTACCTAAGTCAATACAATAGACTTTCTTGTTATACATTACATTATTTTCAGGTTTTCTGAATTGCTGTGTCCTACCTAGTGTCTTTTCCTCACTTCTTGATTCACTTGTATTTTAGCTTTCTTCATGAACTCCATGTTAGTGATTATGGCATACCACTTTAGTCCCTTTATTCTACACAGGCAACAATGAATGAATGTTTGTAGTCCATTAATAATTGGTTGAGTCATTCTCCATGCTTCTGAGACATCCAGCAGTAATGATTTAACTTTAAGAGTTGGAACATTATTTTGGCACTGTGGAATTCCTTTTATATGTTTATTTTAACTGATTCGCTGCCGACCGCCAACCGATTGCCAAAAAGTCTCAACTGTTTCACCCCTTCATCAATATATTGGCAAGATCTTGGCAGTCCGTTTGTTTCTTTTGTTTGCGATCCCTTGCTTATTTTTAATACCCTGAAACGAAGTTTTATGCCGAAAGAAGGTTTTTCATTTACACACAGGCCACGAGATATCGACATTTGGTGACTAAATCATGTGGATGTGTTTAAAAGTTGTGTTAAAAAAGTTGTAGTTACTCGCGGTTTTATAAATTGCATGGGTCCTTGATTTTCGGCCTCATTTACATCAGATAAAAGTTTTAAACAATGTTAGATTGTAGTTATTCTTATTTAAAGGAATTTGTGAACGATTCTAAACTGATAGCACACGTTAAATGTGTTTTTTCAGTTAAAATGTATTATTTATGAATTTAAACAAACAAACTAACTCTTAGCTGCTAACCGTGAAAGTTTGTCATCATGTCGAATTAGCTGATGGGACACACTTGTGCCCCTAAAGTTTGCTTTGCCTATCACAAAGTATTTAAGAAGTATTTTAATAATTAAATTAAAAGAATAATAATTATAACTAACTAAAAAATAGCGTACATTTTGTGTTTATCGGCAGAAAACGGTCAAAACCTGTCTCGTGATTTTCCGACATTTTCCATTTTATGTGACAATGATGCGCTTAAAAATAGGATGTTTTTATTTGGATTTATTGGTGTTATGGAGCCGTTCTATTGATATTTGTGTAGCAAAGTGGTGTAGTCATCATAATTCAGCAAGTTTCATTGGATTATAAACAGCCTTGGAGCAGTAGTGCCTTGGTAAGTGGAAATTGCATGTACTTGTCACCCCTGTCTTCAATTGTTTTTTACAACATCTGCTAATATTATTATTATATTTCTAACCTATAGCAACAGTAGCAATACCAACGTGTTCCGTGTCCAATGTCCTTTAATTTGATATATAATACAATATATTTGCTACCACTTCAACAATTTTTAGAGCATTATTATGAAACACCCCTACTTCCCATTTTCTGCCATCAATTTCTGCTTGGGCCAAACCCACTTTTTGTTTGGCACTGAATCAGTTAATATCTCTATATGTTCCCCCATCTTTGTCTACATTGGTACATAAATAGATGTATGATTCCACAGCTTGAAGTGAGGTTTCACTAAGGGACCTCATGCAGAGAACTAGACAAATCATTTTACTTCTCTTATCTATTATTATTCACTGAGAGAGATCAGGTCATCATTTGCAATGTTTATTCTTATTATCTTCAATTCTCACCTATGAATTTTAGATCTAGTTGTTTTTCCCCCTCATTAAGTGTCTTTAGATAGTTTCATGACACTTCCCTAATATTTTGAGAAAAACAATTGGAGTGGAAAAAACAACCAATAAAAATAAGTTGGATAGAACTGATATAATAACATCTAATGGTACCTTATTCAAGATCTAAGTCAATTATAATTGATATATCATTATTTGGTTGTGAATAAATTGTGTCTTTCAGCTGCACAATTGACAAATAAATGCTACTGCCGGTTGGTCGACTTTTGTCAAAAGAATGTGGGAATCCATGGACATAGACCTAGATAGGCAGCCTTTTGTGGCAGGGTCAAAGATCAAATGCCTCTGGCCTGATATATTTTATGATACTTAGGGACTTGCCACATTGGCTTTTATCAAAATCTTTTCTTTTTCACTTTATTCCCCATTTGGTATGGGCCGTCAATCAATTCAGTCCAAGCCATTCTATCTTTTGCTATCTCATGCAGCTGCCCATGTCCTCCTGATATTATTCATTTCTGTCTCTAACTCTCTTCTCCTTGTGTTTTTAGGTCTTCCTTTATTTCATTTGCCCTGTCAATTCTGGATAAAGGCTTTTCACATGATAAAATTCTCTGGTGTTCTCAGAAGTATGTCTATATAGCAGTACAGCATCTTGTATTCCTTCTTGATACACTTGTATTTAGTTTAGTTCTCTCCAGGAGTTCCACTATTGGTGATTCTTATCATACCATTTCTAGTCCACCTATTTTGCCCAGTCAACAATTAATGAATGTTTGTAGTTTATTAATAATCATTGTATGTCATTCTCCATGTTTCTGATCCATACAGTAGTACTGGTTTAATGTTTTACTTGAACAACCTTTTGTTTAATTTTTTTTTGTCTTCCACAAATGTCTAATTGCTATGAAAGTCCTCTTGCCTTTCTCATTTTTATTTTAATATCTTTATTTGTTGACCCATCTGTGTCTACATTGCTACCTAAGATGAATAATTCTGCCTCTTGAAATGAAGTTTTAATAAGGGAGATCAGGTTATCATTTGCTTGATTTATTCTCATTGTCTTTGTCTTTCCCTATTAATTTTTAGACTTAATTATTGTGACCTCCTAATAGTTGTGTTTAGTTAAATCTTGCATCTCATTTCAATGTGTGGGACAAGAAGGCAATGTCATCAGTGATCATCGAGCTTCAGTGCACCAGCAGACAATGTTGGGACCAAATGTACCTGTTTATCAAATGTAGGCATGCTCACAAATTTCATGTTAGAAGCTAACAAAGTAAAATTCTTGCTCGTAAGCAACAGTTTAGAAGGAACATTGATGATGAGAATTTCTTGTTTTTCTCTCCACTTGAAGACTCATTGGATGCATGGAAGGGGGAGAAAAAAGATACATCAAAGAATGGCTGCTGTTATAAGTATTGCTTCAGCTTTAATGTGTGTATGACTTGTGACACAAGTAATAGAGATTTTTCACAAAACTGTCATGTATTGTTATATTATTTTTATCTTGATAAACCAATATCATTACAGTGTGATTGATTGACAAACTAAGATTTTTAACGGGAACTTGAGGAATAACTCATGAGAAATTATGTCTTGAAGTAATCACAAGACATTTTGTATCATTAATCATGATTAGCCGGTAACCGTGGCTAAGTGTGTTGTGCTGGGTTTTAACGTGTTGGTATGGGAGCCGGTCATTCAGAAAGAAATGGCAAACTACTGAACATAAACTTGCCAAGACATCAACAACAGCAGTAAAATGCTGGTGTTGACAGCGATGTCCTGTAAATAGGATAAGAAAAAATTAAAATCATGGTTAAGTATCTTGAAAAACAAAATATCAAATTAATTTATATAGTTTATGTTTGCATACAATTGTAACTTACAAATCCTTTCAGACTGACTGTAGACATAAGATGGAGAATAAACTGCCGTCAAGTGTCAAGATAGAACAACCTGAAGAGTGTGTAGGTCAAGGTAAGATTAAGTACAATATAATATAACAGTTAGTTGAATATTCTTTACAGGATGTTGCAATCAACCTCAGCATGTATTGGCTGTTTGTGATTTACTAGATAATTCTACATTTAGGAGTTTGCCATTGCTTTCTGAATTGTCAAAGCATTATAACATCAAAATCAACACAATAGCAGAATGTAAATCTACTCAGACACTGCAAAGAAAAAAAGAATTGTCATCCACAGGAGAAGTGGACAACTCTGCTGAGCAGAGCAGAGCACTCTCTTGACCTGGCAGTCAGAAATTACTGTCTAAGGCAGAGGTAAAAGAACTCTGTGTGAATATGGAAGGCATGGGAAAACCACCACATTATCCTCCCAAAACTATGAATTGTGAGAGATCAGAGTCCAAGATCAACTTTAACGGCTGCAGTGTAGGTGGAAAACTTTCTGCTCACTTCACAATTTCTTCATCATAAAGCAACAATGTTCCAGCCACGATTGCCGAAATTTTCATTTGCATGACTGAGGGAATTTGAAAACACTATCTTCAGTGCAACAGCATCAGTTACCAGCACTGGTGCAACATCAAAGAAGATCTGATATGATAGCAAGAGGATGCCCAAGAAGAAAATGGATTGACAACATAAAAGACTTTGTACAATCACAGTGCCACTCATCGGGTGCTGAAACATTACTTATTCCTTCCCATGATACTTGATGGCAAACGTGGAAGATGATATGATGATCTTCAATTATAGGTTTTTCATTGTCATCTCAATCATAATAATTCATTTTATGCTGATCATTATCTTGAAAAATACAAATGTGCTTTGATTGGTTGGCTTCTTGCCTTTGTTCTCTCTCTCTATTGCCACATGGTACATTTTCAGGCAAAGAAGAACAAATGTGTAATAGTACCCTGTTTTATTTACTTGCACCGGTAAATTTATTATGTTTTCTTTCATGGTTGTTAGGTTTCTTGGCAAGTTTTGCAGAAGTTAGTTTGCCATTGCTTTCCCTCTGGCAGTGACTGTACTAGTCAGTGGCCATAGCTATTGTCTCTACTGATGAGATCATCTGCCAATCACCGCAGAGTGCAGACCATAACCAACAACAAACTGTTGGCTGCCCTCGCACTCCATCCACAACCTGCTTCCATGGTTTCACATAACCCTTATTAGGGGGCCACTAAATGGGTACTCTACCTTACAAAAGGGTGTCCCGTAGACTAACGGAGGAAAGGAGGCATCTTACATCTCCTTTGATAGGGGATACCCCCGCCAACTGCAATATGGAAACATGGTATATGGTCAAATGATTGGAAGAGAACTATCTTCATTCCAATACCAAAATAGGGCAACCTAAAATTATTCACCAACCTGAATTATTCACCAACCCTGATCAGTCATGCAAGTAACATTCTAATAAAAATCATGAATAAAATTGGGGTGAACTGCGGTAAAGCTGTGAAAATGTAAACAATATAAAATGACACAAAGTAGTGCAGCTTTATATAACAGAATTGTGACACATACAGGACATTGCGGCGATGCTACAACGTCCTGTATGTGTCACAATTATGTTATGTAAAGCTGCACTACTTTGTAATACAAATCATAATTTGAAGACTTCATAAGAAAATGGAAGAAGAGATTAATGTGGTTCTAGCTGGATTTAGACATGGAAGAGGAACAAGAGATCGCATACTCAACATGCATTTAATAATATAGTGGTGTAAAGAATTTAATGTAAACCTATTTTCATGTTTTGTGGATTATTCAAAGGCATTTGACAGGTACAACATCAGAAAATTTGGGAAATCATGAGGAATATGAGCTTTCCATCACATGTAGTACAACTCATAAAAATGCTCTATCTAGACCAACAGTTTGAATAGATGGCACGACAGATTGGTTTGACATCAAGCAAGAAGTCTGACAGGGATGTGTGCTGCCCCGCTATTGTTTAACCTGTACGCCAAAAATATAATGAGAAATGTCAGAGATGATATAACAAGGGGCAATTTGATGCCCTAAATATTGGTGGTCATGACATACCAGAGATTCGATATGCTGATGGTACAATATTACTATCCACATCACAGGATGGTATAGAAAAACTAATATCAACCCAAAAGAATAGTAAAAATCGACAACTTATATCTGAACATAGCAAAAACAAAGATAATGCTTGCAGATAAAACTAATATGGAGAAAGAAATATATGTTAATGAGGAAAAATTGGAGGTGTTGGAAAATGTTGAATATCTTGGGTCATTAATGACCAGAAATGATGAGAAAATGAAGGAAATTAAAAGACGAATATTTATTGCTCTTCAAAAACTAAAAGAACTGAATAAATTGTGAAAACAGAAGATAGAACTACATAAATTAGATTTTTAAGAGTATGCATCGTTCCTATTGCAAAATACACCTGTGAGACCTGGACACATACTAATCAAGCTGAACAGCACATAAATGCCTTTGAATATAAATGTTATAGACAGGTTCTAAGAATATCTAGTCCAAATCTTTGGTCACATTCTGAGAAGAAATAAATTGGAAAACTTGGTGACAGCTAGCAAGATCGAAGGGAAGAGAACAAGGGGAAGGCAAAGAAGTAAATATCTGGATGGGTTGGCCACATACAAGTAAATGGGGATATTCTTCAACAAGTGAATCGGTACAGTTATCTCGGAACAGTCATAACATCTGATGGGAGATGCCTTGAAGAGATTAGAACAAGAATCACCATGGCGAAGGTAGCCTTTAGCAAGATGAAAAATATTCTGACCAATAAAAAGATGTCAATTGAAACGAGAAAGAGAGTGTTGAGGGGATACATAGAGCCTGTTCTTTTGTATGGATGTGAAACTCGGACAATGTGCAGTCAAGCTGAAAAACATCTGATGGCTGCAGAAATGTGATTTCTGAGGAAAATGCAAAGAATACCATGGACAGACAGAAAAACCAATGACCAAGTACTACTGGAGACAAATGAAAATTGTAAATTGATTAGAGAAATTAGATGTAGACAGTCAAAATTGTTTGGACATGTTATGAGAAGAAATGGACTGGAGAACTTAGTGACAACTGGCAAGATCGAAGGGAACAGACCAAGAGGAAGACAGAGAGGAAAATACCGAGACAGGAACGCTGAGCTGATCCACGACTCTGGTGATCGAGTGAAATGGTGATTTATGACCGCCCACGCTTTCCGGCATGGCACATGATTGATTGATTGATTGTTGGCCACATGGCATTGTTGAGACGGGAACACTGATCTGATTCACAACTCCACTGAGATGGCGAAACATGACCCCCCACCCCCAAGCCTATCGGCATGGCACACGATGATGATGAAGAATATCTTGTATACAGAAAAGAACACATGAATCTATATGACAAGAACTGGATATTGAAGAAGGTTCTAATCTATAAATGTGACAAATTACTTCTCTTATTACATCTTTGAGGAATATTTATTGTTCCTTTGTCGCAGGTCTACATTCTTTCTCATTCTCTTGTAGCTAGTGTTCTGTTTCTTCAGGGTTAAAGTCTCATCTCTGTATATTCTTCATGGCCATGTCAGGTAGATTCTTACACATTTGTTAAGGTATTTGCCAAACACTCTTTAAAATCACTACTCTGGTGGGCGCACTTAATAACCTTATATTGTGGCTACTTAGTATCATCTTCACATCTACAAGATGCTCCATGTCTTTGAGACTAAGCTGATATATTTTTTTTTCTAGGATTACACTTGATTTACGCCATACTTCCTTGGTAGGTTCAGGCAATGAAATCCTCACTCAAAACCATGAGTTAAGCTTAATGATTCTAAGCCATTGCTTCGAATACATCAGAGAAGGGTTGCCTTCCCATCTATCTAAGACTGACATACACAATCTCTGATCTCATCCCCAGACATTACTGCATCTACAAAGCTGATGAGATAACTTTCTAATCCACAATTGTCATCTAATTCTCAACAACTGAGTGCTTGTACTTTGTATGGCTTCTACCTTTCCTTTTGTGGATGTTGACCATCCTTTTTGCCAAATAAATTACTTATGATGAGATGACTATGTCGTTGATTCTAGTGTTAGATACACATACATAATAATTAAGTGATTTTACTTTTATCAATTGCATAATAATGTCTAATAATGTTTTCTAAGCGTCGTTTCCCTAACTTTCCAGAGACTCACTGCCCCGATCAGACTCTCCTCTCTCTATATATTTGAACAGTTAGTTACCCACGTTAGAATCCAATTAACTCTTGACCAGTTAACTAAGGATTCTCATGACTCTTCCCTACACTACATGTTGGATTTTCCAAAGTGTCACACATTCTACCTGCTTGCCGCTGATTTATATTGACATGCCCTTGCAATACGATCCTACTGTCCTGGGACTAACCCGTTTGCTGGACGTTTTGATTAAACTCCTTGACTCCACACCTGCAACCTCGCACTGTACTTTGACAGTTTCTCAAGCTTGTCACACTGAACTTATATCATACAACAGCCTAGATAATACAACCGCCTAGATTATACATCAGCTTATGTCATCATAAACTTAGATCTTATATCAGCTAGGATCATACATCAGCTAGGATCATATATCAGCTTATATCATAAATCAGCCAAGATCATACATCAGCTTATATCATCATGAACTTAGATCACACATCAGCGTAGGTCATACAATAGCCTAGACCATACAACGGCCTGGATCATGCATCAACCTGTATCATACTTCAGCCTATATCATCATGACCTTAAATCATACATCAGTTTGAATCATACATCAGCTTATATCATCATGCATTTAGATCATACATCAGTGTAGATCATACTTGAGCACATTAATCATTCTTTTTCTTCATCTTTTGTTTACTCAAAATTCATTGTCTATAACCGCAATGTGTACCTACTTGATTACACATACACATCTGTTGATAATCAATACCTGGTATATTCATGAGGCTATTAATGATTTACTTTGGTGTGTTTCAGAAATATACTCTTGGTCTCCAAGTAGTCCTTACCACTCCATACAAGACCATTCACACAAGTGGACATATGACAGCATAGACATGAAGGTTGTGAAACAAGAACTATCAGATGTTCTGTGTGAGGACAGGAGTCACAGTTTCAGTAAAATGGTAGACATAGCTGGGGGTAGCATCATTCAAGAAATGACAGAACACAGCAATTCAGAATCAATAATAGTTGAGGACAGTTGTAAGGTATCAGTAAAACATGAAAAGTGTTGTCAAATATCAGAAAGTGTGTCTTCTGCAATTGATACAAACAATAAACTGTCTCTGGCTATTGAGAATTGTCAGCAGCAAAATAAGGAAACACAAGAAAATTATACACAGAGCTTTTCACAGTCTATTGATGACATTTTTAATTATGTCAGTTATAGCTCTCAAAGAGCTCACACAGGAGATATGTCTGATGTTTCTAGTTCATATGTTTGTGTAGACAGATATAAGAGAACACATACTGAAAGGATGCCAAACAAATGCAATGAATGGGATGGTCTTTTGATTCAAGATGACCATCTAGAGTGTGAAAAGGACATGAATCACAAAAGAATACATACACTAGAGACACCTTACAAGTGTGATGATTGTGGTGCTTCTTTTACTATAGCTGGCAATCTGAAGAAACATAAGAGAACACATACAGAAGAGAAACCTTACAAGTGTGATGATTGCTGTGCTTCTTTTACTCAAGCTTTCAATCTGAAAGACAATAAAAGATCACATACAGGAGATACATCTTACAAGTGTGATGATTGTGGTGCTTCTTTCAATCACTCCTGCAGTTTGAAAAACCACAAGAGAACGCATACAGGAGACAAACCTTACAAGTGTGATGTTTGTGGTGCTGCTTTTACTCTAGCTGGCAATTTGAAGAAACATAAGAGAACACATACAGGAGAAAAACCTTACAAGTGTGATGATTGTGGTTTTTCTTTTACTCATGCTGGCAGTCTGAAGACTCACATGAGAACACACACAGGAGAAAAACCATACAAGTGTGATGATTGTGGTGTTTCTTTAACTTGTTTTGACAGTGTGAAGACTCACGTGAGGACACATACAGGAGTAAAACCTTACAAGTGTGATGATTGTGGTTTTTCTTTTACTCGTGCTGGCAATCTGAAGACTCACATGAGAACACATACAAGAGAAAAACCTTACAAGTGTGATGGTTGTGGTGCTTATTTTGCTCAAGCTTACAATCTGAAGACCCACAAGAGAACACATACAGGAGAAAAACCTTACAAGTGTGATGGTTGTGGTGCTTATTTTACTAAAGCTTACCATCTGAAGACCCACAAGAGAACACATACAGGAGAAAAACCATACAAGTGTGATGATTGTGGTGCTTATTTTGCTCAAGCTTACCATCTGAAGACCCACAAGAGAACACATACAGGAGAAAAACCTTACAAGTGTGATGGTTGTGGTGCTTATTTTACTCAAGCTTACCATCTGAAGACCCACAAGAGAACACATACAGGAGAAAAACCTTACAAGTGTGATGGTTGTGGTGTTTCTTTTGCTCGTTTTGACAGTCTTAAGACTCACATGAGAACACACACATGAGAACAACCTTACAATTGTGATTCTTCTTTTACTCGAATTGGCAGTTTGAAGTACCACATGAGAACACATACAGGAGAAACACCTTACAAGTGTGATGACTGTGGTGCTTCATTTACTCGAGCTGCCCATCTGGAGACCCACAAGAGAACACATTCAGGAGAAAAACCGTACAGGTGTGATGATTGTGGTGTTTCTTTTAGTCATGTTGGCAGTGTGAAGACTCACATGAGAACACATACAGGAGAAAAACCTTACAAGTGTGATTACTGTGCTGATGCATTTACTCATACTAGCACTTTGAAACATCACAAGAGAATGCATACAGGAGAGAAACCTTACAAGTGTGGTGTTTGTGGTGCTTCTTTTACTCACGCTGGCCATCTGCAGGCTCACAAGAGAACGCATACAGGAGAGAAACCTTACAAGTGTGGAGTTTGTGATGCTTCTTTTACTCAGACTGGTAATCTGAAGAGACATATGAGACTGCATCATCATCATGTGCCCTGACAACTACCATAGCTGTTCATATATCTCCTCAGGTCTCGGGTCCCTTTTCAGGATCAACTCTGCTGATAATATTTCTCATTGTCACCATATAGTCCCTCCAGCATTATCTCTCTCTGTCTGCCCATGTCTCTTTTCCCACTGATCTTTCCAGTCATCACAATGCTTTCCCACGCTTCTCTTCTCATCACAAAACTAAAGAATGCTATTATCTCTTTCTGATAGTTGTATATAATGTTCTACTTTCATTAGCCTCTTCCATGCAATCATTGTTAAGTTATTCTGGCAATCTAAACCATTTACAACAGACATCTCAGGAATCACTTCTTTACTTCTTCCAACAAAATGAAAGACATGTTATCGAATCCAACCAAATTTTACTTAGATCCTAAAGTCAGCAATCCCTGAGGAATTGGAATGCAAGATGTGATGGAAAAGAGATTCAGTCATATTTAGATAGTAAATGCATCAGTGAGGCGACTGCACAGTTAGTCACTCCACAGGGCTCATCAACCCCAACTTGATGGCCTTTCTAAATTGCACAGGCCTGCACCACTGAGACCGGTTTAATCTCTGCTCAACTCTGTCCAACACAGGATGGTGAAATGGCTTACAGAAACTGCTCAACCAGTGTGACAATCATTCAACCCCTCAACATTAAAAGATTCATTTCAACTGGTCAAACTACTGGATATTATCCATCTTGGTGTTTGTCCATCAAGAATGATGATGACCATTCATTTCATCCATCCATCATATGCCCAGTGGGGTTGAAAGTTAGGGGGCGTGAGTTCTAAGATTTGGGCTAGAAATGCTCTTTGACAATATGGGCAATGAATGCTTGATGTTCCAAGAGGAGGATCCCTGCATTTGTTGTTTGTCCAGCCTTTTTTTTAACAGCTCTTGCAGTCCTGTGGTACAATGAGTTAGCTGTGGTTAACACTACTTTAAGATGATAGCGGTAACACTCTTACATTGGTAATTCAGACTTTTTGTATGGTACAAATGACTGTCTGTGGTTTACACCGGTTGCAATGGCTCATATGATTACTGATTGCTCATAGTACAAGATTGCTGACTATTATATCATTGAGTGGCATTCTATTTAGACTAAATTTCACTTCCTCTATCTATCATTTCAGAATCACAGAGTAAGACATTAACTGTAATTTGACAAACCGCCTTATGGGTTCACATCTTCTATTATGCTGCCACTTTTACATAAGCACAGATTACAATCATAGTTATCAATCATCATTCTCAATCACTTTGAAATGCCTAATCACAATACTAATTTAAACTAATACATAATAGCAGCCACTTAAATGTAGCCAATGTCTTCACTGAGTCGACCTGTCACCCTCTGAATGTCAAGTTTAGGAGAGACTTTTTCCTCCTGGTCATCATCAAAGCTTGTCTCAGTATAAATCAAATCAAATCAAATCAACTTTATTAGGGTCACAAATTGGGCGCGCAGGCCCGTCTTACATTCGGCCCTTCCAATCACTCGTCTTTCGTTCATCAAGAGCATTATACATTTGCATAGGAAGAAAAATAAACATTGTGAAATGAATGTTGTAAACATAGACAAGGCTAATTACCATGGTATGAAGCCCATCTCCCACCTATCCATACATCACCCCACCCACACAACACCCCCACCTACCCACACACATGCACACCAAGGGACACATACACACCCCCACCTACCGACACACACACCAGGGGACACATACATACCCCACCAACCGACCCATCCCCCACCCACACACACTGCCCTCACCTGATCCCCCAACCAAAACACACTCGCCACCGACAAACATTCCCCCACCAACCCACACCCATCCACATTCTACCCCACACATCCTCTCCCCACCCACACCTCAAACCACCCTTCCCCCAGCCACATCTCCATCGACAACATATTCCCCACCCACACACACAATCCCCCACCAACCCACACATCGCACATCCACTGACACATCCCCAAACCATACACACACATCCCCACCAACTGACATGTCCCTACCCCCCCTCCCACACACACACACACATCTCCCTAACCACCCATACATCCCCAATCCACTCACACACACACCACCACCCACACATACAACTTCCACCCACCCACACATGCCTTAACCTAATCCCCCACCACACAATCCCCCACCCGCACATCACATACACCCCCTACCACGCACTATTCCCAACCCACCCAGTATGCCAAATCTAACTACATCTATCAATTCCAGTGTGAGTGCCAAGCAACTTACATAGTTAGTTAGTTAGTTAGTTAGTCGACAGATCATCCTCGTTGCACATCGGACCATTCAGTCCATAAGTGCTCGGATCCCCTCCTCAGCAAATCCCGCAGCGTGTAGCGGCTAACGACGCCAGTTCTGTGTTGGTTTATCAATCTTCTTTGGCTTCCTGCGTAGTGTTCTTGTTTGGCCACCCCTCTTTTAATTTGCTGCTCTCGCAGTCTGGCCATTGTTGTAGATTCACAGTCATCACTTGGTTCTTGCAGAAGTCTCACTTCTCGTAGAGCATTCAGAATGTCAGCCTGGTCCATGGCGCGTCCGCCCTCAACAGTAGCCTCACCTGCGAGCTTGTCAGCCCGCTCATTTCCTTGTACTCCCGCATGCCCTGGCACGAAGATGAAACTAATCTTTGCCAGCCGAGACCGCTTCAGAGGCAGCAACCATTCTCTTCGGATCGACCCCTCCTCTATCCTCTTGATCATGTTCATTGAGTCGCTAAGGAAACAAGCCCTAGTGAATGTCTGTGTCTCGAGCCATGTTATTGCTTTACTTACTGCCATGACTTCCATGGTCAGGCTACTTGTGGTTTCAGTGAAAGCACCAGAGTCCTCCTTCACAATTCTCCCTCCGGCCCGAGCTGTAAAGGCCCATGAGCTTCTCACATGTCGGACGACCGACCCATCTGTGTAGATGACCGCGTCACTGTCTAGCGAATTCTCGAAAATCAACGCTTGTACTTCAGCCTCAACAGCAGCCGGATTTTCTTGTCTGCATTTTCTATCTAGTTGGATGCAAACTGAAAAGGATGTGCAGAAGTCTGTTGGCACTTGCACCCACTCCTCGCCAGGTTCTAAGTCCTCAAGTGAACACACCTGTTGAAGAATGTCCTCGGCTTGACCCATCCACGACCGTCCTCTTTTTAACCTGCTGCCCTTCACCTTCCTAATTTCACTATGCAGTGGATGCTGTGTGTTTGCGTTAATTCTGAGGTAGGCACGTGCCCTGCAAACTTGCATTCTCTCTTCAATGGTTGGAAAATCAAGAAGGTAGCGCATCGCCCTGCATGCTGTATCTCTTGTACATCCAAGAATAATGCGCATAGCTTCATTCTGTATCCTTTCCATCCTTTCTATCTGCTTATGGCTGACAGTCAGGATTGCCATTGCATACTCCAAAACAGACATGACCAGCCCCTCGTACAGAAGACATAGATGGCGCTGCTCACAGTTTGCTGCCGCCATCACCCGCATCGCTGCCAAACCCCGCTTGGCCTTTGTTATCACCTGGTCTATGTGCACATTATAAGCAAGGCTTCGATCAAACCGTATCCCCAGGTAATTCATTGCCTGCGTTCTTTCCACCGTCTCTGAACACAGCATTACAGTTGGTGTTGGATTGTTGACAATATGATTATTCAACGAGAACCAAGTCACTGTTGCCTTTGTTGGGTTGACCATTGCCCCAGCTTCATCACACCAAGTACTTATGCGATTGAGTTCGGTTTGTAGTTTCACAGCAACCTCCTCTCTATCCTTACCCTGACGATACACTAAAACATCATCGGCATATGACAATGTCCTGCCAGGTCCAGTGATCTGCTCACTGGTGATTCTCACTGTGTAGGCGTTGAACAGTACCGGAGATAATGGTGATCCCTGTGGTAGGCCAGGATATATTGTTGTTGGTTCCGAAGTCCAACTGCCACATCTAAAAACTACTTTCCGTTGGAAGAGAGCTGCAGCGATCCAACTAAGGAGGAATGGACTTACATTTAGTTCAAGAAGCTGAAACATTAAAAAATCCAGTGGTACTCTGTTGTATGCGTCCTCAAGATCAATCGCTGCAGCAACGGTTTCAGTGCCTGAGTGGAAACCTTCATAGACATCGTGGGCAAAGACTGCTGCATTGGTCCAGGTTTCTCTTTTTGGACGGTACCCACCCAGGGTAGGTGGGAAAACACCTTGCCTCTCTAGTTGGCTTGATATTTTCCTGGCAATTACCTTCTCCAGCAGCTTGCCTATTGTATTCTGCATGGTTATAATTCGATATCCCTGAATTTTCTTGTGGTCTTTGTCAGGCTTCGGCAAGGGAATCAGATAGCTGTGTAACCATTCTTCCGGTTTCAAGATGGCGACGGGCGGTCGTGTTGTTTTGTGTTCGTTAACTTTTTCGCGTAAGGGATGGATTTATTCATTTCTTGCGTGTAATTGGTGTGCCAGGATGTAAAACCAGGAGTTTCTACTCAAGATCTGCGCGGGTGCTACGGAGTTCGTGCATCGAGCGAAGCCATCCTTGAGTGAATTTTCAGCAGCGTGTGTGGTTCTCAATCAAAATCTGTGTTTACGTTTTTTCAACATGGCGGAACAACGTGTGTTTTCCGAACGATCAGCAGTCAACATACCGAAGCGGCGTGGTAGCCGCGCAGGGAAAAAGAAGCCAGGTAAGCGCGGTGGCTTGAGACGTTTTAGACTCAAGTGTCACCGTCTAGGACTCAGGAACATCCGTATTCTATATTGGAACTGTGCCAGTGTAAAACAACGGGGCTCTATTTTAGAAACCCTAGTTTACAGGAACGACATTGTAGCACTCCAGGAGACGAGACTGGGCGATCAGCTACTCTGAATTGCCGGCTTCAAATGTTTCTATAACAGACGACATCTGGGAACGGCGATTCTCGTTCGCGACAGCATGGTGGCGTACAGAGCTAGACATGTCCAGTTGGAACAGTGACGATATACAAATACAGGCGTTGAGAGTTCATTCCAGTACACCATTCGTGTTGGTTAATGTTTATGCCCGCAATGCGAGTGTGGACGCCCAGAAGTGGCAGTGCTTAAGTGGCATATTAGGCCAGGAGAGAAATGTTATTTTCTGTGGTGACTTCAACGCTAAAGGCAGATCATGGGGAAACACTTCCTCCAATACACAAGGGGAGGAGCTCGAGACTGCACTGGAAACCATCGACCTGGTTTGTATCAACAGTGGCTGTGTCACCAGGACAGCAAGCCGTCCAGGCGATGAGGACAGTGCTATTGATCTGGCGCTAGTTTCACCTTCACTCACTACAGTGTGTAGATGGGGTGTCCTAGGACACCATGGCAGCGACCACCACCCATGCAGCATATTGGTGGAGAAAGGCAGAACCAGGCAGCACAAGCTAAAGGTAAAGACGTTCCAGTATGACAGTACAGGGCAAGATGTGGTGAGTAAAATAAGATGTGACAAGCGCAGAACGTTTCAGGGCAGGAAGAAAAGGAAAAAAAGCTGGGAGCAGCCACCGTGGTGGAGTTTCGAGGTGGAGAAGGCTTGGGTGGATAAGCGTAGTGCTGTAAGGAGATGGCAAAATGCCAAGAAGAACAGAGCTGGTCATCCTAGTCCCTGCTTGCACTTAGAAAGAGAGATGCACACAAAAGTAAGCTATTTCAAAAAAAAAAAAACTTACATAGGTAGAATGGAAAGACAATTAGCAAATCAAGTAACCAAACATATACCAATACAGGTGAAAAACAAGTTTAATCAATGTACAGGGATCACTGTGCAGTCAACAGATTATAAAATGCTTAGCTCTGCGATTTTGAGACATTTGTTTAATAGCCATCATAAAGTGAAAAGGGAGAAGACATCTTGTATATATTCTTCTTCTGCGTTCATCCGGAGTGTTTTTTCAGACGTTTTTGCGTTGTGCCAAGTTTATTTGTGCCCTTAGGCCAACACACCTGACTTTTGCAGGGTTTGTTGACGGGGTTAACCTTCCTGCGGGTGATTCAAAGGACATTCTACTCGCACTCTGACGTTTTTGCATTTTGCCAAGTTTATTTGCTCCCTTAGGCCGACACATCTGACTTCTGTGGGTGTTTGTTGACCAGGTTAACCTTCCCGGAGGTTTCGAAGGACATTTGATTCTCACTGTTATGGTGTCATCCACATCCCAGCTGGTCAAATTAGAACAGCCAAAGACATGGTCAGCCCTCAAGGGAAGGCAGGGGCAGACCATGGGCATTCTCCACCATCCACGATGGCTTCCATAATTGCAAACACATAGCATTCTGGTACTGGGCTCACCCAAGGAATTGTCATGTCCTGTGCATGGCTATTTCACTTCCGTATATTGGGCATTTCATACGCTACTGGCCGCTCCCCACTAAAACCAGAAACGGTCAGTCTGCAGACTCAACGAGTTTGTGTTTGTTTACCGGGTTAACATTCCTGGGTGTTTTGAAGGATGTTCACTCTCACTCACATGTTTTCGCATTGTGCCTATTTATTTGCTCTGTTAGGCACACACATCTGACTTCTGTGGGCATTTGTTGACGTACAGTTCAATTTTCTATTTAAAAAAAAAGTCATACCACCAAATTGACTGAGTGGCCATGGGGAGACCTCTTGATAATATTCTAGTGGACATCTTCATGGCACATTGAGAAGACAAGGGGTCCTCAGACATTAAAAACTTGATCTTCTACCGTTGATATGTGGATGATTTACTAATTATCACCACAGACGAGCTACAAGCAACATCGTTCCAGGCCATAATGACCATGACACATAAAAACATCTCTCTATTTATGGAATATGAACACAACGAAGCGTTTCTGTTCCTAGATATTCTAATGCGACGTTGAGCAGACGGCACAATTCAAAGATCGGTGTACCGCAAAGAAACATGGACTGGCCAATACTTAAATTTTGCAGAGCTTTACACCTGTCCAATTCAAACGGGGCTTAGTACGGACCATGTTTGACCGTGCTAGTAAGATATGCATTCACAACACACTGACAGAGGAATTTGAAACTCCGAAAAATGTCTTCAGCCTGACTGGGTACTCCACAGGATTTATAAAGCGCAACTGCCAACAGCCCAAACCAAAACGAAACGAAACTACATTGCCCAAGCTCAAGGTGTCATCCAGCTAACCTTTTGAGGGGATGACGGAATGCAATGCCTACAGGACCGGCTCATTACAGCAGTCAGCCAAACATTCTGTGCTGCAACTCCAGTTTTTAGGTACAGAACCACATCTATTCTCACCCCAGCAGTAAAAGAACCTGTCCCTCTATACACCAAATCCAATTGCATTTACCAATTCACATGTAGGTGCCAGTCTACCTATATCGGCAGAACAGAGCGACAGTTGAGCAATAGAGTGTCAGAACACATACCTAATTGGATTGACAAGATACTACACACAGGCAATGGGAGCCTAGGGAGGCCAACACACTGGAAACTTCCCACTTCGTCTATTGTGAGGCATGTGTTGGAAAGCGGCCATGTGATTGATAGAGACAGTGCCTTTTGCATCTTTAACGCACCAAATAGTCGCTTGTTAAAGTTTTCAGAAGCCATAATGATTAATCTACATAGGCCAGTTTTATGCAAACAGAAAGACATGTTAGTCATTTTAAAATTACTGTGGTAGACAATAGACATTACTGTGTGAGCATGTGTATATATCAGCTTGAAGGATTTATCTAGTTATTTTACTTTATGTTGTGTGAATTCTGCACTATGTACCTGACAAGATGCAGCAAAATATGCCAGGCAATAAATCGTGCAATCTATTGTTTGTGTCTTTGTTATTAAAATTCACTATGGGAAAACATTGTTTTGCTCAACTGTCCAGTGTAGGGGTTAAACCCCTTACCTCAAATGCATGTTCTTATCCATTTAGCCATGCTGACCTCCAAACTTGTATTTGATCAGCTTTCTATTACAGCTGTTCTCTTAAAATAAAATAAGGTGTTTGTAGTGGTGGTTGGTAGCCATGGCAGTGATGTGACTAGCATGCTTGCCTGCTGGCACAGTGATCATGTATTTGAATACACATACGTTAGTTAGTTAGTCTTTCCTCTTGAGCCTAAGGCGGCGCATAGGGCAGAAGTCCTGTCTCTCCATGCTTGGCGGTTCGCTGATACCTGTTGTAGATCTTGGATATTTACTTGGCCATTGAATGAGCCTTCTCTAATGATGGTTCTACGCAGGGTCTCTCTTGGTCTTCCCCGTTTTCTTTTCCCTACCGGTGACCATATGAGGGCTTGGTAGGGGAGTCTTGACTTGTCCATTCTGAGTACATGGCCGATGTAGTTCCAACGGCGTCTTCTTATGAAATTGGATACTGTATCTTGCTTAGTCTCTTGTCTTATTTGCGAATTGGTTCTGAAGTCTGTCCAGTGGATGTTTAGAAGTCTTCTAAGACATTTGTTCTCAAAATTGTCTAATTTTTTATCTAAAGCTACCGTTGATTTCCAACTTTCACATCCATACGTTAACACTGGAATCACACAAGAGTTGAAGATTTTAAGTTTTGTGTGTTTGCTGAGTGTCTTTGACTTCCAGATGTTTGACAGTTTATTGAAGGCACTAGATGCCAGTGCGATTCTAGATGATATTTCTGGTGTTGAGTCCCCTGTAGATGTCATTTTGCTTCCTAGGTATGTAAAGCTGTTGACTTTTTCAAGAACGTAGCTGTTCAATTTGGTGTCATCTGAACTGTTGGTAAGATCAATAGTCTTTGTTTTTGTGGTGTTAATTTGGAGACCAATTTGTCCTGAAACATTTTGGAGGTGGTTTATTTTCTCTTGGGCATCCGGGTGTGTTGAACTCAAAAGCACTATGTCGTCGGCAAAGTCCAGGTCTTCTAGAATTTTGTCAACCCAATGGATACCCATATTTGTGTTGTTTGTGCATTTGCGCATGACCCAGTCGATAGCTATTCCAAAAAGCATCGGTGATAAGACACAACCCTGTTTCACTCCTGTTTCGACTGAGAACCAGTCAGAGTTGCCTGTTTCTGTTCTTACGCAGCAACGTGTTTCTTTGTAGAATACAATATACATACGTGCATTTTAAATAATTGACCTGGGCTCCAAAGTCAACCATCCTAAAACAGGCAGCAGGAAATGTCTTGGGAAGTAAAGGCAGCCCACTTGATATTGACCACATCACCCATCGAGTGGTCTATACATGGTCTTTTATTAAATGGTATTGGTGCCGGTCGTTCAGAAAGCAATGGAAAACTACTGAACGTAAACTTTCCCAGGAATCATGAACGGCCAAAAAATGCTGGGATTGACTACTACGTCATGTAAATGACATGCAACTAACTCATTTTTTGAGCACCATAAACCCGCTTCACCTCCTGGCATCTTAAAAGGTCTTTTACTTTAGTGACTTACTTGTAGTGGCTTTTCTCTTTGTGCCTTGTAAGGATGTTGAAACAACCCCACATTCTGGAACCTCACAAACTTGTTCAAGCTGTTATATATCTTGGGAAATGACAGCTGTTGTCTTGGCCTTTGATCTGATTGAGTGATAACAGGCAACCAATTAAATATACAAATACTTAGTGGAACAACGACCATCACAACATTAGTACACATGTGAAGCATAAAGAGGTTACAATTACTACATAAAAGACTATAGCTGTACTTTCACCTATCGATTTTTTCCACACAGAGTGACAAAGTCAACGAGCCCCATATGATTCTGTTTATCTAAGGATAGACCTGCCCTAAAATGTTATGCAGAATTGTATGTTTTTATCATCATTCATCATTGGCACCTTACCGTCTTGACAGACGATAGTTTGTGCTTTTAAAAGGCATAATAACTTTTACCTATGGCGGTAGCGAATGTGATTGATAAGGCCAATTCGTGCTGTAAATGTCCGTTCACAGTGGGTGCATGTGAACACGTGGTCATTTCCACCATCATGCACCATCTTACGACTCACACGCTCGGTGTGTGACTTATCTGCAATCATTTTCTCCTTTGTCTTTATTCCATTTCTGATGTTTGCCCTCCACGCAACACGCTCAGCGGCGACTTGCTCCCAATGTGCATTATCAATTCCTGTATCAATCATGTCCCGCTTACACACATCTTTGTATCGTAGTAGAGGCCGACCCTGAGATCTCTTACCCATCTGTAATTCACCAAAAAAGATGTCCTTTGGTATTCATCCATCCTCCTAAGATGTTCTATCCATCTAAGTCTACGAAGACTAAGCATGGAATAAACCGTCACACAACCTGATCTTTCTAATACTTCAGTATTTGTGATTTTGTCTTGCCACTTAATACCAAGAATTCTTCGCAGACACCGCATATGAAAGCTGTTTAAACGTTTCTCTTGGTGTGAGTAAGGTGTCCAGGTTTCACTGCCATAAAGAAGAGTACTAAGGACACAGCCTTGATAGACAAGGACTTTTGTTTTGGCAGTTAGCTTCCTGTTCTCCCAGACTCTTTTTCTTAACCTGTTCATTGTTGTTGCTGCCTTACCAATCCGGATGTTGATTTCCTGATCTAGGGATAATTTGCTATTTACCACTGATCCTAGATATGAAAAATGGTCTACCATCTCTAGTTCGGCATCGTCAATAAAGATTGATGGTATCCCATGTGCACCTTGTGACATAATCTGTGTCTTCATTTTGCTAATTGTTAAACCAAATTCAGAACAAGCATTGGAGAATGCAGATAGTAGACATTGCAATTCTTCCTCAGAGTGGGTCGTAACTGCAGCATCATCTGCAAAAGGCAACTCTCTGATCAGTACCCTCCTAATTTTGGTCTTGGCCTTCAATCTCTGAGCATTGTTGAAGCCGCCATCTGAGCGTGAGTGAATGTATATACCATCATCCTGATCACGAAAGGCATATTTCAGCAGAAGTGAAAAGTATATTCCAAAGAGTGTGGGAGCTAGTACACAACCTTGCTTAACTCCACTCTTGATGTCAAACTCTTCAGAAGTTGCACCATCAACTACCCTTCATGCCTGTGTGGAATGTTTTTATATATTTAAATATATATATATATATATATATTGTGTACAATATTCATTGTTTGGTGTGTGTGTGTGTGTGTATATATATATATATATATATATATATATATATATATATATATATATATATATATATATATATATGTATATACGGTTTATTCGAGTAGTTGGAGTATGTGTAATGTAGGGTATGTTTAAGCGCCAAGGAACCAAGTTGGGCTGAGAATTTATTCAGTTTGGCTTGAAATTAAATTGGCATCAGGAAGTCTTGAACGGATCGCTCCTAGTCCAGACGAGAGACCTTTAATTCGGTCAGTTGATCACTCAAGCTGATGGTGGACGGAGGTACCAAGTAAACTGACTATTACTACACTTGTGTTGTGTTTTTAGAAAGTTTAATCTGGCTCTTGTTAAGCCGTATTATCTCAAAAGTATATAGTGAAAACCAGTGGTATCCTCCTCACCTGATAGGTACCGATCAAAACCAAATTGAAGGGTATGTTGTGAAGAACTTTGTCTTTAACATTTCTCCGTGTGTGTCGATTTGTCTGTGTGACACTGTGTTGCAATATATCACTGCACTCAGGAGGGACGCAGAGGTGTTTCCAATGCACCAGGGCCAGGTTCTATACTGGCCAAGACCTACTAACACGTCCTAGTCGTGCGTCCTGGGCAACAGGTCCCTTCGGGGTCCTGGCTAACGTCAGTAGGATCGCTGATTCTTCCAAGGTCAGAGAGTATCTGCCTGCATGGCGAGGAACCCACAGTCTGCACACCAATAAGCCAGACATGGGACAATGGATACTCACGCAAACCTCAGGTCCGGTATGACATCACACTGATGTTGGACAACAGGATGTCTTCATCCGACATACAGGACTTCACGCTGGAGTTCACAGCCAGCGAACGCAAGCAAGCAAGCACTGCACTCAGGACATTCCCATACCTGCTCCGTCACCTCGTTCAATAGCCAGCAAAGAGTCTAATTAGTCTAAAGTACTAATCGTTCCCACCGTTATCTGATTTAAAATTCTCCTGGTGTTCCCTCTCAGTTTTGAAATTCTTCCAGAACCCCTGCCGATCCCCCGCAATCTCATTCTTTCCACATACGGGTTATCAGTCTGTTCCCCCGCCTTCTCCACCTGGTCCCACAAGTGCACTACCACCACCACCCCTTTATCCATAGGTAATCTACCACCAAAAAAAGGTGTATTCCCTGCCAGCCTATCAGCCTGTTCATTCCCTCCGCATGGCCAAGGCAAAATATCCGTACAATTCTCACAATATGTGACCTCTGAAGCTTAAAAAAAAGTCGTTTAAAAGTCGACAGAGTCGACTTCATTGCACCGGGTTTTATCCCATACGGCTCGGTCTCTTTCCGCAGTGAGGAAAGCGTCGCACAAAGCACGAACTCCGTAGCTTTTAGTGACGACCCACAGGAGTCTCCGAAATATTTAACTCGTAAACCGAAGGGCGCGGCCCGGAATCGAACTCACAACATTCGGAGCACGAGTCAAACGGCTTGACCACTTCGCCACAGAGACTCCCTCTCTGAAGCGACGATAGCCATTCCACACGAAAAATTCCATTCTCCACCATACTAAGCATACTTTTTGAATCCATAATGAATACAGTGTGTGTTGCAGCAGTCTCCTCTAACCAACGGAATGCCGCTGTTACTCGCCCATTATCCTCTGCAGTGAAGCCCCAACCACTACGTCTGTTTCTCACCACTGGCCCATCGGTGCAGATGACTATGTCACCTTGATGTGTGTTACTCTGGATCGTTGCACTTCAAATTCAGTGCGGCCCGCTGTCTCTGCACTCACGACCAAGTGTTACTATTACATTGTGCCAGTCCGTCATGTCTTCCGGAGTTTCAACCCACTCTCTTTCACGATTGATGGTCTCTAGATCACACACCTGACGTATAGATAGTTCTGCCTGTGCCATCCAGGACATGCCTCGTCTGAGTCTATGACCCTTGGCCATATCCATCGTCTGAAACACAGCTGCTGGCAGTTTGGCAGTAGACCACCTTGTGTTGGTTTTCATACAATGTTATGAATGTCTGTCGTTCAGAAAGCAATGGCAAACTACTGAACGTAAACATCCCAAGAAATCACAAACAGAAATAAAATGCTGGGGTTGATAGCGACGTCCTGTTAAGGATATGCAGCCGACTAAGTCTTAGATGACGACTGCGTCTGCAGTGTTACATCATCATCATCCTGTACCTTACCAATTGGCGTAGGCGCTCATATCTCTCCACAGATCTCGGTCCTTGGTGCTCTGGATCAACTCTGCCTATGACATTTCTCCATGCAACCGTCTCAATCCATCCAGTATTATTTATCTTGATCTGCCTCTGTTCCCACTAATCTTTCCAGTTGTCACGATATTCTCCAATGCCTCTCTTCTCATCACACAACCAAAGAATACTGTTTGTCTCTTTCGGTGTTATATATTGAAGGGATATTAAACCTGTTAACGTTATACTATTTCGGCTATTATAATTCTGTCTGTTTCATTTGGCAATTTTTCGTGTTTAAAGAGAGATCTGCTTTACGTAAACGGATATCTTTACAATCTGAAGTGGGAAGTACTTCGCTTTGCTTTTGAAAAGAAATGATGTCTCGTCGTGTCCGTGGCAAAGGGATTGCGGACGCAGTTCGTAATCCCACATACCCATGTTCGAAACACAGCTGTTGGTGATATGGCAGCACACTGCCTTACAGACCACCGTTTTGTTTTAATAAAATTGTATGGATGCCGGTCGTTCAGAAAGCAATGGCAAACTACTGAACGTAAACTTTCCCAGGATTCATGAACAGCCAAAATTTGCTGGAGGTGATTGCGACTAACATTTTATTTATAATTGGAACCCGAATGGTGCTCCTTTGTATGCTTGGGTAGATAAGGCTGCATACTTTCGCTTCCGTGGATTTTGATTGGTTGTCTTTATTTTCGTTTCATCCTTGTTGTGGTTTCACATGTTGGGTCAGAGCCGCACCTTGTAAGGTCTGGTGTAATTGTGTTACCTTCCCGTGTTATGGTATGTTTTCCTTCATAGAGTGTTTTACCAGTTGTCGTCCCTCCTGAGGTTCAATCTATTTTCCCTGTCTTCGTATCTTCTCGGTCTTCTCTGGTATCTTGTGTTGTGGACGGCTTTGTAGCTTGCCTTGGTGGAAGGCAACCTCTTCTCCAGGCCACCGTCCACTCATGGTCGCTCTCGTTTTTGTTTTCTTCCTCCTCTTCTACTGTCTCTTCTCCTGTCTGGGACTTGATATAATGTCTGTCTCTGATATTTCTGTCTTTTTCCTGAACCGTTCTATCTGTTCTCTTTCTTCTTGGATCTTTGTCTCCGCCGTCTCAGCCTTGATGGCAGCCATTCCAGCCACATCCTGTTCAGTATTCTGCTGGACGAGCTTCAATTCGTCCAGGGTGTGCTGAACGGCTGATATCTGCGTCTCTTGTGTCTGGGCTCTCTTCTCCTCCACGCTGGTAACTTTCGATCTCAGGTCCCCGGGAAAGGTTAACCCGGTCAACAAACATCAACAGAAGTCGGATTTCTCGGCATAAAGACGTAGTATCGCAGCTACGATGTAAACAGCACAACGCAATCACATCCGAAAAAATACTCCGGATGAATGCAGAATAAGAAGAAAGAGGAAGATATCAGGTCCTTCAGTTGACCGCCCAATTGTGCTTTGTCGAATTTCGTTAGTCGGGTGGTCGCATCATACTGCCTCCTAGCCTCTTTATAGGGTATGCAGACAAGAGTACAGGAAACTTGTGGATTGTCTGAGCCCTTTCCTGTCACCAATGGAGTGAATCAAGGCTGTGTTCTGACACCAACACTGTTCAGCCTCATATTGTCAGCTATGCTGGCGAATGTCTTCGAAAACAACGACATTGGAATATACATCAATTACTGCGTGGATGGAAAGTTGTTCAATCTCAAAAGTCTGAAAGCTAACACCAAAACTAACAGCGACACAATCAGAGAACTGCTGTTTGCTGATGATTGCGCTCTATATGCCAACTCACAGGCAGAGATGCACCACAATGTTTCAGCTTTCTCTTATGCCTGTGCCAACTTTGGGCTCAATACAAACCTGGAGAAGACTGCAGTTATGTACCAGCCAGTTCCAGGGATTAATCACACCGTGACGGATATCAAAGTGAATGGTCATAGACTAAGCCTTGTGGGCAAATTCACCTATCTTGGCAGCACTGTGTCCCAAACTGTTACAACTGACGAAGTGAATGCAAGAATCTCCATGGCCAGTGCGGCCTTTGGTTGACTGTACAAGAAAGTATGGGACATAAATGGAATAATCCTGCAAAGAAAGCTGAAAGTCTACAAAGCAGTTGTATTATCCACACTGCTATATGCTTGTCAAACCTGGACTGTTTACCAGGGACACGCTAGGAAATTAAACCACTTTCACATTGTCTGCCTTAGGAAGCTATTGAAGATTAAATGGCAAGACAAGATTCCAGACACTGACATCCTAGAAAGAGCATCCATGCCCAGTATCCACGCTCTACTAATGAATAATCAGATTAATTTGACTCGCATGTCAGATCACAAGCCTCTTAGCGACATTTTTTACGGCGAGCTGCGTTGTGGTTAACAAGGCGATCAGAGGGAAGGCTTTTAAAGACGCTCTGAAGATCTGACTACAAGCTTTTGAAATTCATCACGACATTTGGGAGACTGCTGCTAAAGACCGAAATTCTTGGCGTACATCATTATACAAGGGTGTAGTCACTTGTGAAGCAAACAAGACTGCAAGAGCCGTGAAGAAAAGGCTGGACAGAAAAACCACTGCAGGAGATCCTCCTCCTGGATCGTCAAGCATTCTTTGCCCACATTGTTAAAGAACATTTCGAGCAAAAATAATACTTACCAGCCATCTTAGAACCCACGGCTCCATACTTTAAACCCAACTAATGAAATAAATGGCCATCATCATTCTTGATGAACAAACAACAACATTATAGGGTAAATTAGGGTGTTTCATTTTTAATTCTCCTCCTGGAACGTCAAGCATTCTTTGCCCACATTGTTAAAGAACATTTCGAGCAAAAATAATACTTACCAGCCATCTTAGAACCCACGGCTCCATACTTTAAACCCAACTAATGAAATAAATGGCCATCATCATTCTTGATGAACAAACAACAACATTATAGGGTAAATTAGGGTGTTTCGTTTTTAATTCATCGCAAACAAACATCATAGTTATTTTTAGCACAGACCTAGATCTGTGGAATCGTCGATTTTCAGAAAAGGGATATCGGGATCCACTTCGTAGTTATATGTTGGTGAAGTGCTAGACCGATCGATGGAAATAATAGATAGTTCTGGGCTCTTACGGTCCTCACTGTCGTCGGAGTTTGTGTCGTCCGAGATGCTTTCATAAGTGGTACCTATGGAACGCTGTGGACAGGCATGATCACCAACGCCACACAGTAGAATACCCCAAACACAACTTGCACAGTATATCAACACACCTCTACACCCACTTTGGAATCACGCTGATATCACGTGAAGTCCCTGTAACTCCCGGAATTCCTTTATTTGTGGTGAGTAAAAATGAAGTGACTAGATTAGCTTTGATGGCAATTTTCGTGGTTTCCTAGCTGTCTTGGTGGCAGGCGAACTCAAGATATTCACGCCGTGGTTGCAGAGGCAGTTGGCACATTTTATATTGGTATTCGGCCTATTGAAGTCCGTGTCGCTCTTTTCATGAGGGCACTGGCTGTGTGGGTGAGGTCCAGAGCAGTATATGTAGACCTCCATGTCACTTTAACATGTGGCACGGGTGCAGTGGCGTCACTGGGGTTGGTGTCACCCAGTGCGGTAAACTCTTGGTGTCACCCTTCTAGACTTTCACCATGGTCTTCTTCCGAGTGTTCCTGTACCATATATAATCGCATATAGTAATGTTTGTAAAATAAGTCAAAAAGTTAATAAGGACATAAGAAAGAAAACAAATTGAACAATATAACTTCAATACTTCAGGTAAAACATAAATAAAGAATTTCGACAAACTCGGACAAAGTTAAATTTTTGTTATTTTGCTATGTTTGCTTTGTCAAATTTGCAATTTTTTTATTTTGGTGTCACCCCTTGATGGTGTCACCCGGTGCGGCCCGCACCCCCCGCACCCCCCTAGTGACGCCCCTGCACGTGTGTGCCAAAACACTGACATTTGGAGCACTGAACTGCAGCACTCAAGGTATGTAATGCTCTGGAGCTTGCTCTCTTTTGTCCCATCTTATGGTGTGATGGATAATTCTGTTCTCCGCTGTGATGAAGACGACTGTGGAGGGGTGTTGTTATTCCAGACGATCCTCTCCACACTCGACATCTTAAGTGTCGAGTTTTCTCCCAACATCATCTCCCTGATCTGATCGTTTGTGAGATGGGTCTTGACTCTCTTGATGATCCATCGTTTGATAATGCGGTGTCCGGTGGCTTCTACTGAGGTGCCATGGGTAAGCTTGATGTTGAATCTTTATTGATGTGCGATTGTCTGTAATAGTGTGGTAGTATTTGCGTTTCTGTTTGATGGAGACCACTACTCCATCAGGTGTCTTGAGCAGCTGGGTGATGCTGTGTATTCCTAGCTTGTTCTCCAACAGTATCTTGTCTGTTGGTAGCGCCAAAAATTTGGCCTCCCAACGCTGGTGTGCCTCAGCAGGATTTTGCCGGTGAAGTCCTTGATAATGCTGTCCTCCTGTGCGGAATCCTTTGGTGAGCTGCTTGACTGCTTCTCACTGATGTGGTTGTGAACTTCACCACTGCTGTCAGCTTCAGCTGGTGTAGGAGAGGAACATACGATGAGAAGTCTTAGCAGCCTTCCTCGCCTCTAATTCTTCTTCTCAGGCTGCATACACTTTATGTCTTTTAGTCTTAGGGGGACAGCGTGGTCTCGAGGTATGGTGTCCTCCTCGAGTGCTGGAGGTCCCGGGTTCAAGCCCCGGTGAGGACCGGGATTTATTTCAAGTGGACGTCTAGTAATAAAATTTCCCCTGGTCTCTGGGTAGTGAGATCGGACGCCTGTGTGTATTGTTGCGCACTTAAAAAATCCCTTGGCAGTCGGAAATAGAAAAAGAGGTGCCTAACGGCGATGCCCGGGCAAAATTTCGAGTTAAAAATCTACCCAAAGTATTTCAGGAACCTCGCCAGTGCTACGGAGTTCGTGCAATGAGCTGAGTTTCTCCAGACACAGGTTCGAGTTAGGAGAACGGTGCATTTATGGGTTACACCCGTGTGCCGTGATGTTGGTCCATCGACTAAACTAAAGTAAACATGTCTTTTAGTGGCAGTTTTAGTGCAAGCCATGCAGTTCCACATGGCAGAATGGGCAAGAACGCGTGTTCTTAAACATCCGGTGTGCTGATGCCGAGGTTTGCGGTTCAATCCCTACACCGGACAGCTGGACTAAAATGTTGACCTGTCGTCCTCGACTTCGGGACGTAAATTACAAGTACCTCTGAAGTCGGAGTGAGTGTTCGCCTGATGGCGAGGGACACTGTTAATAGGAAAAGCTAAACCATACTAAAAATTCAGCCCAGCACTACTATAAATAGTATGTATGGACTACGCTTGAGTTCAAGACGATCGAGCGCATATATATATATATATACTTACGTATGTGTATATACTCACGTATATATATATATATATATTGCGAGACATCCTCTGCACTGCCAGTTTGAGATCCTCTTCTGGATAGAGCGTCGGGTTGGAACGAGGGGCAGTAACTCTCAGGTTTGTTTTAACAGCCTGTAGAAACATGGCAGCTTGTAGGTGTAGGACTGTAGGATGTCCATGTCGAGGTCTAGTCTATTGTTGGATTAGTAAACAGTGTCTCGTTTTGTTTTATAGCTATGTATCGTGAATCAAATAGTAAGTAGTTCTTATCCATACATAACTGCTAGGTATACCATAAATATTTAATTGAATCTATGCTAGTTAGTTAGTTAGTTAGTCGACAGATCATCCTCGTTGCACATCGGACCATTCAGTCCATAAGTGCTCGGATCCCCTCCTCAGCAAATCCCGCAGCGTGTAGCGGCTAACGACGCCAGTTCTGTGTTGGTTTATCAATCTTCTTTGGCTTCCTGCGTAGTGTTCTTGTTTGGCCACCCCTCTTTTAATTTGCTGCTCTCGCAGTCTGGCCATTGTTGTAGATTCACAGTCATCACTTGGTTCTTGCAAAAGTCTCACTTCTCGTAGAGCATTCAGAATGTCAGCCTGGTCCATGGCGCGTCCGCCCTCAACAGTAGCCTCACCTGCGAGCTTGTCAGCCCGCTCATTTCCTTGTACTCCCGCATGCCCTGGCACGAAGATGAAACTAATCTTTGCCAGCCGAGACCGCTTCAGAGGCAGCAACCATTCTCTTCGAATCGACCCCTCCTCTATCCTCTTGATCATGTTCATTGAGTCGCTAAGGAAACAAGCCCTAGTGAATGTCTGTGTCTCGAGCCATGTTATTGCTTTACTTACTGCCATGACTTCCATGGTCAGGCTACTTGTGGTTTCAGTGAAAGCACCAGAGTCCTCCTTCACAATTCTCCCTCCGGCCCGAGCTGTAAAGGCCCATGAGCTTCTCACATGTCGGACGACCGACCCATCTGTGTAGATGACCGCGTCACTGTCTAGCGAATTCTCGAAAATCAACGCTTGTACTTCAGCCTCAACAGCAGCCGGATTTTCTTGTCTGCATTTTCTATCTAGTTGGATGCAAACTGAAAAGGATGTGCAGAAGTCTGTTGGCACTTGCACCCACTCCTCGCCAGGTTCTAAGTCCTCAAGTGAACACACCTGTTGAAGAATGTCCTCGGCTTGACCCATCCACGACCGTCCTCTTTTTAACCTGCTGCCCTTCACCTTCCTAATTTCACTATGCAGTGGATGCTGTGTGTTTGCGTTAATTCTGAGGTAGGCACGTGCCCTGCAAACTTGCATTCTCTCTTCAATGGTTGGAAAATCAAGAAGGTAGCGCATCGCCCTGCATGCTGTATCTCTTGTACATCCAAGAATAATGCGCATAGCTTCATTCTGTATCCTTTCCATCCTTTCTATCTGCTTATGGCTGACAGTCAGGATTGCCATTGCATACTCCAAAACAGACATGACCAGCCCCTCGTACAGAAGACATAGATGGCGCTGCTCACAGTTTACTGCCGCCATCACCCGCATCGCTGCCAAACCCCGCTTGGCCTTTGTTATCACCTGGTCTATGTGCACATTATAAGCAAGGCTTCGATCAAACCGTATCCCCAGGTAATTCATTGCCTGCGTTCTTTCCACCGTCTCTGAACACAGCATTACAGTTGGTGTTGGATTGTTGACAATATGATTATTCAACGAGAACCAAGTCACTGTTGCCTTAGTTGGGTTGACCATTGCCCCAGCTTCATCACACCAAGTACTTATGCGATTGAGTTCGGTTTGTAGTTCCACAGCAACCTCCTCTCTATCCTTACCCTGACGATACACTAAAACATCATCGGCATATGACAATGTCCTGCCAGGTCCAGTGATCTGCTCACTGGTGATTCTCACTGTGTAGGCGTTGAACAGTACCGGAGATAATGGTGATCCCTGTGGTAGGCCAGGATATATTGTTGTTGGTTCCGAAGTCCAACTGCCACATCTAAAAACTACTTTCCGTTGGAAGAGAGCTGCAGCGATCCAACTAAGGAGGAATGGACTTACATTTAGTTCAAGAAGCTGAAACATTAAAAAATCCAGTGGTACTCTGTTGTATGCGTCCTCAAGATCAATCGCTGCAGCAACGGTTTCAGTGCCTGAGTGGAAACCTTCATAGACATCGTGGGCAAAGACTGCTGCATTGGTCCAGGTTTCTCTTTTTGGACGGTACCCACCCAGGGTAGGTGGGAAAACACCTTGCCTCTCTAGTTGGCTTGATATTTTCCTGGCAATTACCTTCTCCAGCAGCTTGCCTATTGTATTCTGCATGGTTATAATTCGATATCCCTGAATTTTCTTGTGGTCTTTGTCAGGCTTCGGCAAGGGAATCAGATAGCTGTGTAACCATTCCTCCTTGATGCTAGCACTCCCTATACTGTTGTTGTACATGTCTGCTAGTTTCTCTAGCTCATTGTCGGTACACCTATTTATGTCGTCGTATCTTATGCCATCAGGACCTGGAGCACTGTTTTTTGATCGTCGAAGCACAGCCTTGATTTCTTTCACTGTCACTGTGTCTTCATCCGAAGTGTCCTGGGCCTTGCATCTGTCTGAGGTGACCTCCTTGGCCAGATTCCGGCCTCCCATGTCTGTCTGGTTGCTCTGCTCAAGGTAGCGTTCAAAGAGGGCTTTGCCCTTGTCCTCGTCAGTCCTCTGCCAGATGAGGTCAGCACCTTGGAAGTCAGAAATGCTCTTATTCTTGACTACACCACTCATGCTTTTATGTAGTCGCCAGAACAATTTCAGTGACTTGTCTGTGCTTACTCTTTGACACACCTCTGCCCATTTTTCGCTTTTAACCACCGTGACCAGTTTTTTTAAATAGCTTACTTTTGTCTATGCCTGAACAGCCGGCCCCGTGGCCAAAGATTTATTAGCGAGCCCCATCATCAATTTGCCGGCTCCATGGCCGAGGGGTTAGCAGCTTTCTCCGCTAACCCCGAATACTCTCGTCACGTGACGCGACGAGAATTAGCAGTGGTTCGAATTGCAAAAGTGACTTATGAGAGTATGGAGCCGGTCGCTCAGAAAGTCGTGGCGTGCTGATGAGCGTAATCTAGCCTAGGAATCAACATACAGCTGAAAGATGCTGGTGTTGACCGCAATATCCTGAAACAGGATGGAAACGCGGAAAAAAAAAAAAAAAAAAAAATCAATTTAATTTTGAGTCCCTTGAAATTCAAAATCTAATTTCTAATGGTACCTCAATGATGCGTGTATGTCACTTCTAAGTGAAGATATTCACATCTTTGTGAAGGTGAGACGAGTTGCGATTTTTCATCCTATTCATCCGTAAAGAGAGCTCTCTAATGTGTCCCTTTCCTCCAATCAGCGACACCCGCTAGTGTCTGCGCGTCTATGTGTGCGAGATTGTCTCAAACTGTCATATGAAAACTGACTTCAAAAATATGTTCCGTCATGTTAAATGATTACAAAATAGTACAAGTATACAAATTAATTATTAATAATCTTTAAACTTGTGTTCTATTTAACTTTTGTAGGTCAAATCGCACGTTTTATATGTTGAAAAGTGTAGCGCAATCACAATCAATATCATATGCGGTGGCCGTCATGACCCGTGGGTTTCCAATTCACAAAGTCACATCTTCGCAGAAAATCTGTTTTTCAACCACAATTCGAGCAAGTTTAGTGATGAAACTTTGCTGATTCGGGAGCGATATTTTATACGGCAATTAAAATTCACATTAAACAAAGACATCTATTGGATTCATAGATTCCGATACGCGATCATTCCGCTGCTTGCTCCCCAGAAGTCGGCAGCTCGCATAGATCCATAGAGCACACTTTATTCACAAACTTCCAGTTTCTTAGTTCTGTATAATATTTTACTTCGTAATGTTTAATAGTTTCTATTATATCACCTAATAATTTTGTGAAAAATTTAAAAAAAAAAAAAAAAAAAATACATGCCCAGTCGGGAAATGAACCCCGAACTCCCGTGTGACAGGCGGGCTGCTTACGACTTATGCTAGCGAGAAGACAATGCTTGTTCTGCAAAAATATTTATATAGTAAAGCCGCCGTTTGGGGTTTTATGATCGTAGCATTTTCGCCTGTTTTTCAACCACAATTAAAGCAAGTTTAGTGATGAATCTTTCCAAATTTCTGAAAAATTTGTTGCAGAATTCGAAGACCCATCTACAATTGATGGATTTCTATTGCAAGCGTCAGAAAAAAGTTATTTACGGTCCAATCTGCAGTTTTCATTTTTCTCCCCACGCGAGGTTGGTCTCAACCAACACGGGTCATAGGCGGATTACGATAACTGACTTCAAAAATATGTTCCGTCATGTTAAATGATTAAACAATAGGACAAGTATACAAATAAATTATCAATAATCTTTAAACTTGTGTTCTCTTTAACTTTTGTAGGTCAAATCGCATGTTTTGTGTGTTGAAAAATGAAAGAGTACATGCCATGCCGATCGATTCGCGCATGCGCAGTCACCATGACGCATGCCATGTGTTTACCCATTCACAAAAACACGCTTCGGCGAAAATATTCTTTTTCATCCACAAGTAATGCATATATTGAGATGAAACTTTCCAAATGTGTGTAAATTTTGATGGAAAGTTTGAAAATCCATCCAAAATTTAAATAAATCTATTACCAGCGCCAGAATAATGTTACAATCCGATCAATAAGCCCAAAGAACAAAAACACATCCTCGCAGAAAAGTTTGTTTTCATCAAGAAGTAATGCATATATTGAGATGAAACTTTCCAAATGTATGTAAATTTGGATGGGGAATTTGAAAATCCATCTAAAATTTAAATATATCAATTACCAATGCAAAAAAAAATTAATTACGGTAAGTATAAAATATATTCTTTGTTTATATAAAAGTTCACCATGATTTCAACCAATCGCCATGCACGGAATATTAAGCCAACCTTTCCGGGAAAACCCCGGATGACGTGTGTTATTGTCAGTGAGATTTGAATGAATGAATGACGTCGAAAGAATGCATGGTCTGAACTAGCCGAACTGGGAGACCCGGTGAGTCATGGCTATCTGATTCCGTACATGATTTCTGTTTTCATTTCCGGTCGTGGCACGATGGATCTCGCTAGATTTATTTTTATGGACGCAGATCGTAATCCCGCATACCGCATTCGAAACACAGCTGCTGGCGATTTGGTCATTTTATGAAAACGGTACGAGTGCCAGGTTTGTTTTCAGAAAGCAATGGCAAACTACTGAACGTAAACATGCCAAGAAATAAATGGCACGCACTAATGATGGGGCTAACTGCAACGTCCTGTAAAAAAATAATTGCTGAACGAGTGACGTTTCGCATAACGAGTGACTGAGGGGAGGGGAAGTCCCCGATTGTGTGCCTGCAACAGTGGGTCGGAGGACAAGGGGGGGGGGGGGGGCTCTATATAGGGCCAGCACTGCAGAGCGCTGCAGTCGCCTGACTTCTCGAAATCAGCCAATCCAAGGAACGGATGTGTTAGCTGCAAGCCTGCTGCTGACACAGTGACAGCGTGCTTGGATTTCCACTCTGTCTGTCTCCCCTCCCTCTTAATCAACCGTCCATGCCTGTTATATTAGTCTGTGTTTCACACTCGTTCCGCTAGGATCTTAGTGTCGCTTGTGATCACATATTTTTCCAAACTTTTGTTCGGACACATTATTTGTGATTTTGTGTGTGCAAAGTTTAATACCCCTTGCAAAAATGTCCCCGAAGAAAAAACCACAAGGAGACAGCCATAAGAGAATAAAAATAACCGTGGAAATGAAATCTAAAATCATTGAAAAGCGAGAACGAGGTGTGAGCATGGCTGATCCAGCATGCACATAATCTGTGTCTTTTAACAATTTAATTCTAACCCCAGTTGCTCACTGTGTGCAACAACCATGTCTACTAATTGTTGCATATCCTGCGCATTGTCTGCAATCAATACTGTATCATCTGTATACCTAATGTTATTGATATTTCGTCCCCCAATGCTGATTCCATTTATATCTTCTACATTCCTGAAAATATTTTCACTGTATTAGTATAGGGAAAAAAGATCTGGAGACATTACACATCCCTGCGTAACACCTCTCTTAATAGGCTGATACTGTCCCACTTCATTATCAATCCTTATGGCAGCTTGTTGTTTCCAATATATGTTTTTATAAGTCTAATGTCTTTCCCATCAATTTGTTGATCTGCAAGCATATCTATCATGTTGACATGTCTAACTCTATCAAAAGCCTTTGTGTAGTCAATAAAGCAAAGATGTATATCCTTGTTTACTTCTATAGAACGTTCAATAACTGATCACAGCATATACACAGCATTTACTGTACCCTTTCCTTCTACAAACCCACATTGTTCTTCCCCTATTTCAGGTTGTATTTTCTTCCTCACTCTATGCATGATAACCTCTATCTTCAAAATTAGCGGTCCTTCATTATTAAATCGAATATCATACTGTTCCTCTCTGTTATCATTATACAGGTTTTTCACATAATCTGTCCATACATGTAGAATCTGATCTTTTCTATTATGATTTTGCCATCTTTAGTTTTTAGACAGCCTTTATGTTCTTGTTCTTTTATTAGTAAGTTCCTGAATTCTTTTGTGCACTAATTTTGTATTTTGACTGTTGTGTTGTTTTTCAATTTCTATGCAATTTTTCTCAAGCCATGTTTCTTTTGCCTCCTTACATAATATTCTGATTTGTCTGTGAATTTCTTCATATTTGGCAGGATTATTTTTGTTGAGTCTTCTTGTTTCCATTCATTATCATCATCAAGTGCCGTGCCAGCTGGCGTAGGCGTTCATGGCTCTCCACAGACCTCGGTCTTTGGTTTTCTGGATCAACTCTGCTGCTGATATTCCTCCATGCCACCGTCTCAATCCATCCAGCATAATTTCTCTTGGTCTGCCTCTGCCTCTCTTCCCCTCGATCTTTCCAGTTGTTACGATGTTCTCCAATGCCTCTCTTCTCATCACGTGACCGAAGAAAGGTGTTTGTCTCTGTCTTATTGTTGTATATAATGTTCTAGTTTCATTAGCCTGTTTCAGGCAGTCATCCTTAGTTACTCTGGCAGTCCAAGGAATTCGCAACATTCGTCTCAGGAACCACATCTCTGTTGCTTCTAATTTCTTCTTATTTTGTTCATTTACATTCCAAGATTCACTGCCATACAGCAAAACTGGTTCTACATAGCATTTCAGCACTCTCTTTCTTACATTCAGTGATAGTGACTTATTGCACAAGATACTCTTCATTTTCTGAAATGCGGCTTTTGCCTGCCCTATTCTGCTCCTAATCTCTGTTGTACATCTTCCATCTGATGTTATAAATGCCCCTCGGTATCTAAAAGTATCCACTTGGTTAAGGATTTTTCCTTCTATTTCTATGTCACATTTTGGTGTCACCATTTTCTTTGATATTACCATTGTTACTGTTTTCTTGATATTCAAGGAGAGTCCTTTCCTTGCACTCTCTGTTACTACAATGTCTAATAATTGCTGTAGGTCTGTTGAATTATCTGCCACCAATACTGTGTCATCTGCATAGCGTATATTATTTATATTATAACCTCCAACTAGTATTCCTGGCATCTCTTTGATCTCTCTCATTATTACTTCGCTATACAGGGAGAAAAGATCTGGTGACAAGACACACCCCTGTCGTACTCCTAGCTTTATCTGTTCGTAACTACCCTCTTTATTTCCTATTTTAATTGCTGCTACTTGGTTCCAGTAAATATTCTTTATTATTCTTAAATCTTTTCCATCAATGTTGATATCTTCCAACATTTTAATCAGTTCATCATGTTTTACTTTATCAAATGCCTTAGTATAATCTATGAAGCACAAATATATGTCTCTCTGTTTCTCTATTGACCTTTCTATTAGTGTCCATAATGTATAAATTGCATTGTTTGTGCCCTTTCCTTCCACAAATCCATACTGTTCTTCACTAATTTCCATTTTTACTTTCTTTTTGTTTCTTCTCATTATGATTCTGAGTAGAAGCTTAGTGATATGGTTTATGAGGTTAATTGTACGAAAATCTTCACAATCAATTGCTCCTGGTCTTTTTGGTATAGCTATAAATACAGATTTCAGCATATCACTGGGTAAATATCCACTACTGTAAATATCATTCAACATTTTGGTTAATATATCTACTCCAAATTCTCCCAACACTTCTAATTCTTCTATTGTGATTTCATCTGGCCCAGCTGTTTTTCCTTTCTTCATACGTTTCATAGCGTCAGTGACTTCTTCTTTCAGAATAGGTGGACCTTCTAAGTTACTATCTTCTGTTAATTCTTCCCTTTCTCCATCATATAATTCTCTTATATACTCATTCCACCTCTTCATTATAGCACCTTCCTCTAATAATATCTTTCCTGTTTTTGATTTCAAACACCCTGTATTTATTCTTATTTTTCTTCCTGTAAGCTCACTGATTTGTCTGTACATATTTTTGGTATCATTAATGGAATTTAATTCAATTTTTTTGCATTGCTCGTTTAACCAACTTTCTTTAGCCTTCCCACATTTATCTTTTATTTCTTTATTTATCTTAGCGTATTCTTGTTTGTCATTTTTACTCTGTTTTCTTTTGTCCATCAGTTTTAAGATTTCTTCATTCTTGTTTCCATTAGGTGTAAAATTTCTTCAGTCATCCATTTCTTATGACCCACCTTCATTAATTTTGGAATAATTGTTTCTGCAGCCATACTGATTGAATTCTTTAACTTTTCCCATTGATCATCCACATCCTGGAATAGGATCTGTAGATCAGATAATATATCAAATCTGTTCTGTACTTCCATGTTGAATTTGTTTTGTATTTCCTTGTCATTTCTCAATGTACACAGATCGTATTTAGTGTTCCCTGTTATATACTTGACTTATAGACACATTTCCGCATTGAAGGACATTAACAGCTGTACTAGGACATCCTATTCCCGTAGAGACAGTCATGAGCCACAGGTGGCACCAGTCTGTCATCCAGAGCTACTGATGGCAAACCTGTAACTAAAACAAATAAATTTAAAATAGGAATATAGAATGTTAGGACATTGAATAAGTTGGGAAAGGTGAACAATGTTTTAAGAGAAATTGAAAGCATGAAAATGAATATCACTATGCCTAAGTAAAATGAGTTGGAAGGGCTTGGGCAAAATTATAACCGACAAACTTACAATAATTCATTTTGGAGGGGATAAACACGAAAAACGAGTAAGACTACTGTGTGATTTAAAAACAAAAAAACAGCTAAGCTAATTAATGGTTACTGGATGTCAGATAGAGTTACTGATATGCAACATCAAAGGCAAACCCTTTGATGAATTTTATTTTGATGAAAAACAAGGGACATGTTAGAAATAGAGAAACTATTAGATTATTTACAGCCATATATTTTACATTGTAGCGAACGAACAGCTTGTATAATGCTAATCATTAATCATTAGATGTAGACATTTAACTAGAAAAACAAGTAGTAATTTGAGGCATGCAAAAATTTTGCAATATGTAAATCAACCGGAACCTCACTGAAGTCCGTACATTCACCGTGAGTGAAGATATGAATTGAATAAATGTTACTTCCAACAAAGATCTATCCAGCATATCAGAAATGATGCTTTGAAGTAACCACACAATGAAATATTGTGTATCATAAATCATATTTTGACATGAAAGTTGTATGTCAAATTCATTTGTTTTGCATTATTCTTTCAGGCTGACTGTGTTCACAGTTCTGCTAAAGAGATTCTCACTGAGATATAAGTTTGAGATAAGATGGAGGAGAGTCAAATACCAGCAAGTGTGAAGATAGAACAACCTGAAATATATGGTGACTACCCATGTCAAGGTAAGAGTAAATAAAATATAACAGAATGCTTTTTCTGTGTATCTTTTTTACCTAAATCCTTCTTATGCCTGGAAATAGAGGGCCTTTGGTGACCATGACACTCAAGTCCTCTCTGTTGTCTGATATTTTGATGAAGTTAATGTTTATTATCATCATACTCCAGTCCTCTGTGCTGTCTGATATTTTAATACATTTGATGTTTATCATCATGACAGTCCTCTCAGTTGTCTGATATTTTGATACAGTTGATGTTTATCATCATGATACTCTAGTCCTCTCTGTTGTCTGATATTTTGATACAGTTGATGTTTTTCATCATGATACTCTAGTCCTCTCTTTTGTCTGATATTTTGATGAAGTTAATGTTTATTATCATCATACTCCAGTCCTCTGTGCTGTCTGATATTTTAATACAGTTGATGTTTATCATCATGACAGTCCTCTCTGTTGTCTGATATTTTGATACAGTTGATGTTTATCATCATGATACTCTAGTCCTCTCTGTTGTCTGATATTTTGATGAAGTTGATATTTATCATGATGATGTGCCATGCCGATACACATGGGTGATCATCTCACATTATTTCCAGAGCCTGTGGTTCTTGTTCTGATTATGCATCTAGCCAAGTCATCCAGGTCTTGATTTCTGTGTCTTCCCCTTGCCATTTTCCCATGCAGTTTGCCAGTTGTCACTAAGTTTTCCATTTTATTTCTCATAAGGTGTGCAACAAATCTGTTCTGTCTACATATAATTTCTATACTCAATTTACAAGTCTTAGTTTCTTTCTTGAAGAAAGTCTCAGTAATGTTTCTGGCAGTCCATATAATTGTTTTCATTTTCCTCAGAAACCACACTTCCACTGGTATTGGATGTTTCTTAACTTGTTTGTGTATTGTTCATGTCTCACATGCATTCTTAAAAACGTAGTTGCATGTCCTTTACAGAACGTTGCAGTCAACCCCAGCATTTTTGGCTGTTCGTGATTCCTGGACAAGTTTACTTTCAGTAGTTTGCTGTTGCTTTCTGAACAACCGGCATTCATACCATTTCGTAAAAAACTAACGTAAGGCTGCCAAGTCGCCCACACCTGCGTTTCAAACGCAGGTATGCAGGATTACTAACTGCGTCCGTAAACCCTTTGCCACGGAGCTGGCCTGACATGCGTACAAGTTCTGTATAGTACTTTAACACTGTGTTTCTCAGTTCTCTTGACAACTTTTATTCACATGCATGTTTCCCATCTTACAAACTGCCACCTTTGCCATGGTGATTCTTGCTGAAGTTGATCTTCTTATATTATTGTTTGCTGCCTGGCTGTTTGAGGGTTCATGTACATCTTTCTCTGTTTTCCTGTGACTCTCATGCCTCTTATCCCCTCCCCACATAATTCTAATTGATCAGTTTCACCTCATGTCACCTCATGACCCAGAGAGAATTGAGAGGCAGGGAGTGGCCAGGTGATCTGGTCGACACTCATTATTCCGTGGAAAGGTCAGACAGACACATAGCTAACCTGCAGCCGGTACCATTAGTATTAGGACTTTTCACTGGCTGTTAAAGATTTGTACGGAGCACGTATGGGAATGACCTGAGAGCTGTGATGTCAGTTTGTGACTCCACTCAACTCAACTCCTCCAGTTTAAAATGTTTCATTTTTAAATTGTTGCTGTTTAGCATCAGTTCTAGTTCAGTTCTAGTTTCAGTTTTAGAATTGAAGATTTTAGTGTTAGTTTAAAACATTTTAGTTTTTCTGTTTCTAGTATGAATAAAGAAATGTGCACCTGATATTCAGTCAGTTTATTCCAGTTTTTGCAAAACAAAAGTTTTCACATTATTCAACCTGCTTGTTAGCACTTGTTGTAAATTAGATGCTTACGGTGTGTCTTCTCTTTTCTTTATGGTTCTTTGTAGTAAGCATCTTTGTTATGTTGCTGGTCTACAAAATACCCATTTTCTATCCTTCACTTGTCATTGCCATCTTTAAAGCTATTTTTTCCATGGTGATGATGATTATAGAGCTCTTGTTATAGAAGGAATTTATAGATCTCTTATTTTAGAAGGCGATGTCAGGTCTTAGTCAGATATGACTGAGTTACCGTATGACAGTAGATGGTACTACCTGCTTCTGTTAGCGCCGAATGTTGGGCGACGCTTACCAAACCCAACACCCCACATTGTGCCAACGGCTTCGGGCGGAGGAGCACAATTGGGAGGGTACAAGCCTTATCCTAGTGCAAGGAAATGCAACCTAATGAGGCCGAGAGAGGGATCATGCTGCATGGGCAACACATGGTCTCTAAATTCAGCCCAGGCTTTGTGTTATGGAGAGGTATAACTCCATTTTACAAATTATCATCTGTCAAGACGGCAAGGTGCCAGTCATGAGAAGAAAACATTAATCCAAACATACATGTAATAAATAGAATCACAACATTCAGTCTGATGTAATAAATATTTTACAAATATTTCTCAAAAGAGTATATTTTGCATTGCATTGAAGCAAAGATAAATTTTGAAGCCACGGTGATGACTCTAATAAATTGTAAGTATTGTTTATTGCTATCAAATGTTTATAAGCTACTGGATATAAAATAGAATTGAATGAAGAATGTCAAAGATAGCTTTAACATACAGTAACTATCTATTTGTTATATTACACTTACACAGTAACTTTTCACCTGTTAAACTTTTCACCCGTTAAACTTTTTATCTGTTAAACTTTTCACCTGTTAAATTACGTTTATTGACAGTTAATGTCCATTGGTCAGAATGCACTCGCACAGTAGCTGTTCACCTGTTCAATTAGATTTACTCATGATAATTATTAACAGATTCTGTGCCACACAAAAAGTAAGTTAAGACCAAACAAAAATGAAAGACGGAAAATGGGAATTAGTGTTAATTAGAAAATGGGAATTAGTGGTGTGTCACAGTTATGGCTTAGAAGTTGTTAATATGGTAGCAGATATATTGTATTATAATGCGATGACAACATTTCGGCAAAGTATGGCAGATACGGGAATTCGCTGAATATGATTAATCACCCCATGACACTTAATCACTTAACCTGTTAGATGAAACTTTCCTTTAGTAACTGCTCATTTGTAAAATTACACTTACAACAGTACTGCTCATCTGTGTGTAATCTGTTACCTACTATATCCATGAAGTTATTAACCTGTTAGATGACACTTTCTTTCAGTAACTGCTCATTTGTAAAGTTACACTTACAACAGGGGGGGGGGGGGGGGGGGGGGGCGCTGCATGGTCTCGAGGTATGGTATCTGCCTCGAGTGCTGGAGGTCCCGGGTTCAAGCCCCGGTGAGGACCGGAATTTTTTCACGTGGACTTCTATAGTATGTCCACATTTGTTTGCCTTCATTCACGATCAATTATTTTGAAAACTGTCTGTTGCATCGTTATTAAATTTTTCCAGCCGTCTTATATTTACCCCCACCCAAGGAATATGTCTTTGATAGGTCCAAAAACAACTTAAATCATTGAAAGCGGCAACATTCCTTTGATGTTTTGCTGAACAACTAGGGATTTCTTGCTAACAAAGTTATTTTTACGGTAATGGGAGACCTGCAAATTCTGATGACACACAAAGGCGTATCCGGATTCGTATGGGAGTGGGTGCAATGAAAGAACTAGCTTAAAATCGACAGGGTCTGCTGCATTGCACCGGGTTTTTATCCATATGGCTCAGTTTCTTTCCGCAGCGTGGGAAGTGTCGCACAAAGCACGAACTCCGTAGCTCCAGCGACGACCCTCGGGAGTCTCCGAAAAAATGCACTCGTGAAATGAAGGACGCGGCCCGGAATCGAACATACAACCTTCGGAGCCTGAGTCAGACGGCTTGACCACTCCACTACAGAGAATCCTGAGAGGGGTGCAATGTGTAATATTAGTAAAGACAGAGAATTTACAGAGGTACGGGGTAAATAATTTGTAAATTAACAGGAAAGTAGAAGGAATATATTTCTTACCTTATTTTTCATTTCCTTCTTGTTTCTTCAGCTGATGCTGATGCTGTAATGTTTAGGGCCTGCAATTCGTCTGAATAGTTGGAGCAAAATATCCCAGTAAGTGTGTACATAGATTAAGTCTGCGATCTGCTCAGACCTTAATCTGTGTCGGACGATTCCAGTAGGTTGATGATTGCTCTCGGTTGCATAAAATTCAATCCATCCTTTCTCCAATAGTCCTCTTCCTCTTTCAACACATGGTCCTGACGTTTTTTCCAGTAACTTTTATCAATATTTAATAGCGCGGACAGACAGAAAGGCAGGTAGGTAGGTAGGCAGAAAGGTAGGTGGGTGGGTGGGTTGGTCGGTCGGTGGGTGGGTCGGCCGGCAGGCAGACAGACAGATAGATTAGATAGATAGATAGATAGATATCGGTAGGTCGGTCGGTGGGTCGGCAGGCAGACAGACAGATAAATTAGATCGATCGATAGATAGATAGATAGATAGATAGATAGATAGATAGATAGATAGATTAGATATCTATCGGTAGGTCGGTCGGCAGGCAGGTAGGTAGGTAGATTAGACAGACGGATGGATAGATGGATAGATAGATCCCCGCCAGGAGCTGGGCAGAGCCAGCTAGTTTATTTATATAATCACGTTTCATGAAAGAACCCACAGTTTGACGACACCTCTGAACTACCCCATATAAATTCCCTCAGTCTGCCATAAGCGAAAACCGCGCAGACAAAATTCAAAAACAGCTGGTGTGTGTCTTGCTGAAGCGGTAATACTCTTAAAATGATGGAATGAATGCGGGGGACATAAAATATATACCGCATATAAACAAACATTGAAATCTGCTGTACAATCTCCAGAACAAACAATTTTGTTGTTGGGTGGACATAATTATAAGGTTATATGCTAAATCTCATCATTTTCCCTCAGTTGGTTACTGAGATATTGAATTTTATATTGAGGCAACAAAAAAACACACTATAGTAATAAAATTTCCCCTGGTCTCTGGGTAGTGAGATCGGACGCCCTGTGTATTGTCGCGCACATAAAAAATCCCTTGGCAAGTTGGAAATCGAAAAAGAGTCGCCTAACGGCACTGCCCGGGCAAAATTTTGAGGTTAAAAATCTACCCAAAGTATTTCAGGATCCTCGCTGGTGCTACGGAGTTCGTGCACTGAGCTTAGTTTCTCCAGACTCAGGTGTGAGTTAGGAGGAGAACGGAGCACTTATGGGTTACACCCATGTGCCGTGATGTTGATCCATTGACTAAACTAAACTAAACTTACATCAAGTTCATGTGTGTATGTAATCTGTTACCTGGTATATCTGTTGCAGTTATTAACCAAGTATCTATTGTGTTGTGTTTCAGAAGTACAGACAAGTTCTCAAGGTCACCCTTCCATCTCCACACAAGAGCATTCACAAACACAGATGTATGGCAACATGGACTTGGGGCCAGTCAAACAGGAACCAGCAGACGTGTTGTCTATGGATGTGGGTCAAGGATTCAGTAAAATGGTGGACATGGCGGGCTACGGCGTCATTCCAGAAATGACTGGACACAGTAACACAGAATCAAGAATGGCTGAGAATTACTATGAGATGTCATCAGAGTATGACAGCTGTTGTCACATGTCAGAGAATGTGTCACCTTTTATTGACAATAATGGTGCACTGTCTTTAGCCATTGAGAATTGTCCATCAAACAACGTAGAAATACCAGTACAACAATCACAGATCTCTGAAAATCCTTTTGACTACACTTTTGGTTATGTCAGTTATAGTTCACGAAGAGTACAAACAGGAGACAATCTATATATGGCTGGTGCTTGTGATCCAGATGTTAACATAGAAACATATTTGAGAAGACATATGGGAACTCAAAAAGAAGAGAAACTTTACACATGCAATGTCTGTGGAATTTCTTTTTCTAGAGCTAGTAATCAGAAGCGCCACATGAGAACACACACAGGAGAGAAACCTTATAAGTGTGATATCTGTGGTGCAGCATTTACTATACCTGAAAGTCTCAAGTACCACATGAACAAACATACAGGAGAGAAACCTTACAAGTGTGACGATTGTGGTGCTTCTTTTACTGTAATTGGCAATCTGAAGTACCACATGCGAATACATATAGGAGATAAACCTTATAAGTGTAATTTTTGTGGTGGTTCTTTTACTAAAGTTGGCAATCTGAAATGCCACATGAGAACACATACAGGAGAGAAACCTTACAAATGTGATGATTGTGGTGCTCTGTTTGCTTATGTTGGGGGTCTGAGCAGCCACAAAAGAACACACACAGGAGAGAAACCTTTCATGTGTGGTTATTGTGGTGCTTCTTTTACTCGAGCTGATCTTCTAACTATTCACAAGAGGAAACACTCAGGAGAAAAACCTTACAAGTGTTATGATTGTGGTGCTTCTTTTGCTAAATCTGACTGTTTGAAGAACCACAAGAAAATACACACGGGAGAGAAACCATATAAATGTGATGACTGTGGTACTGCTTTTATCACAGCTGGCAATCTTAAATACCATAAGAGAACACATACAGGAGAGAAACCATATAAGTGTCATGATTGTGGTGCTTCATATACTTATCCTGGCAGTCTTACTTACCACAAGAGAACACATGCAGCAGTGAAACCTTTCAAGTGTGATATATGTGAAGCTTCTTTTACTCGAGCTGACCAGTTGAAGCGCCACATGAGAACACATTCATGATAGACAAATTCCAAGTGCAATGATTGTGGTGCATGGTTTACTGGAGGTAGCACTAAGAAGTGTCACAAAAGAACATACAGCAGAGATACCTGATAAATGTGTTGAATGTTTTTAAGCTGGCAGAGTGAAACACCACATAAAGAGGAAACCTTTTGAAATGTAATATCTGTGATGTCTAATTTTCCGAAGTGTCACAAGAGGAAATATATATTAGAGAAAACTTACAAATATGATGATGTTAGTTTTTTATGTTGTTTCTTGTGTGTTCGCTAGCTCTGAACTCAAGTGTAGTCCATATAATACTACTACTTCTTGTGCACTGGACGGATTATTGTGCACCGGTTAGCTTTCCCTATTACCAGTGTCCCTCATCATCAGGTGAACCCACTTTGACTTCAAAGGTACTTGTAATTTATGTCCCCATGACAAAGACAAGAAATTGACATTTTAGTCCAAGTGACCAGTGTAGCGGTTGAACCCGCTACCTTGTTCAAGTTGTGGTCATCCTCTTCTCTGCTTCCTCCCTCCATAGTTATCTTTTTCAGATATTCATGTCTTTTCATATGCCCACAATAGTTTATTGTATTCAATTTTTTTTAAAAATCAAATTTCTTTTAATACTGTGTCAGTGTATGTGTGTGTAAAGTATGGGGGTTTGTCCACATTAGTTTCAGTGATTATGTGAGGCATCATGTATGTGTCTAGGTGTGAGGATGTGGGTGTGTGGAGGTGTGTGTGGTGGGGAGATGTGTGTGTGTGTGTGTGGGGGATGCATGTTTTGGTGGGGGGGGGGGGAGTGTATGGGTTGGTGTGGAGATATGTGAAGGTGGGCAGGAAAATGTCTGGGTGGATGGGCATGTGGGTGAGGATGAGAGGGTTGTGGGATGTGTGGGTGGGTTATATGTAGGTGTTGGTGGGTGGTTGAGGTTGTGAGCATGGGTGTGTAGGTGGTTTGGGGGATGTGTGTATGTGGATGAGGGTTCTGTGTGTCGGTGGGGGATGTGTGTATGTGGATGAGGGTTCTGTGTGTCGGTGGGGGATGTGTGTATGTGGATGAGGGCTCTGTGTGTCGGTGGGGGATGTGTGGGCCCAATTTGTTACCCTTTGAAAATAAAGTTTTTTTGTTTGTGGTCTTGTTTCATATATCTGTTTGTTCTTGTTTTTGTCCCATACATTTTTAATACTCTTCAGTTGTAATTTAGTTGCATATTCTTTACATGATGTCACAGTCAACACCAACATATTTTACTGTTGCGATCTCTTGGCAAGTTTACGTTCAGTAGTTGACCATTGCTTTCTGAACGACTGGCAGCCATACCATTTCATAAAAAAACAACACAACATTGTCTGCTGCTAAATCGCCTGCAGTTGTGTTTTGAACGCGGGTTTGTGGGATTGCCAACTGCGTCCGTAACTCCTTTGCCACAGAGCTGGCACTCTTCTGTCACACTTATATTAAAAGGTGCATATGTGCTTTACGGATAAATGGGAATATTCTTAAATAAGTTAATTGGTACAACTATCTCAGAACAGTTATAGTATCTGGTGGGATATGCCTTGAAGAGATTAGAACAAGAATTACTATGGCAAAGGTAACTTTTTGCAAGATGGAAAACTTAATGACCAATTAAAGAAAAAAAATGTCAACTGCGAAGAGAAGAAGTGCTTCATAGAACCTGTACTTTTGTATGGATGCAAAGAATACCACAGATAGAATAGCCAGTGAGCAAGTCCCACAAGAAACAAATGAAAACCATGAACTGATTAAGGAAATTAAAAGTGAGGGTCAAGAGTTCTGGGGCATGTTATAAGAATACATAAACTAAAGAATTTGGTGACAAATGACAAGATTGAGAGGACAAGAAAAAGGGGAAGGCAAAGAGATACATATCTGCATGGCTTGGCTACATGACATAATTGAGACAGGAACACATCTGATCAACGATTGTGATGATACATGAACACAGCTGATCAACGATTGTGATGATACAAGAACACAGAGCTGATCAATGATTGTGATGATACAAGAACACAGAGCTGATCAACGACTGTGATTATACAAGAACACAGAGCTGATCAACGACTGATGATACAAGAACACAGAGCTGATCAACGACTGTGATGATACAAGAACACAGAGCTGATCAACGACTGTGATGATACAAGAACATAGAGCTGATCAACGACTGTGATGATACAAGAACACAGAGCTGATCAACGACTGTGATGATACAAGAACATAGAGCTGATCAACGACTGTGATGATACAAGAACACAGAGCTGATCAACGACTGTGATGATACAAGAACACAGAGCTGATCAACGACTGTGATGATACAAGAACACAGAGCTGATCAACGACTGTGATGATACAAGAACACAGAGCTGATCAACGACTGTGATGATACAAGAACACAGAGCTGATCAACGATTGTGATGATATAAGAACATAGAGCTGATCAACGACTGTGATTATACAAGAACACAGCTGATCAACAATTGTGATGATACAAGAACACAGAGCTGATCAATGATTGTGATGATACAAGAACACAGAGCTGATCAACGATTGTGATGATACAAGAACACAGAGCTGATCAAAGATTGTGATGATACAAGAACACAGAGCTGATCAATGATTGTGATGATACAAGAACACAGAGCTGATCAACGATTGTGATGATACAAGAACATAGAGCTGATCAATGATTGTGATGATACAAGAACATAGAGCTGATCAACAATTGTGATGATACAAGAACACAGCTGATCAATGATTGTGATGATACAAGAACACAGAGCTGATCAACGACTGTGATGATACAAGAACACAGAGCTGATCAACGATTGTGATGATACAAGAACACAGAGCTGATCAACGATTGTGATAATACAAGAACACAGAGCTGATCAACGATTGTGATGATACAAGAACACAGAGCTGATCAAAGATTGTGATGATACAAGAACACAGATCTGATCAACGATTGTGATGATACAAGAACATAGAGCTGATCAATGATTGTGATGATACAAGAACATAGAGCTGATCAACAATTGTGATGATACAAGAACATAGAGCTGATCAACGACTGTGATGATACAAGAACACAGCTGATCAATGATTGTGATGATACAAGAACACAGAGCTGATCAACGACTGTGTTGATAAGGGAAAAGGATAAGGATGATCGTGAGATGGAGAAATGTGACTGCCTACGCTTATGGGCATGGCACATGGTATTGATGATGATAGGTGCTTTTCATCTGATTTGTGAAAAAACCAAAGTTCCACAACTGTTTGTTGCAGAAACCAATAATTTTAAAAGGAACGTGGATTGTCAGGGCACGCGCTGAGATAGAGTACTAAAGATCTACAACAACAACCTCGGCACACTATGGTAATACTAGTAGAGTATATAAACAAGGACTGTTCTTGAATATTAAGAAAACAGAAGCAATGCTTATATAAAAGGACAAGAAAACGCCAAAATGTGATATAACAATAGGAGGGAAGATGCTTAAATTAATCAATAAATTTAAACAGTTGAGCTGAGCAAAGAAATGATATCAATGCATTCAGACATTGGGTGCCGGAAAATTGAAATACGTGCTCCGTCTGCATGTTCAACAGTAAGCGAGGAGCCCCAATACTAATGGTGCCAGTCGCAGCCTGATTATTTTACCGTTTGGTCTTTCTTGAATGTCGGCCAAATCCTTTAGTTACTCCCTGGAACGCCATTCCATTCCTCCTTAATAGATTCAGTGCAAAACAACGAGTAAGCTTGGGTCGAAACAAAAATGGATGGCAGAAAATGAGAAGTAGGAAGTCTTCACAATTACGACCTAAAAGTAGTTAATATGGTGGCAGACATATTATATTATATATCAAATGAAAGGAGGTTGCTTAGGGAAAACTATTGTATTGGTATGTTAATTGAGACAACAATTTGCAATGACAACATTTCGGCAATATATAAACCCAAAGTAGATTTGGGAAGACGATTAAGACAATTAATCATCCTATGGCAGTCAATCAGTTAACTGGCCTCTGCGAACCTCTTACAGCCAAAAGCTGTATTCAAATGTGGCAGTTGGACACCTCTTAAACAGCAACTATAAACTCCGGTTTGCCACTGGGTTCACCCTGATCACCCGTGCTACTCAACTCCTACACTGTGGGAATCACAGGGAGCAGGCCACAGGACGAGTAGGGACACTGTCATGCGTGGATGTTTTAGTGTATCGCTAGGGCCAAGACATGGAGCAGATCAGAGGACGGGGCAGGATACTGTCTTGTATGGATGTTTTAGTGTATTGCCAGGGCAAAGACAGGGAGCAGATCACAGGACGGGGCAGGATACTGTCTTGTGTGGATGTTTTAGTGTATCGCCAGGGCAAAGACACGGAGTAGATCACAGGACGGGGCAGGATCTTGGCATGCGTGGATGTTTTAGTGTATCTGACATGGAGCAGATCAGAGGACGGGGCAGGATACTGTCTTGTATGGATGTTTTAGTGTATTGCCAGGGCAAAGACAGGGAGCAGATCACAGGACGGGGCAGGATACTGTCTTGTGTGGATGTTTTAGTGTATTGCCAGGGCAAAGACACGGAGTAGATCACAGGACGGGGCAGAATCTTGGCATGCGTGGATGTTTTAGTGTATCGCCAGGGCAAAGACAGAAATGCGTGGCTTGCTGGGCTTCTGGTTGACTGCCACTGCCATCAACGATGGACTGTGTGGGTGAACATCTAGGAAACATTAAGATAGGAAAATGACAGCCGATTCCATCAGAGATGAACTGGGTGTTTCGTGGGGGACTGGTGTGTTGACATTCTGGCGGCGGCATTATGCACAGTGTATTTGTGCGGGCTGTTGTTTGTCGAGACTCCTCTCTTTTCCACTTTTCACATTGGGCAGTGGGGAGCGTTTTGTGTGATATTCACTGGCACAGGAACGGAGCATAATGGGGACGACCCGTTGCTGTGAAGTTGGAACTGCGACTAACTAACTAAAGACAGGGAGCAGATCACAGGCGGGGCAGGGATACTGTCCTTGTGTGTGCTGTTTTAGTGTATCGCCAGGGCAAAGACAGGGAGGAATCACAGGACGGGCAGGATACTGTCTTGTGTGGCTGTTTTAGTGTATCGCCAGGGCAAAGACAGGGAGCAGATCACAGGACGGGGCAGGATACTGTCTTGTGTGGATGTTTTAGTGTATCGCCAGGGCAAAGACAGGGAGCAGATCACAGGACGGGGCAGGATACTGTCTTGTGTGGATGTTTTAGTGTATCGCCAGGGCAAAGACAGGGAGCAGATCACAGGGCGGGGCAGGATACTGTCTTGTGTGGATGTTTTAGTGTATCGCCAGGGCAAAGACAGGGAGGAGATCACAGGGCGGGGCAGGATACTGTCTTGTGTGGATGTTTTAGTGTATCGCCAGGGCAAAGACAGGGAGCAGATCACAGGGCGGGGCAGGATACTGTCTTGTGTGGATGTTTTAGTGTATCGCCAGGGCAAAGACAGGGAGCAGATCACAGGACGGGGCAGGATACTGTCTTGTGTGGATGTTTTAGTGTATCGCCAGGGCAAAGACAGGGAGCAGATCACAGGGCGGGGCAGGATACTGTCTTGTATGGATGTTTTAGTGTATCGCCAGGGCAAAGACAGGGAGCAGATCACAGGGCGGGGCAGGATACTGTCTTGTGTGGATGTTTTAGTGTATCGCCAGGGCAAAGGCAGGGAGCAGATCACAGGGCGGGGCAGGATACTGTCTTGTGTGGATGTTTTAGTGTATCGCCAGGGCAAAGACAGGGAGCAGATCACAGGGCGGGGCAGGATACTGTCTTGTGTGGATGTTTTAGTGTATCACCAGGGCAAAGGCAGGGAGCAGATCACAGGGCGGGGCAGGATACTGTCTTGTGTGGATGTTTTAGTGTATCGCCAGGGCAAAGACAGGGAGGAGATCACAGGGCGGGGCAGGATACTGTCTTGTGTGGATGTTTTAGTGTATCACCAGGGCAAAGACAGGGAGGAGATCACAGGGCGGGGCAGGATACTGTCTTGTGTGGATGTTTTAGTGTATCGCCAGGGCAAAGACAGGGAGCAGATCACAGGGCGGGGCAGGATACTGTCTTGTGTGGATGTTTTAGTGTATCGCCAGGGCAAAGACAGGGAGCAGATCACAGGGCGGGGCAGGATACTGTCTTGTGTGGATGTTTTAGTGTATCGCCAGGGCAAAGACAGGGAGCAGATCACAGGGCGGGGGCAGGATACTGTCTTGTGTGGATGTTTTAGTGTATCACCAGGGCAAAGACAGGGAGCAGATCACAGGGCGGGGCAGGATACTGTCTTGTGTGGATGTTTTAGTGTATCGCCAGGGCAAAGACAGGGAGCAGATCACAGGGCGGGGCAGGATACTGTCTTGTGTGGATGTTTTAGTGTATCGCCAGGGCAAAGACAGGGAGCAGATCACACGGCGGGGCAGGATACTGTCTTGTGTGGATGTTTTAGTGTATCGCCAGGGCAAAGACAGGGAGCAGATCACAGGGTGGGGCAGGATACTGTCTTGTGTGGATGTTTTAGTGTATCGCCAGGGCAAAGACAGGGAGGAGATCACAGGGCGGGGCAGGATACTGTCTTGTGTGGATGTTTTAGTGTATCGCCAGGGCAAAGACAGGGAGCAGATCACAGGGCGGGGCAGGATACTGGCATGCGTGGATGATGTTTTAGTGTATCGCTAGGGTAAAGACATGGAACATGTTTCTGTGTAATTTGATACTGAGAACTCGGCCAGACCACGAGGAGCATTAGTCAATCCAAGAAAGATTACCGTGAAACGGCTCTCGCAGAAAAACCCTATTGTTAAACCTAACACCAACTGTAAGTTTATGCTCAGAATTTGTAGAAAGAACTCATGCAATGGAGTAACAGGGGGTGATATTTGATAAGAGTTTAGCTTTATGTGTCACATAAGAAATGTGGCAGTGACAGCTAGGAGGGGCGTGGTTGCGACAAGGGTAATTGTCGTTAGTCACGGTTCCAACTTCACGGCAACGGGTCGTTCCCATCATGCACCATTACTATGCTAGTGAAAATCACACAAAATGCTCCTCACTACCCTATGTGAAAAGTAGAACAGACAGGAGTTTCGACAAACGAATAGCCCGCACAGGTACGCTGTGCATAATGCTACCACCAGAATGCCAACTCTAAAGTCTTCCACGAAAAATACAGTTCATCGTCGATGGGAGCGGCAGTCACTACCAGCAGCTACAAATTACTGCATAATACAATCCAGTTATTCCGGCAACAGGCCGCTATCATTCTGAACGTGCAGTTCTCGCTACAAACAACCGCGGACATATGTAAAAACATTCCACACGAAATTCATAGCGCACAGTGTCGCGCCACGCACTCAACTCAGTAGCAGTGTGACGGAACAACGCACTACCTGTCCAACATGAAGGTAATGGCAGCGGAAAACTGAGCAGCGCCATCTCTGCTTCCTGTACCAGGGTCTGGTCCTCTCGGTGTTTGAGTACGCCCTGACAATTCGTACGCTCAGCCATTCTCAGATGGTGAGGCTGGAAAGAACACAGAACAAAGCTATGAGAATCATAATTGGGTGCGCACACAAGATAAGCAAGCAGGGTGATGTGGCACCTTATTGATTGTCCAACAATGACAGACAGAATAAGGATATACAAAGCACTCGCTCAACTCAGAGTTAGTGCCAATACACAGCATCCAACGCTCGGGGAGGTCACAATAAGAAAGGGCAACAGGTTGAAAGGAAGAAAATCCTGGATAGGTCAGATACAAGGACATTATTCATAGATATTTATGAGATAGAAATTTATGAAGAATGGAAATATTTTCAGAATGCATCTGAGTTCTGGATACGGAGTGTTGACAACAAAACCCGGCAACTGTAGTTGGAAATTCAGGCCTTGATTGTTGATAATTCTAGTGAGTTTGAGGTAGTCATGTACACAGGTGGGTCAGTTGTTCGAGGCATGGGGAGCTCATGGGCTTTTACGGCTCAGGTCGAAGGAAAACTGAAGGAAAAACTGCGGTGCCTTCGCAGTGACAACAAGTAGTATGAATATGGAGGTCATGGCAATAACTTTAGCTATACAGACTTTCACCCAGGCAGGCTTTCTTAAAGATTCTAAGCCATGTGATAAGAGCATGTTCCGTAATATTATCTTTATTTAACTGGGCTGGCAGACTGGGCGGAGTCTCTGATGAGGTCAAGCCTGATTTGTTTACAGTCCAGTTTGATTTGTGCCAGGACACGCTGATATAAGTGGTATATTATACTTGTTCCTGCAGCGAGGCGCCGTCGTCATTCCCAGGTTCAATCCCGGTCGGTAACTATAGCTTTCTAATTTTAGGTTGTCTAGTGCGTCTTCTAGTCTCTATTTCCTTCTTCTCCTTCTGCGAGCGCCAAATAATACTATGTGTGTTTATTTGTGTGATATAAGTGGGCATGAACAAACTGACAGGTTTCGGAGCGGGGCTACAGTGGAAAGTGGACGAGCCATGGATCAGGCTAATATAGTGAATGCCGTCAGAGATAGGGCGGGGCGATTAAACGAATCTAGAGACGCCTGCGAATCTGCAACCTTGACCGGACTGTAAGATTATCACGTGAGAAGAAATTAAGTCAGATAGGTACAATGTGTAGAGGGCAAAGAAGAACAGTCAACCAACACAGAACTGATGTCGTCGACCGCTACAAGCTAAGAGAGAAACTGGGAAGGGGATCCAAGCACTTTTGAACTGAATGGTCAGATGTGCAGTGAGGGTAACCTGACGACTAACTAACTCACTCACTCACTCACTAACTAACCAACCAATCAACCAACCAAGCAACTAACTAACTAACTGAGCACTTCATAATTAGTTCAGCTATCTTTTATCTTGTACCGGGCCACTACAGGGTAAAATGGAATGATCGAGTCAATCGCCTAGCGTACGAGGAGGAGAATCGAGGAGGAAAAGCTAATGGTTAGACATTACTATAGCCATAACAGACGCAGAACGACCTGTGGCCACTACCACTCCATCCATCATGTGCCATGCCGATAAGAGTGGGTGGTAATGTTTTGCCATCTCACTCGATCACCAGAGTCGTGGATCAGCTCCGTGTTTCTGTCTCGACCATGCCACGAGGCCAAGCCATCCAGGTATTTACTTCTTGGTCTTCCCCTTGGTCTCTTCCCTTCGATCTTGCCAGTTGTCACCAAGTTCTCCAATTCATTTCTTTTCATAACATGCCCACAAAATTTTGACAGTGTACATCTAATGTCTCTAATCAGTTTATGATCTTCATTTGTTTCTTGTAGGACTTGTTCATTGGTTTTTCTATCTGTCCATGGTATTCTTTGTATTTTCCTCAGAAACCACATTTCCACAGCCATCAGATGTTTTTCAGCTTGTCTACTCATTGTCCACGCTTCACATCCATATACAAGTGTACTCGGCTCGCGATGATGGTGGAACTCTGCAAGAGGGCGTCTGATTGGTCTGGAACTCTGGGAGTCAGAACGACGCCAGTATATAAGGCCCCTGCACAGGTAGAACTGGCCTTTTCCGTAGTCCACCGCACTGAGTGACGAGGCGCCAATGCCTATTGCAAATGTGTGTTTAGTAGTTAGACCCTGAAGTTTTGCAGTGGAAAAGCCAGAATTTTAGTTATTAGATTTTAGATTTTCCTGGGTTTTTAGTAGACTGGAAGAATTTAGTAGACTGGAAGTTTTTAGTGGACAAGAAGTTTTTGGTAAATTAGTTCTAGTGGATTAGTTTTTGGTGGATTAGTGTTTGGTAGATTTGGAGATTTTACTGGATTAGAAGTTTTTGTTACACTTAGGAATTTTATTTGTTGGATTAGTGATTTTGCTGTTTGATATTTGTTGTATCCTAACTTCCTTGTTGATGCTACATGTCTGTATATTATTGTGAAGTTCAGAAGTTTAATAAACAAATGATGCTTGTGTTACTCTTACTTTGTCGTTTAGTTGATAGACTCTTGTTATAGTCATCGGTGTTAGAACAGCCCTTGGAGTAGTTCTTTGTCTGGGATTGGAGAATATTGTTCTAATCCCCTGTCGGCCCACCCTGGATCTTCTTAAACCTTAATCCTTTTCTATTCTTGTTAACCGAGGACGGTGAGAGGTTTTTTCTCTTTATTCATTCTCTCCTTTGGCCCTTCGCAGTCAGGGTTGCGCTCTTCTCCTCACATCACCGTAGCAGAAGTAAGTGGTCCTTGCTCCTGTTTTTACCTCTGTTTCACAAGTATAGGTACTATGTAGCACTTCAACACTCTTTTTCTCGTTTCAGTTATCTTATTATTGGTCAGTATATATTTCATCTTGCAAAAGGCTACCTTCGCAATAGCATTTCTTGTTCTAGCCTCTTCAAAGCATCTCCCATCAGATGTTATGACTGTTCTGAGATAGCTATACCGATTCACTTCCATTTACTTGTATATTACATTGTGGTATTTCTTCCTTCCTAGTGACGACCATAATCTGTGTCTTCTTACAATTCAATTTTGTTTACTTCTATAGAAGTTCAATTACTGTTCTCAGTATATACACATCATTTACTGTACCCTTGCCTTCTACAAACCCACATTGTTCTTCTCCTATTTCATGTTGTATTTTCTTACTAACTCTTTGCATGATAATTATTAGCAAAATCTTCGTGATGTGACTATTATACTAATTGTTCGATGTTGATCACATTCCAAGGCTCCTGATTTCTTTGGGATTGCAACAAATACAGAATTACATAATTCATGTGGTATATCTTCAGTATCATATATTGTATTCAGGAGATTGGTAACTTTATCTATTCCGTATTCTTCTAAAGCATTAATCATTTCTGTTGTGATGCTGTCTGAACCGGAGATCTTTTCATATGGTTAAGAGCATTCTGAACCCCCATCTTCAAAATTGATGGTCCTTTATTATTATTTTGAATATCATACTGTTCTTCTCTGTTATGATTATAAAGGTTTTTTACATAATCTGACCATACATGTAAAATCTTATATGTTTGTATTATGTTTTTCCATCTTATGTCTTTAGGCAGCCTGCTGATGTATGTGTTCTTCGATTAGTAAGCTCCTGAATTCTTTTGTGCAATACTTTGGTATTTTTTTTTTTTTTACTGTTGTGTTGTTTTTCAATTTATATGCAGTTTTTCTCGAGCCATGCTTCTTTTGCCTCCTTACATAATGTTCTGATTTGTCTGTGAATTTCGTTATATTTGGCAGGATTATTTTTGTTCTGTCTTCTTGTTTCCATTAGCTGTAAAATTTCTTCAGTTATCCATGTTAGTTAGTTAGTCGCGGTTCCAACTTCACGGCAACGGGTCGTCCCCATATTGCTCCGTTCCTGGGCCAGTGAATATCACACAAAACGCTCCTCACTGCTCTATGTGAACAATGGAATAGACAGGAGTATCGACAAGCCAACAGCCCGCACAGGCACACTGTGCATAATGCCGCAGCCTGAAAGCCAACACAAAAGTCCTCCACGAAAAATACAGTTCATCGTCGATGGAAACGGCAGTCACCAGGAAGACTTCATTGACCCGGGTTGTATCCCATATGGCTCGGTCTCTTTCCGCAGGGCGACCCACCAAAAGCGCCACACAAAGCACGAACTCCGTAGCTACAGCGACGACTCCCAGGAGTCTCCTGAAAAATGCACTCGTGAACCGAAAAGGCAAACCAGTCAGTCCAGCAACAGCCAGCCGTAATCGTTCCGAACATGCAGTTCACGCTAAAAACAACCGCGGACAGATGCAAAAGCTATTGCATAGTTATCCATGTCTGATGACCCACTTTCTTTAATTTTGGAATAGTATTTTTTCTGCAGCTAAACTGATTTAATTCTTCACCATTTTCCATTGATTATCCACGTTTTGAAATAGGATCTCTAGATCAGACAATATATCAAATGTGTTCTTTACTTCTTTGTTAAAATTATTGTGTATTTCTTTGTCAGTTTTCAATTTGCACAAATCATATTTAGTGTTTCCGGTTGTTTAATGTTTTTAATCCTGCTGTCAGGACTCCTCCATGTCCATAATCTTCTAGGATGCTGTTTAAACCAGGTTATTCCTACAACCATTTCTTGTTCTTTTGCCCATTCTACATGTCTGTTTCCTCTTTTATTTCGCTTCTCCTAACCATGGTTGCCTACAATGCATCCATCGCCACTACTTCTAAAGCATAAGAATATTTTTGCGTTTCCTTGTGCTGAGTAAGGGAGATAAGAGTTAATCTATGCGCGGCCAGACACAATGATGACAAGGGATCAATCGCTGTACTCTGGCGGACGAGATAAGAAGGAGATCAGACCATCTATGGGCCTGTCTGCAATCATGACCGTCCTCACTGATCACAGATGTACAGATTATCCTCTTGCCTTTAATCGAACTTTAACCCTTGAACACTTTTTTCAGTCGCAACCCCTCTAGAATCTCTATGTTTAATTACTTTAGTTCCATGATATACGTATACTATAAGACATACTCTTCTGAATATCCACACTTCTTGAGCCTCAATTTGACATCCTAATTGCTTATTCATTGTCCAGTTTTATGCACAATATTACAGTGTTGCGTGTATACAACATTTATAAACACTAATAATAATAATAATATAACAGACGGAAAGATTGGCTGGCTCTGCAAAACTTGGTGGAGTATTTATGCATGACAAGGCAGACGTGGTTGCGGCCTTGTGGGAGCACGTGTACACCTCGGAGGAGCAAATGGATCACCATGGTCTGGCAAGAATGAGACAACGAGGGGGTGACGAGGGGATGCTCAGAGGAAAGGCGAGACGGACATATAATCAGATTGCTACTGGTACTATTGGTGTTGGAACTCTTCGCTGGCTGCTGAGGATGGGGATGGAGCGCCTATGGGAATACCCAGAATGCTGTGATGTCAGTTCCTAGATGAATCAATCAATCAATCATACATTAATATCCTGATTACGTCTCGTGAAGAAATATAATATTTATACACGTTTATCTCCCTTCTGTAAATATCCAAAATCTTTTAACGCTTGATTACGTCCCATGATAAACATATTTTCACACGTTTATCTCCCATGTCTTTTAAAATATTTTATATATTTTGTTTACTTTATTATAAAAAGATTGTAAAATTTCCCTATAATTCAAATGTAATAAATATTAAAATACATAAAAATTTAGTAAAAAAATCAAAATCATTTGATAACTTGGTTTATTCTCTAATAATTTTACCGTTTATAATAAATTATCATAATATTGTAAACTTAGTCTTTTTAACATGAGGCGAGACAAGACATTTAAGATCATACATTTCGGGTTGACATCTGCGTGTGGAACTTCACCATGATATTTTAATGACGTAATTTTTGAACCGGCCTTTTTTCTTAGAAAGACCGGTTAAAAAGAAATAAAAAAATGTCTTGACGAGATGTCGATCAAACGTGAGCGGCACAAAAGCCACGGTGACGAAACCCAGTCACTTCCTCTGAGCGGGGTCCACTACGGCTCTGGTGATGGATCCTGGAACCATTGAGGATCGTTCCTCTCCTCCCATTGTGTGGAGTAGGAGGAGGGAGTGACAGTCTGAGTGGTTTTCCAAAACACTTTTTCTCCGCAATGAAAAGAATGGTTTCTCTCTCTATTCTTAAATTGATCTCGTCCAACCTCTATCAACTGAGACATTGTTATTGCAGACTTGGTGACGAGGTGTTATGATATGGCCACTTCGTAATACCGCGTTCGAAACGCAACTGCTGGCAATTTAGCAGCAGGCCGTCTTGCGTTGATTTTCATAAATGACATGTGTGCCGGCCATTCAGAAATCAATGGGAAAACTACTGAAAGTCAACAGTACCCTGCGGATGATTTTCTCAGTATCTTCTTCTGCGTTCATCCGGATTTCCCCCCCCCCCCCCCTCTCTTTTTCGGATGTGATTGCGTTGTGCTTGTTTACAGCAGAGCTGCGTTCTTGCGCCGCTAGGCCGACTTCTGCGGGCATTTGTTGACCGGGTTAACCTTCCCGGGGGTTTCTTAGGACGTTTGACTCTCACTGTTGTGGTGTTATCCCCCATCCAAGCTGGCCCATATAGAACAGCCAAAGACATCCTGGTCAGCCCTCAAGGGAAGGCAGGGGCAGACTATGGGCTTCCCCGCCATCCAAGGAGGCTTCAATACTTGCAGAGCCAACACACAGCACTCTGGTACTGGGCTCACCCAAGGAATCGTCACGTCCTGCACATGGCTGCTTAGCCTCACTTCCGTGTATTGGGCCCTCTGTTCACCACAGGCTGTACCTCCGGAAACCAGAAGAATACAGTCTGCAGATGACACCCACATAGTGAGCTTTCGATTCGGACTTTCCACGTAATGGATTTACTATCCAAGCAATATTCCATTTCGTGCCACTAGGACACTTTTCCACCTTTTATGAAGCACACATAGTGAGCTTTTGATTCGGACTTTCCACGTAATGGATTTGCTATCCAAGCAATATTCCATTTCATGCCCCTGGGACACTTTTGTTACTGACATACCTGTGGTGTGAAGTGTGGCAGTCTAAATACTTTTTCATGCACCTTCAAATGTCAACCTGAATGTAGTTAAAATTTTCTCACTATGATGCAAGTCTTTGAAATACCGCCCCTTGCATGTTTTGTCTTTTTTCCTTTTAAAAATGCCGCCCCTTATGAAGCCCTTTACGTTACCTCCGACGTGGCCGCCTCTCTGTATTAGCCACGCAGGTCCTGAACGTAAATTTGCCAAAAAATAACAAACAGCAAAAAAAAAAAAAAATGCTGATGTGGACTGCAACGTCCTGTAAGGGATATGCAGCTAAAAAACAATTGATGTGACTTACCCTATACTATAGAATCATGTCCTCATCTTCACTGATGTCCGTCTCACAAGATGCACTTAACTTGGATGATGAAGTTGAAGCTTCAGATTCAAAATGAGTTTAATATAATTGTTTCGGTAACACTGTTGGTCGTGTTGAAAACACGTACGTTTTTGTACTAGCTCTGCCGTTGTTGGAACAATGGCGGCTGGGCGATGTAGGACTTCGATCTTCTACATTATCACTTCTTTCTTGTGGATGTTGAACATCGGAGTACAACATTCTTTCATTATTTGTTGATACCCTGGAGCAAGTTTGTGAGCTTGTTTCTTCCTAACTTAAAATATTAATGCAAATTTGCAACTATTGCTGTCACATAGACCAGAGTGGGAGTCTCCATGATCAAGCCGTCGCCATCTGACCCGGGCTCGATTGTGGGTTCGATTCCGGGCCGCGTTCTTTGGTTCACTATTGCATTTCTTCGGAGACTCCTGAGGTTCGTCGCTGAAGCTACGGAGTTCGTGCTTTGTGCGACGCTTTCCGCGCTGCGGAAAGAGACTGAGCCATATGGAATAAAACCCGGCGCATTAAAGTCGACCCTGTTGACTTTTAAGCGACTTTTTAATTTTTTTTTTCTTTCAATTGTTTTTAAAAATTTTAAGAGTGCATCCAAAGAAAGCCCAGGACTAGGAGGCTCATTTGAGTATTAATTAATTAATAACTAAATAACAAATAATTCTTACTTTCTGGTCTTCTTTGTTTACTCTGTTGTTCCCCCAAGGATATGTCTTTACCTTGCTTGTTCCATTTACACCAAGAACTATGTCCTCAGTCACCCAGCTACTGGTAGTGGACTAGGATCTTCCATAAGGAACGTGTCAAGGAGTAGGCGGGAGGGGTCGGTGCCTTGTAGGCAGACTCGGGTTGGGGGGGGGGGGTTGAGTCAATGGCTAGGGAAAGCAAACCCCCCAAAAGATCTTTACGGCAATAGGACGTACTGAGCCACAGACTAGCAGAATCAGTGCAACATTACTGAAAGATGATTCCAGTTTCTCTTCTCTTTCTATGCTGCAATGTTTCTATAATAGTTTTTAAACAACTGAGTCTGTAATACTAGTAATACCTAAAGACTATAAGTGAAGATAATTAGCTAGTTTCATTAAATTTCTAAAATTAAAAAAAAAAAATAAAATAACAAAAAACGTGTAAATGATACATGGATCTGACAATGTAAAATCCTATAGTACCTTATGAACATCTCCACATTAATTATATTTGGAGATATACATGTTTTGGTACAGATGACATTGAGTTGCACAAATGATGAATTGAGAAATAAATGCTGACACCAGTTGGTTAACCACACATATTGTACTGAATGATTAATTTGCCTGGTGCAGTCCAGAACTTGAGATTAGCAGCCATAAGGGCTCACCCTTGTCTCAAACATTACTGTAATGACTTGTCATCTGTTAATTGCCTACATGTTTACTGACAAAATATTGAAATAAATAAGTAGTTAGTAGATTAAAACGATTCTGCTCTCAGAATTGGCTTATACAAATGTTGTATATTAAGAATTGTGTATACTTTAATGTCAGTGAAACCAATATGCAGCCCCACAAATAATGGTCATGGTTTCATTGTAACATGTGTACATTGTTTTTTCTGCTTGGCTCATTGGAGTAATGATAATTCTAACTAGGCATGTCCTTCAAGAATGATGATGACCATTCACTTCATCCAGTGGGGTTGAAAGAATGGAGCTGTGAGATCTAAGATGGCTGGCAAGGTCTATTTTAGCTTGAAATGTTCTTTGACAATGTGGGCAAAGATTGCTTGAGGATCTCCTGTAGTGATTTTACTGTCCAGTATTTGTTTCACAGCTCTTGCAGTCCTGTTTGCTTCACAAGTGACTACACTTTGTGTAATGATGTACGCCATGAATTTCGGTCTTTGGCAGCAGTCTCCCAAGTGTCGTGATGAATTCCAAAATCTTTTAGTGGGATCTTCAGAGTGTCTTTAAAGTGTTCCCTCTGGCCGCCTTGGGAGCGTTTACCATAATGCAGCTGACTGTAGAAAATGTAGACATGTGGGCTGCTGATGGCCCCCTTCATTTTCTAATCATCATCATCATGTACCATGCTGGTATACGTGGGCGGTAATATTCTGCCATCTCACTCAATCACAAGAGTCGTGGATCAGCTCAGTGTTCTTGTCTTGACCATGCCATGTGGCCAAGCCATCTAGGTATTTACTTCTCTGCCCTCCCCTTGTTCTCTTCCTCTCGATCGTGGCAGTTGTCACCAAGTTCTCCAGTTGTCTGCTGCAAGCAGGCTCAATGCAATCATATCCAAAAATCTCTCCGGTTGAACGAAGAAGAAGAAGAAGAAGATTGGATACTGATGTTTACATTAGTGTAAGATATTTCTCTTGTGCTGTTTTCATCAAATTATTTATAATAACATGAATATAGTTATAAGAAATGGTAGTGAAATACCTGAAACCTCACTAAAATAAACATTTTGTTTAGAGAATAACCAATATTAAATGCCTTCCACATGTTTTCAATTCCCTGATCATTGATTACATTCATAAATAAATCTAGATAGAAAGCCTGTTATCATGTGACCTGATATGTTTTATGACTTTAAGGAATATGCCAAATTGGGTCACCTTCATCGCACCAGGTTTTTGACCCATATGACTCAGTCTCTTTCCGCAGTGCGGAAAGCATCACACAAAGCACAAACACCGTAGATCCAGCGATGACCCTCAAGAGTCTCCGGAAAAAATTCACTCATGAACCAAAGGACGCGGCCCGGAATCGAACCCACAACAATCTAATCTACTTCTGAAATCTACTTCTGATTTATAAGTATTAAATACACAATTTACAATATGTACTTCTAGGTATTCTAATGAAATATCTCTAAAGTTTCATCTACTTATGACTTATACACAGGGGGCTACATATGATTTATATATAGGGGGCTTCAAATTAAAACCTTAACTGTTTTTTTTTTGGGGGGGGGGGGGGGTGTGACATACTGTCTCCAGTCGCACCAGCTTACAGACGATTATTAATAGCGGTTCTTGGAACGACTGATTTCATGTGTGAGAGACAGGCACTACCTTTTATGGGAAGGAATGCCAGCACTCAGATAGAGGCAAGGAATGTGCCCATAGCTCAGAATAGCCTGGAATAATCTGGTAAAACTTCCAGGAGGGACCAGCCATATTCACTTGAGTCTAGCAGTTCGAACCATGTAGACGTGTTTTTTCCCGGGAGGGTGTAGCCCTTTGTAGGGGGCAAATTTTCGCCTCTCTGTTGCATTGGTGAGCATATATATATATATATATGTTTTTTCCTTTGAATGATAAGATTTGTGTTAATTATTTAATACAATCTTTGGTTGATATTAGAAGTCATACTACATGTCCTGTATGTATTTCGGTGGACTTTGCTACGGCATCCTTACTTCTGTAAGAAAGCCAGCCTGAGGTTTTAACGTCTATCCATGCCACTGTCCTATATTCCTATGCTTACAATTATTATCCCATTCTTATCATGCTGTGATCACTACTTCATCTTCTTTTGAAGAGTATGATGTCTCTGTAAATTCTGTACTGTGTCTGCAGAGGTCAATCTATCTTCAACTTTGGTTCACTCCCAATTCAGGGAAGAACTTCGCTTTACTTGACTTATGCCTGGTAGAGTGTTCAGGTGTTATATAATGCCTTTGTTAAAGATTCAGTTACTGTACGCACCTATATATATTGTGTGTGTGAATCTTTACTTTATCTGTGTGCAGAATATGCCGGGGGCAGGAAATATATTTGGTGTGTATGACAGCCTGGGGTCACAGATAAGACACCCCATTGCTTTTGTCGAATTTTGGTGGATCATGGATGTCGTGGCTCAATCATATTTATGAGAACGGTTCACATACCTCAATACTCATATTTACCTGCCGTAAATCGTGCAGTATGCTTGCCGCTATGACAAGTCATTGGCGCCAATATGGCCACCCCTTCGATTTTAATCACACACCCCACCCCGTGCATGTTGTATAACAGATTGTGTCCTCCAAATTAATGGAGTGTTTGTATGTGGGAGAATGTATCTCCATTAGGTATTTGTGTTGTCCTGTTTGGTGAGGGGGTAGCGTGTACATATTACCGCCCCACTTTCCCGCCAAAATATACCCATACGATACAGGCCACAGGTATACCATTTCAGGGGAGGAGGATGTCCTCTCCCTATATATGTTCCGTTGTTGTCTCTGTGAGTCTTATGAGCTCACTTACTAAGCTAGATTATTCATAGCTTGTCATTTTTGATTTGCAGGCAAATGAGGCAACCGACGGGGAACAGTTTGGTCTGATATTTGGCTAGATCTAAGCCGCTTTTTTTGTCTACACCATCTTGATGATTTTTTTTCCAAGTCAAAACAATATTGGCTTGGGTGTGCAGAGGAGAAATCAGTCTGCACTTAGGGACCTCCGTCATTCCTTCCAATTACTGGGAGGCCGGGGGAAATAATCCCCTATTTTTCATCAAGACCTGGACGAAACTCCAGACGGAGTTATCTCCATTTTTGGTTCAACTCCTCATGGCAGGTGAAGAGAGATGGCGCCCATTTTATCCCTGTAATATCAGGAAGTATATTCTGCAACTTATGGACTGGAGGTGTCTCTCGATGTGAAGAGTCATACTTATTGGAGTGAACTTCGAAACCAGCACGGATCTTCCTGTGGTACAATGTCCCCACTGCGACATTGTGGATTCCTCTTTTTCTTGCGACGAAGCAGGTACCCATTTATATTCCGGGAAGCCGCATATCGATGTTCAGCTAGAGATGACACTAACGCATAGAGAGTTCTTCGTTCGCTGGAAACTCCAGCAACTTTGTTGAGAGTCTGTGCTTTATTCTTCCAGAATGTTGGGAGAGGGGCTTCTTATTCTTCCTGGGGAATCAGGGAAGTTATGGATATGCCGCAGTCACAGATGGAATGGTTCTTTTCTTCTGAGAGGTCGTCATAGTCTTCAGTTTATATGAACCCAGCTACACTTCTCTAGGGTTGTTAAATGTCGTGCTGAGACATTTGAGACTTCATCGTTTTCCCAGATTACGCATGCACGTCTTACCAATTACTGGAAATCACCTGGAGAGATTCAACTGGCTTCTGACCCATACTCAGGGATAGTCCTTCCTTTATCAACAACTCCAGTACGTCGTTGGAGCATTCGTGCTACAACTTGTCCTAACTGATGGACGTTTTTATCAAGGGTTGCAATCCCTTATTTTATGCAGATATAGTTTTATCCTCTCGAAACCAAGTCCAGATTGAGTGATCCAGACTTCAAGTCATGCACCATCATCAATTTTATAGAAGGGACCCATTTGAGAACAGTTCCTCTTTTTTGTTGGTCAATCATGACTGACTTTTATCAATAACAACGATCCGCATCACCATTACCTTGATCAGTATCCAGAGAACCTTTGTTTACCTCAGTGGCACAGTGTGGAGTTTGGTCAAAATTAGGATGGGAGAGCCCAGCTGTTTTAGCGGTAGAAGAGGAAGAGGAGTAGGGTAGAACAGTATAAGTGTCATCATCGAACTGTTGGTGTGGGAGAAGAAAGACAGTGTAGAGAAGCCCGGTGTGGAGGGACTCTACATTCTCCTGATGTTTTTAGATTATCAGTACATACATTATTTGAGAATGTATATTTTTGGTTGACGTTTATATAGAGTGTACGGGAGACAGAGTCTCAGATACCAGCTTATGAGTCTGTCAATAAACATATATGTTCGTCAGGAGAGTTTTCATTGTCTACGTGACCAGTGTTACACTGTTTGTTGTCGTAGAGAAATGTGCTACTGTGTTTATATATATATGTGCAGAGAATCCAGTGGGAGGTCGACCAACACACAGTCTCAGATATTTTATTCAAGGATAACAACTTGATAGAGATCTGTGGTTAAGTGGCCTATTCTCTGTTTTAGTCTTCAGGAAAGTAGTTTACCTTGTAATGTGGGTGGAGTCTATTCGACCATCATCCCATTCTTCTTTCAAAAGAGCCAATAACTACTCTATTCCTGGAGTCTTTTAGGAAAGAAACTGTCTCGAATCAACTGCCTATTCGGCGAACCTGAGGGACCAAATGAATCATATACCCTAGACTTTATTTCAGCCCATTGTATATGGTGCTCTCACTTATTATCCCACAGGGGGGGGGGGGGGGTGAATATATTCTAAAACAGTAAAGAACAAATGTATCATTGTTTGCATAACCTTCCCTGCAGATGGCTGCATGCAAAAATTCTTTGGTTTCGGGGAGGAGGGATGGCGCCATTCTTTGCTCGCTCTCTTCATTTCCGACTCAAGGTAGTGAACCCAGGTTTCATCTCCAGTACCAATTCTTGATAGGAAACCATCACCTTCTGCCTCAAAGCACTGCAAAAGTTCTTGACAGGTATCAGTGCATCGTTGTTTCAATTCTGGAGTAATCTGCTGTGGCACTCGCAGATGTGCAGCAATCTCACTCACAGTCATTAGGCAGTTTTCCTGTACAAGGCCTTCAACAGCTGCAGTCAACTCTGGGGTCACTACTCAGTGTGTCTGACCTGGTCGTGAACAGTCTGCCACAGAAGTTACACCATTTTGAAACTTTTTACTACACTCATACACATACTGGACTGACAAGCATGCATCACCAGTCTGGAACTTCATTCACTGATGAATTTCTATAGGTTGTACACCTTCACTGATAAAATGGGTAACAGAACGCTGCTCCTCTTTGGTGCATATCAAATGTGGGGTGACCATCTTTAACCCTACCAGACCTGAGGCCCTAACCCTAACTGTCCCCTATACCTGGGCTCCTGAGCATTAAAGAGAAAAAACCAACATGATGTAGAAAAGTGTTAGTTACATGCAAACAGGTGGTTAGAATAAGATGTAACTTGGAGACATTGTAGAAAATAGGTCTACCTTTCATCTAGCGCCAATATTCCACCTTTGTGTGCCAATCCAGTCTGAATAAACAAAGTATCGATCACCTGTTGGACTGTGAAAAGCCTAGACCTACTTCGCTTTCTTGTTGAAGTGCTTGGTTCATCAAACGCTCATTTCATTGTGAATTTTCATAAATTTTTCGCGTTAATCCACACAAAGTCAATTCAGACCTATGGAGGCAGACATTTGCAATGGCTAAACATGAGTTTTGACCACGATTGGTTGGTTATTTTTAGTTTGTGACACATATTTATCATGAAATAGGCAAAATACAGAAAATTAGGGACAACGGTATAGCGGCAGATTAGGAAATTTCAGAAAATCGGTACAGCGGTCTGGTAGGGTTAAACTGTCCCTATGATGCCATCCTGTTCATCTGCACCATGATGTCACATCCTTAACACTCTTGATATCCTTAACAACAGCAATATTGACAGGTTACAAGACAATGGCATGGTTATTGTAATTTATATCACACCTTTAAGGTTTTCATTTGAAGCCCCCTCATATGTACCGGATCTAATGTTATGGATTTTTACAGTAGCATTCATTCAGTAGCATGTCCTTTGCAGAACCTTGCACCCATAACAATCTTCATGGTTGTTATGTTTCTTGGCAAGTTTTGCATAAGGTGGTTTGCCATTGCTTTCCTGCTGGGCAGTGACTGTACTAGTCTGTGCCCATAGCCATTGTCTCTACTGATGAGATCATCTGCCTATCGCTGCAGAGTGCAGACCACAACCAACAACGATCTGTCGGCTGCTCTCACACTCCATCCACCACCTGCTTCCATGGCTGGGGGGGGGGCTAAACCCAAGGGTGTCCCGTAGACTAACAGAGGAAAGGTGGCGTCTTACATCTCCTTTGATAGGGGATACCCCTACCCTGCTAACCGGTTTACAGTAGCATCAAATAGTAAAATGGTAGTAATTATGTTATAATAGCAAATGAATATCTCAACAATAACATCTGACTGATGTTTATTCTGTCTCAGGAAGCATGGGCCCTCACACTGTGGTAACCAGTAACACCATGAAACTGGAACCAGATTCTGAAGTGAGTCGTTTTTCCTTTGATTGTTGGTGAATAAGGGACATCAGTATGAATTAGGAAGTCTTACTGCATTTACATGTCCACATGACGCTTCAAACTGTCTTTGTGTGATGTCCACATGATGCTTTTAACTGTCCTTGTGTGATGTCTGCCATATACCTGGATCAGGCTATGGATTGTAAGACACACTTTGCACGGCATTAGTTTCAAAAGAATGATAAATGTGCAAGACGTTTTGGTGCAAGCACGAAAACGTCATGATAAGATCAGTTAGACTTGAGCTGGCGTCCGCGTCGGACACGGTTTCTTGTCACTAGAGCACGGCTAATATTATGTCGCCTTTTCTTTAAATTAGTGTGTGTAGGTTGTCAGGTATAGTTTGGAGCTTTATGTGGAGCGACTGCTTTTTGTTTTGACATGTCAAAATCGTCGTATTAAAGTGGACTGTGAAAAAACTGTCCAGTGTCATCTTGTGAAGGTTGGTTGCAGTGGCCGTTTTTGGTTTTCACTTAACAAACAAGGAGGATCAGACAACATATATATATCAACGTCTCCACTCCTTGGCATGGGGGTTTCGCAGTGGTAATTATGAACCCGTGATTTATTATTAATTTATGACATATTAGTAACAATTTAACATTCATACAATGGATCGAGCCAAATACACGTGAAGGCCAAGGCCACGTAAAGATTCTTATAATTACGTCATTACAGACAAATTATTTTGTGGAATCTCAAGTTAAGTAAGTAACCATTTTGTAGCATTGGTGATGACGTCATTGTTTTGGTTGTGACCAACACACATCCGGCAAACAGCATTGATTCATTATCATGCAACATTTCAGAGCTCCGAGAAACTTGGGCATTTATCGAATGCGGAAAATTTGTACGCCTATTTTATTGACGACTCCAAACAATCTAACGATCATAACATCATCCAGTTTCCTGATAGTTCTGAAGATACATCATCTTTCTTACACTTAACGAAGATTTGAGATGTTGGACTCAGATCACTGTGCTGTGTGTCATTTAATCGTGCACGTCTTCAAGTCACATTTGTCTTCAGAGATACAGCAAATATAATTTCAACGGTAAATTAATTGACAAATATAAAACTTTTGCGGTTCCATTTGTGTTAAATCGGATGAAAGCGTTCATTGACACTATACTGTTACAAAGTACTCACTTCAACTAGACGTATGTGTTGTAAACTTGGTTACGAACGACATGGAAAGGAAGAGCATGAATAATAACAGAAAGAGACAGCTTGAGAGGGAAGATGTTGATCAACTGTATATGTTAATCATGACTATGGTCAACAGTATTACAGGTTATTCATTTAAATCCGTATAGTTTGTGCTCATATAGTTCGGATGCTGACCTAGTCTTAACAGGCACTCCGAAAGAGGCAACTACAGATTATCTGATATTAACGTTGTAAAAAGATGCTTAATAAAACGGCATTGAACTGTAAGGGCCACACATCAGGATTCAATATATTTCAGTTCGCACTTTTCTCTCCAGTTCTTGATCATTGTTATTGGAAAGGTTGAACCTATGTTCTTCAGTACCAACATGTTTGTTGTTACACATAATGATACGTCATGAAGAGGACCAACAGTTGTCAGAGGAAGTTTATATACGCTACTCACCGAGAACGTTCTAAAGAAATTATACAACGCAATATACAATATTTTTTAGAATACGACAACACAAAACTGAAAGCAATATCAAGTGTTTTAAGTTACGAAGCCACATCAATTACATATAAATTTGTCGAAGTACACTGAACTTTGATATTATCATTAATCAACGTTGAATTCCTGGAAACGATGTGTTTTTGATGAAGTCAAACTGATGCGTTAGCATTGACAATCAATCGAACATTTGGATGAAATCAATTGCATCTTAATTTTAGATCATGAACCAATGTTTCTCAGAACATTCAAATATTCAAATATTCTTCATGGTTTGGGAAAATCTCGTGAAAGAATTCGACTGCAACGAAATTTGATTTTTCATAACGGTGATAAACAATTCCTACATGCATCAAAAATCAACCTTGAGAAACAGAACTTATCGAAACGTACACTAAACCTAATACACAGATCGTCAATAAGAAAAATGATAGTCACATCTTAAAATAAATACTTCACTTAAGACAGTGTGAATTGCGTAGATGAAACATTCTGAAGTCATAATACAACCAACACTGACTAGTCTACATTCAATGGATATTAAGCTAAAATCATGAGCAGATTTTACTGGTTGGTCAAGGCTGAAGTACTCAATCATTCATTATCAAATCACGAATTTCTTTAGCGACATTGTCGAATACGAGGAATGTCCATGCATGTTTCAACTTTGAAGATAATTTTGCCCAAAAACATTGAATCACCACACCCGCAGATGATTACTCATCCACGTCCATTATGTCAACCGTGCTCCTTTATGTCAAGACCAGAAGAGATTCCGATCAGCGTGTTCAGGATAGACTGTAACTTTTCGAGCAGGGCCAATCAGTCGCCCAAACCAATGAGTGGATACAACGCTTTGAGACCTCCTTTTTATGGATGTCCAATTACTCAGTCATTGTCTCCACCTCAGTTGTTATCTGCATTGGAATATAGGATACTAGAAGACAATCTTCTGTGTTAACCATGGATAACAATTCATCACAAATTATGAACACATGACGTTGTTTAATTGAGGGAAAACATACAAAGATGTTATCGGAAAACTGTTATGAGAATTGAATCAAGATGCTAGAACAATTCCAAATTCATATAAACACTGCTAAATATGAGAATACGTTGCATACCTCATCATCACAAATAAAGGAATTTCATATTGTTCGCATATAGATATTTTAAAACATAACTGTAGATATTAGATATTATTTTTCTTGGATACTTGAAAGTATTTACATATTTTACTTATGCTGATTTTTATTATACGGCTCCTACACATTTCATTTAGACTATTCATGTGGTCTTGTAATTCAGCTTTTGATTTTGCTATTACTGCTTGATCATCCGCAAATGTTTGCCATTTGTTGTATCAAGGGTAGAAGGGTACAGAGAGAACCACACATAATGTGAGGGTGCAGTGCGGTGTGCTGGGATAGAAGTAACTCCCCTAAGCAGATATAACAGTACACTAGAATTGTACCGAGATGTGCGTTACATCGCTACACGAATATGGAGGTGTACTGTGGGCTAACCAGCGTCATTAGACTAAGAAGTTTGGGGAAACTTTCTTTGAGCTAATACGCTAAGGCAATCTATAGGATACCGAGATATGACTGTCAGAGAGATAAGGATGATTTTATGGATACTAAGTCTTTATGTGAACATATATATATATATATATATATATATATATATATATATATATATATATATATATATATATATATATATATATATAGGCACTCTTCCGAAAGACGGGTCTAAATAGTCCCGCAGTGAATAATTTTATATAACTAACACTAACCCTAACCCTAAACCCTAACTTATTCACTGCGGGACTATTTAGACCTGTATTTCGGAAGAGTGCCCATATATATATATATATATATATATATATATATATATATATATATATATATATATATATATATATATATATATATTCATTGGCACCTTGCCGTCTTGACAGACGATAGTTTGTGCTTTAAAAAGGCATAATAACTTTTAACTATGGCGGTAGCGAGTGTGACTGATAAGGCCAATTTGCGCTGTAAATGTCCGTTCACAGTGGGTGCATGTAAACACGTGGTCATTTCCACCATCATGCACCATCTTACGTCTCAAACGCTTGGTGTGTGACTTTTCTGCAATAATTTTCTCCTTTGACTTTATTCCATTTCTGATATTTGCCCTCCATGCAACACGTTCAGCGGCGACTTGCTCCCAATGTGCATTATCAATGCCTGTATCAATCATGTCCCGCTTACACACATCTTTGTATCGTAGTAGAGGCCGACCCTGAGATCTCTTACCCATCTGTAATTCACCAAAAAAGATATCCTTTGGTATTCTACCATCATCCATCCTCCTAAGATGTCCTATCCATCTAAGTCTACGAAGACTGAGCATGGAATAAACTGTCACACAACCTGATCTTATATATATGTATATATATGTGAATGAGTTTAAGTTAAGAAACAGAATAAACTAACAAAATGTTTTCAACATTTTGAAAGGTGGAGGGGGTGAATGCCATATACCTGGATCAGGCTATGGATTGTAAGACACACTTTGCACAGCATTAGTTTCAAAAGAATGATAAGTGTGCAAGACGTTTTGGTGCAAGCACGAAAACGTCATGATAAGATCAGTTAGACTTGAGCTGGCGTCCGCGTCGGACACGGTTTCTTGTCACTAGAGCACGGCTAATATTATGCCGCCTTTTCTTTAAAATAGTGTGTGTAGGTTGTCAGGTATAGTTTGGAGCTTTATATGGAGCGACTGCTTTTTGTTTCGACATGTCAAAATCGTCGTATTAAAGTGGATTGTGAAAAAACTGTCCAGTGTCGTCTTGTGAAGGTTGGTTGCAGTGGCCATTTTTGGTTTTTACTTAACAAACAAGGAGGATCAGACAACATATACATATCAACGTCTCCGCTCTTTGGCAATGTCCACATGATGCTTTTAACTGTCCTTGTGTAATATCCACATGATTCTTCTAACTGTCCTTGTGTGATGTCCACATGATGCTTCTAAGTGTCCTTGTGTGATGTCCACATGGTGCTTCTAACTGTCCTTGTGTGATGTCCACATGATGCTTCTAAGTGTCCTTGTGTGATGTCCACATGGTGCTTCTAACTGTCCCTGTGTGATGTCCACATGATGCTTTTAACTGTCCTTGTGCAATGTCCACATGGTGCTTTTAACTGTCCCTTTGTGATGTCCACATGATGCTTCTAACTGTCCTTGTGTAATCTCCACATGATTCTTCTAACTGTCCTTGTGCAATGTCCACATGATGCTTCTAAGTGTCCTTGTGTGATGTCCACATGATTCTTCTAACTGTCCTTGTGTAATCTCCACATGATTCTTCTAACTGTCCTTGTGTGATGTCTACATGATGCTAACAACTGTCCTTGTGTGATACCAGTTACCACCTTCCCCTATCTGACTGTCATAATTATTCATAGAAAATTATTATATACAATTCTAGTTAGTGAATGGAGACATCAGATAATACATCTAGTTTCTCAACTGCAACAACACAAAGTACATCTAGTCACTCAACTGCAACAACACAAAGTACATCTAGTCACTCAACTACAACAACACAAAGTACATCTAGTCACTCAACTACAACAACACAAAGACATCTAGTCACTCAACTACAACAACACAAAGTACATCTAGTCACTCAACTGCAATAACACAAAGTACATCTAGTTACTCAACTACAACAACACAAAGACATCTAGTCACTCAACTACAACAACACAAAGACATCTAGTCACTCAACTACAACAACACAAAGTACATCTAGTCACTCAACTGCAATAACACAAAGTACATCCAGTTACTCAACTGCAACAGCACAAAGTACATCTAGTTACTCAACTACAACAACACAAAATACATCCAGTTACTCAACTACAACAACACAAAGTACATCTAGTTACTCGACTGCAACAGCACGAAGACATCTAGTTACTCAACTACAACAACACTGTCAGAGCCTAACATGGGATAGCTATGCAGCAACATCGTTACGACACCCGGCGGACAAGAATTGTCGGCTGGCAAGATTGTTACCTGACACGCGACCAGCGGTCAGGCTGACGACAGACGCGCGCAGGCCACGTGACGCCACTAGAGGCGGTGGGCAGTTTGCGTGCTAGCCTCAGACCGAGCTGGGACCTGAGACTGGAAGGACGTGTGCGGTGAAAGCAAGGCGTTTGTGTGGATCTCTGTGGTTGAAAGCCGAACGACTGTTATCTTGAGCGTCAGACTTGTGAGCTGTATTGTGGTTGTGAGCGTCGTGAGTTATATATTGTAGCTTGTTGTAATTATCGTTCTGTATTTAATATGGCAATAAATCCATAGAACGTTGTGTCGTTTAGTCTTACGTCGAATCACGTTATACTTGTACTGTCTCACACGTGTTAGCTAAACGAGCCAATTCTAAGATCCTGACATGTGTGGACGTGGGGGCTCGTCCTTGTTTAATAACCTAATATATGTAGACGTGTGTTGCTCGTCTTTGTTTAAACCATACGTCATTAACGATTTAAAACTATAATTCTTGAACTTGTAAAATTTGTCAAGGTTATAGTTATGTAAATGTGATCGTAAAAGTCTCAGTGTGATCCATTACTACATTGTTTAAATATGTGTAAAACCATTAGTAAATGTACAGTACATATTGTTTGATCCTGTGAGCGTGTAAAACATTTGTGATTTGTGAAACTTGTCACCGTTTGACCTTGTCGACATTGTGATTTTGTCGCCATTTTGACCTTGTCGCCATCTTGTAAACTTGATGTCTATGTCCTTACTGAATGTCATCTTGATGTAAGTGATGTGTCATCAATGTTATTGAGTGTTCAAATACAGATAGATTGTCTTTGTGCATTGAGTTTGTGGAACGCAAAGAGTTTTGGAAAGAGTGTAACTGCTGTTGAGAAAAACACTGTTGACGGACAAACTTACGACATACAATTATACTCGACGCCATCCAAACCTAATCAACACTTAGTGACTTGCAGGCACACACCAACAAATAGACGCTAACTTATTTTTCTCCAAAAACAAAGCAGGTTTTTTCCGTACCATCCATAACCTTGCCGTAGAGGTCATTAGTGGTTCCGAAGTACGACCCTACAGTTTTCTAGCCCGTTTTTCCAACCATTCTTCACCGTATCCAAGGGCACTTGAGTATATTTTTCTTTACTTTAACTTTACGTATGCATCAGTGGGCACGCATCGTATAGTAAAATCAATTGTAAATTGTTTACTACTAACCATTTATAACATATTTTGTGTGGTTGATTGTCATTGACGTATTTTCTCCATCATGTCGTCATTGTTTGATTTCATCGATATGGGTATTAAATTACATCTTACAGGTGATGAATTAACAAAATGGAGTGAGAACAAATACGCTGAATATCTCCTGGTACAAGAGAAAAACAATGAACGCGAAGAAAGAGCAGCTGAAAGAGCTCTAAAACAAGCAGAAATGGCTGCCAAGCAAGCAGAGGCAGAAACAGCCTTAAAACAGGCAGAGATTGAAACAGCATTAAAGCAAGCCGAAGTAGAAATGGCTGCAAAGACAAAGCAAGCTGAGATAGACAGTGAACTTAAGAAAGCAGAAATAGCAGCTCAGAGTAAGAGAGAAGAACTAGAGTTACAGTTGAAAATGAAACAACTTGACACTGAGACTGCGATTAATAAAGAGTCAAAGAAATCTGAAAGACTGGAAAAAGAAAACCAGTATAAGAAGTATCAAGGTATCGTACGTAACTATACCTCGGGTGACTGCATAGCAGCCTTTACCCAAAATTTTGAGACTTTAATGGAACATTACCAAGTTCCACTTTCTGAATGGAATATTCTATATATGAGGAGTCTATCTGGGGAACCTCTTAAAGTCATTGAAACCATCCCCAAAGACCTCAGAAAAGAGTACCATTATATTAAATCTAAGATAATGGCACATTTCATGTTAGACGAGGCAGGTTACAGAGAACAATTCAGTAAATTGAGTCCAAAATCAACTCAAACGTTCTCTGACTACCTCTGTTTAGTCAGAGATGTTTTCAGCAAATGGACTTCAGCAGCCAAAATTAACAAAAGTTATGATAGATTAGAAGATCTCATCATTCGAGATAAAATCATTTCTTCTATCCCATCATCTTTTTCTAAGTTCTTACAGGAGAATGAATGCACAAGTGTGGAAGAAATGGAAAGACGTGGGTCGGCCTATTACACGGCCAACAAACAGTGCTTTGCCACTGAAGCTACTGACAGTAACTGGGTAGCATCGGCCAACTATGAGAAAAACTATAGTAGGCAAAAACCAAACAGGCCTACCTCTGAGAAATTTAGACATTGCATTCATTCACTGTAAATTTTCTCACCATTTGAACGAGATGTGCGATAAAATCCCAGGGTACCAAACATACTTGCAAAATATGGTAAACAGACAAGACAGAGAACGTAAATCGTTCAAAAGTTTACGTAAATGTTTTCTCTGCAAGGCTTACGGGGACCATCGCATGGATTGTAGAGGCAGGCATATGACCAACAAAGCCAATGCCGCCTTGTTCGATAGCTCAGCGTCAGAAGACGAAAATCCAGAGAAAAATCCTGTGAATGCAGCACAGGCTTGTGATGTATTTAGTGCTAACAAATGCACTGTCTGTAACATCTTCTATGAAAATGGTATCTTAACATGCGGGCACGCCATCCCTATTGCCAATGAGGAAGCTAACTTGGTAATAGACTCAAAAGGCAGATTAGACATCCATCATGGGTATGTTAATGGCAAGTTTGCTACAGTACTTCGCGACACCGGAAGTACACTTATTGGCCTGAAAACAACATTCATAACGCCTACAGACTATACAGGCAGGCACATTACATGTAGAACATTTTCAGGCAATATTGAGAAATATCCATTAGCATGGGCATACATTGAAACACCTTTCCTCACCGGGAAAGTAAAGTGCGCTGCACTTACAAACCCAGTGTGTGATATAATCATAGGAAATTTACCTGAGGTGAATGACAAACCTCATAACCATGACATAACATCACTATGTATTGATGATAACACAACATCACCACCAAATGTCATCATTGAAAATGTCATATCACCTATTGAATGTATGTTAGCTAATGCAGCACTAAGTTCTCATCACATCATTAACGATATCATTCCATCATCATCTGATGTCATTGAGTGTGTGAACGCAGTAACAAGAGCTACTGCTAGAGTGCAAGATGAAAGTAACCAAACTGAGGCTATACAAATGCTTAGCCCAGAATTACCACCTAGTGACTCTATGAAGGAAGCATTCATAACAGCTCAAAAAGCTGATCCTTCACTGTCAAAGTACTTTGACCTGATCGGCAAAAAGGCAAGAGTAACCAAGAATGCGAAATGGCATTTTGCTTTATACAATGATATACTCACTAGGTATTACACCAGAGGTGACATTACAATGAAGCAAACTGTTTTGCCAAATACTTATCGCAAGCAAGCTTTACATCTTGCTCACGATATACCTTTTGCAGGTCATATGGCATATGTTAAAACCAGGTCAAGGTTATTGACACAGTTTCATTGGCCAAAATTTTGCAATGACATAAAAACATATTGCAGAAGTTGTGATACATGCCAGAAACTAGTAAAAAAGGTAAACACCCACAGGCAAAGTTACAAGTCCACTGACTTAGCCAGTCGACCTTTTGAAAAATTATCAGTTGACATTGTGGGCCCTCTTAGTCAATACAACAACTAGAGGGAATAAATATATTCTAACTTTTATTGATCAATGTAGCCGCTGGCCAGAAGCTATTCCGCTAAAGAACATTACTGCCAACGACATCATGGAAGTGTTCTTCCATATCTTCTCCCGAATTGGGTTTCCAGATACTATCCAGTCTGATAGAGGCCCTCAGTTTATTGCCGCATCGACCCAAGCTTTCACCAAAATGTTTGGAGTGAAGCAAGTCTTCAATAGCCCCTATCATCCTCACTCGAGCGGGATAATAGAAAAGCTTAATGGGGATCTGAAGCACATGCTTGCAAAAGTAACTCAAGATCACCCCAATAACTGGGATGTATACCTACCAGCTATCCTTTTTGCTTATCGCGAGGTACCACATTCTAGTACCCGGTTTCTCTCCTTTTGAACTAATCTATGGTGCCAAACCACGAGGCCCATTAACAATTTATCACCAAATGTTAACCTGACTCTACTCCAGTACTTAAACCCATATCATCATTCTTGTATGTAACATCATTGCGTGAAAGGATTATTAAATCATGTGAAATTGCTAAAAATGCACTTAAACTATCTGGTGCTACTTACAGACAGTACGCAGACAAAGGTAACAGGACTATAACATTGACACCTGGACAGGACGTTCTACTACTACTACCTAGTGACAGACAGCTACTGACTGATTCTTGGCAGGGACCTTTTAAAGTGACAAGACAAATCTCACCTGTAGACTACGAGATCCTAATAAAAGACAAACACAAAATATTTCACATAAATATGCTAAGACCACACCACAACAGAGACAACGAACAAGACGATACGACAGCTTGCACCGTGATAATAGATCACGAAGATGACGATTCTAGTGACGAGATTCCAACACCTACATTAGACACGACAAATTGCTTGAATGAAATCAAAATCAATCCAAACTTAAGTCAAGCAGAGACAAACAGTTGCAAACAGTTGATACAACAGTACAACACCATCTTTTCCGACAACCCAGGACAAACAGAATTAGTACAGCATCACATCACACTCACATCAAACACACCCATAAGATGCAGACCATACACCATACCATTACATTACAAGGAACAATTACATCAAGAAATCATCAACTTAGAAAAAAACAACATCATCAGACGATCCCTATCAGACTTCTCTTCACCCATGGTCATTGTACGCAAAAAGGACAACACAATACGACTTTGCATCGACTACAGAAAACTGAACAAAATAACTGTTTTAGATCTTGAACCAATGGCAAACACTGACGATCTTCTGACAGAACTGACAGAAGCTAAGTTCTTTACGACGCTTGACATGTCTAAAGGTTACTGCAGATAGCTGTACATGAAGACAGCAGACATCTAACAGCTTTTGCCACGCCTTGGGGACTGTACGAATGGTGCAAACTTCCATTTGGGCTAGTCAATGCCCCAGCCACATTCGTACGCATGACACGACTCCTCCTAGCTGACATTCCTAATATTATTTGCTATATCGACGACATCTGTGTCCATACAGAGACAATGACGGAACATATAAAGACACTAGAACAGACACTAGAACGTATCAGACAGCACGGACTGACAGTGAAGCCTTCAAAGGTGAGCATGGCTTACCAAGAGATATCATTTTTGGGGTACAGAATATCCAATGGCTTTGTCATGACAGACAACAAAATTGTCTCCAAAATTCTAAAACTGTCACTTCCAACGAATAAGAAACAAGTCCGCAGTTTGTTGGGACTGATCAACTATTACAGGAATTTCATTCCTGATTTTTCAGAACTGACCGAGGTTTTTACTAATTTACTAACTAGGATAAGCCTGAAAAAGTTGTACACGATGAATGCCTACGAAATGCATTTCATAAAGTTTTGGCATACTTTTCTGATAAGAATTCGAATAATCTCATCCTTAAATTGCCTAACATCCGTTTACCTTTCAGATTGAGAACAGATGCTAGCTCCGTTGCAATTGGGGCAGTCCTGTTGCAGGAATACAACAACATCCTGCATCCTGTTTGTTTCATATCAAGAAAACTAAGGCCTCGAGAGCGTGCATGGTCCATTCCACAATTAGAAGCACTTGCCTTAGTAGAAAGTGTGACGAAACTATCCAGATACCTTCTAGGACGTCACTTTATCATCGAAACTGACAACAGTCCATTACGGTATATAAATGCCGGAGTACCATCCAACAATATGATTGCTCGCTGGTCCTTGAAGCTTCAAAATTACAGTTTCGAAGTTCGACATATTCCCGGCAGAATCAATACAATTGCCGATCTTTTGTCCCGTTGTCCGACCGACCCAGTAAGCAATGTCTGAGTGCAGTGTGTGTAATACACTCAGACCAACACAGCCACCAATGAGTGAATTTTGTTGCTATTCACCTACTGTGTAAGGTCTATAATTGTAATTGTGATACGGTTAAAAACCGACATGTATAATATACTTATTTTAATTAAGCCATGTAATGAGTGTAGTATAATTGTGTAGTGTGTGTTAGAAAGAGAACATTATTAACTGTAAATATACACCAAGAACAGTGTCACAGACACTTAACCACTTACCAGAAGCGAACTTTACCAGTTAACAGTGACAGCTGTGTGTGAATTTCTTCACCGTGATATTTTAACGACGTGTGCAAATGTAGACTGAACAGTGACTTCTACACCACCTCTGCATCGAACTTAATCCAAAATGTTCGACATTTGAACATCAGAAATAAGAACATTCGATCATTATCCAGAAGTTGTGAACACATCGGAAATAAGAACATTCCATCATAATCCGAAAGTTGTGATACTATAACATCAGACACGAACTTTGAGAACATTTTACTATCCGTTACAAAATAAAACCGGAGCAGTTGTGTTCAGACAGTGTAACATCAACTAAATTTTGAGTTTCGTGTGTACTTCCTGTGTAATTTAAAAAGTACACCAAAATTAGCAGACGATATACAAATATTCAAAAACTTATGACGATTGTAAAATCCTTTTGAATCTATAAAATATAATACACCAATTGGGTACTTATTTATTTTGATTAGTGTAATCTTAGAATCATATCTTGATTAATGTATTCATATTACCGACTTTTTCTCGTTAATATGAAGAAACATCAAGCAATGACGCTAAGAAATTAAATAATTATTGTAATTTATTGTATTTCTTGAATGTCAAAATTACTTCCCTTGCATTTATGAATTACACCAAGGGCCATAATTTGAAACATATTCATTAATGTGTATTGTATAAATAGACATTTTGTTGCTCAAATGGCTAACACACCGGGTAGGCGTCCACTAAGCATGGCATAGAGCTGCCAACATTGCAAACCAACATAAGAGCTCCTGGCCAAATGAGGTCAGAGTTTGAGTGTTTAATACGACTCATATAAAGCCGTATTTCAGTCTGGCTAGATGGCTGTTGCAAAACAACCATATTATTACGTTTTTTTCAAATTGCTGCGAGGTAGATGCGAGAAGCTGGTACTACTGATCTGACTGGGTATTATTGCAATTGAGGTAACCAGCCATCAGGGGGATGAAACCTGAGTTGTGTTAAAAGTTGAACTTCATTTGTCATTTCAATGCAACTTACATTTTTTGTATATATTTCTATACCATATATGTATTTTCATGCATAACACCGGGAAAGGGTAGACTCTGACATGAAGTTAACACTACCCCAGTATATACATACATCATGAATGAAAGATGGCATCTTTCATTGAGGTACCCGGGGAGAATGTCAGAGCCTAACATGGGATAGCTATGCAGCAACATCGTTACGACACCCGGCGGACAAGAATTGTCGGCTGGCAAGATTGTTACCTGACACGCGACCAGCGGTCAGGCTGACGACAGACGCACGCAGGCCACGTGACGCCACTAGAGGCGGTGGGCAGTTTGCGTGCTAGCCTCAGACCGAGCTGGGACCTGAGACTGGAAGGACGTGTGCGGTGAAAGCAAGGCGTTTGTGTGGATCTCTGTGGTTGAAAGCCGAACGACTGTTATCTTGAGCGTCAGACTTGTGAGCTGTATTGTGGTTGTGAGCGTCGTGAGTTATATATTGTAGCTTGTTGTAATTATCGTTCTGTATTTAATATGGCAATAAATCCATAGAACGTTGTGTCGTTTAGTCTTACGTCGAATCACGTTATACTTGTACTGTCTCACACGTGTTAGCTAAACGAGCCAATTCTAAGATCCTGACAAACACAAAGTACATCTAGTTACTCGACTGCAACAGCACGAAGACATCTAGTTACTCAACTACAACAACACAAAGTACATCTAGTTACTCGACTGCAACAACACAAAGACATCTAGTTACTCAACTACAACAACACAAAGTACATCTAGTTACTCGACTGCAACAGCACGAAGACATCTAGTTACTCAACTACAACAACACAAAGACATCTAATTACTCAACTACAACAACACAAAATACATCCAGTTACTCAACTGCAGCAACACAAAGTACACCCAGCTTGTCACACGAGTGTAAGGGTGGTACAGTAGGTTAAAGGTATAACTAGTTCTGCAAGTTCTGCTGATTTTACTGCCCAGTTAATGTCTTGTCATGGTTTACTGCAGCTACTGTTTGTATAAATGGGAGCTAGAGCACAAATAGCTGTCATTGTAGCTAAACTACTGACTGGTGAGGCAACAGTTGTGATGTCTCTATGATGTGTAGTGTAAGTAATGCAACTTGTTCATCTAACAGTTTCATATTGCTATCTTAGATCTGTTATCTGTGGCCCAGTATTGTTACCCTGTCCTTGACTATGTGGCCCAGTATTGTTACCCTGTGCTTGACTATGTGGCCCAGTATTGTTACCTTGTGCTTGACTATGTGGCCCAGTATTGTTACCCTGTGCTTGACTATGTGGCCCAGTATTTATCAGAGTCTTGCGTAGAGCAAGAACTATGGCTCGTATCTTGACAAGTGTGATACTAAATATGATTATCAAATAACATGAGGTTAATAACCGATAATATAATTCGCGCTATTTATTCGCGCACTGCACACATCAGAAACAATACAGGCTTCGCGCAATCACAATTCACAATATCAAATAGATCATAAATACAAGCAATCAATACATCAATATAATAATACATCAATGCACTCCACTTACAAGTCAAACACACAGGTGTTCCATCTCCAACGGTCATACAGGCTAGCTATCAAGACATGCATAAACTCTCAGGCCACATTCACACGTCAGTCCGTTACGGCACCCAAGCCCAGTCTGGCTGGCCTTTTAGCACACACCTCAGTTGTGCTCGAGTCAGCTTGCGTGACCCCCAATGTTCACGCTGTGTTCCAGCTGACCGCTGACTGCTTAGCATCGCTCAGTGTTGATTGCCTGGCGTTTTGTCGACGACGCCGCGTTATAGCTGTAGTGTTTATCATAGTTCAGCGTTGCATTGTCGGGCGTTGGTACAGACAACGCGTTATAACTCTGGGTGAGACTCTGACAGTATTGTTACCCTGTGCTTTACTATGTGGCCCAGTATTGTTACCCTGTGCTTGACTACCTAGTGTAATGTTACTAGGGGACCATGAAGCATCACATATAACAAACCATGCTTTGCTGTAATTATATTTTGACAATATCACAAACACTGTAAATCACATGTATTTATATAGCTTGTGTTTGCATACATGTGTAACTACCAATCCTTTCAGACTGACTGTGTTCATAGTTCTAATGAAGAGAATGATGCTGACACACAAGTCTGTGATACTATGGACAGTAAGATACCAGCAAGTGTCAAGGTTGAACAGCCTGAGGGATATGCAGATTATCCAGGTCAAGGTACATTTAAGTAAAATATTACATAACAGAATGATTTTGTTTACCTTCTGCGCATTTGTAGTAATTAAATGCTTTGAAAAGTTGGCTGCATTATTTCATTTCCATTTCAGTTATATGGAAAAAATAAAATAGTCTCTTTATACCTAAGTAATCATTTGCCATTGGATATTTTTCTTTAAGTTGGGGGAAGTATTTCTCTTGGTATGAATCAGTGCATTAACTGAATCATTAAGTATATTCCTTTGGGGATGGAAGGGTTATGTCTATCATATAAACAAAGCTAGGAAGAGTTCATAGTATCCATTATGTATGTCTTTAAAATCAAACAGTTTTATTGGATCTTGGTGTAAATGAGAACACTTATTGATTGTATTGGGCATTCATGTAGGAGTGCAGTAGATCATAGTATAAAATCCAAGACTACTAATAGAGGGCAGGATGTATTGCGTCCTTTACCCCATATGGGCAACAATCACCTTCGGATTAATAAGCCTGTGAGGATAAAACCGTGGGCAGCTGCTGTTGCAGCTGACTCTATTACAGGACTATCATTCTGAGCCGGTGATGGACCCTAACTATAACTTCTCCTTGAAGTTGAAAGGGGTAGGGGTAATGGTGAAATTGAATCGAATGAAATGATGTAAGTTTTAGAAAGAGCCTAACAAAGCTGTCATACATATAGGACATGTAGACAGGAGTGGTATTTATTGATAATAAGTGAATGTGTTGAATATATTATTATAATACACAGCTTTTCTCATACTGTTCACTGTATGTTAGAGACAGTAATGTAAGATCCAACACACAAATACACCTGTACATGTTATCAACAAGATGGCAGGTAGCACTCCGTGCCTGTTAGAGTGTTGTTAATAACTTCCCCTGATCCACGTGATATAAGATGGCAGCAAGCATAGTTGCTATACTGTGCTAGATTGAAATATACAATAAGGCTACTCTCTTTCTGTAATTGAGTGCGTGAATGATATTGAGATCATTAATTCTCTTCTGCCTGTCTCCCTGGCCTAGAGGTTAAACGACTTTCTCCTTAATTCTGTTTATCCGCGTAGGGTAATGCAGCGTGTGAGAACTGGAAGCGGTTCTCGCCATGTTGGTAACTTACGGGATAAGTGAGCTGGCCGCTCAAAAAACAAAGGCAAACTGCTTAGCGTAATCTTGCCAAGAAATCAATGACAATGGTAAAATGCTGGTGTTGATAGCGATGTCCTGTAAAGGATATGAGAAAAAAAATAATTCTTTTCTACTATGTAGTAGTATTATGAATCCAGTGATCAGTGATATAAATACATCAGCAGCGACAGCAAGGATTATCTGTGTGCTGTGTGTGTAATGATAGACCTACCCAAGCTTCTCTTATTGCTGCTTATATATAAGTTGTTACTGTCAGAAAAATTGTGTCCTGTCTGTGTACGCAAAGTGCAATATAGTTATGCTTTCTGCTGTATTCATATATACAATCAGCAACTTTCTTATATGGCTGGGAAGCATGCAAGGGAAAGACAATGTTACGAGTGTGCGGACAACTTCAGAAGGAGGTCTGAATGAAGCTTATATGAATGCACCATGAAGACTCAATATGGGGGAGTGTTGAAGACTCATTACAGCTGAGCTTGAATGCAAAGATGGCACTTGATTGTTTGCTTTGATCACTTTCCCCAGTCTGTTGTCAGTGCAGGAAATTGAAGGAAACAATGACTGGCTGTTTCATCAGTTCAAGTCTACACAGTAAAATGGTGGGAACTGGTAGAATGATTGCTTATTTCATAATTTCAAAACTCTGTGTTCCCTTTGTGAACTTAAACACAGAAGCTACAGACAATATGCTGCATGATTTCTTGCCTGGCATATTTCACTGCGTCTCATCAGGTGCATACTGCAGAGTTACATATATGAAGTGAATAAATGAATACTGCTTCAGCTGAAACAATTAAAATGCATATTCACAAGTATTGTTCCACATTTATCCCCCACGGTCATTTCACATTTAAAGCAAACTCTTTCTGTTTACATCAAACTGGCTATAACTACCCAGTTACTAATGCCTCATATTTTTGAGCAATTGTTTATTGTTCGTTGAATACAGTATATAAAACACTGTTTCTTTGTTTATACTATGGCCATGTTTTATGAGGTATTGAGAAATTGACGAAGAGGGTGTTTTATAGCCTTTCGACTGCACAGAGATTCCTGAAGACTGATTAACTTTCTCACCCACACTAGTATATGTTCTGCTACTTGATTTGCTAATTGTCTTTCCGTTTTACCAATGTAAGTTGCTTGGCACTTACACTGGAATTGATAAATGCAGTTTGATTTGGTGTACAGAGACAATGAATTTTATTTTTAATTGCAAGTCTACACAATAAAATGTTGGGGGATGATAATATGATTGGTTGTTTCATAAGTGCGATCCACATAATAAAGTGTTGGAAGCTTATGTGATGATTGGTTATTTCATAAGTGTGAGTCTACAAAACAAAATGTTGGGGACTGACATTTATTTGTTTCATAAACGTGATTCTACAAAACAAAATGTTGGAGACTGATATTTATTTGTTTTATAAGTGTGATTTACACTAACGAGAAAAGAATGAACACAATCAACCCATCAGAAGTCGAGAAGCTGACAACAAGCAGCCCAGTGTATGAAATACAAACTGCAAGCTACACCATAAATACCCTAATTATAACCAAGTCAAAAACTCGAAGGCTGAATGGGGGTATTTGTACCAAAAACTGGATTGGATTGGATTGGTGATTAACACATTAAATTGCTGGGAGCTTAAATGATGAATTGTTGTTTCATAAGTTTAAGTCTCTACAATACAGTCGTGGGGATTGATATGGTTTCAGTGGCTAGTGTCCGCCCTGTCTGAAACTGGACAACTATTCAGTTATTCTGCTGAAACCATCAGTAGTTGTTGTCATTTTGTTTTATGTCACTTATTTTAGATCTCTTGTTTCTACATACAGTAGATGGTACAACCTGCTTTCTGTTAGCAGTGAATGTTTGGCGGCGGAGGTTACGAGCCTTCTCCTGGTGTGAGGAAATGTAACCTAATGACTAAATGTCAAGGTAGGGCAAACCCGGCCCTGGTCAAGGATTGAAGCTCTGACATGCTGTATGGGCAACACATGGTCTCTACACTCAGCCCTGGCTTTGTGCTATGAAGAGGTATAACTCTATCCCTGGTACACCGAGAATGTGAAACGTCAGATCACGGGGATCTGTTCACATGCATCCATTGTGAACGAACATTTACTGCGCGAATTGGTCTGATCAGTCACATTCGCTGCCACCATGTGTTGTAGTTATCATGCCTCTTTTTAAACACAATGTAACAAACTATCGTCTAGGTGCCATGCAGTCATTTCCCAGTAGGTTGCGCTGACCAGAAACACACTATAGTTTGTTAGAAAAATAAATATCTAAAACATCAGAAATGATAACTTAATTCTGATTCCAGGAAGCATGGGTCCATACATGGCGATATCAAGCAACAACGTCAAACTGGAACCAGATTTGGAAGTGAGTAGTTTTTGTGTGATGGCTGGTAGAAAAGCTCTTAGAATATTGTTGATGGCTGGTAGAAAAGCTCTTAGAATATTGTTGACATGAAGAAGAACAATTCTTTAATTCTTCCAGATCTGAACATTGAGGAAAATTGGCTCATGAACAGAAACTAAAATACTTCGAAAGCTCTTGGTGTGGACGTCATCAAAGGTGGAAAAAGCGTCCCAGTAGCACAGAATGAATATTGCTTGGATAGCAAATCCATTATGAGGAAAATCCAAATCAAAAACTTGCTGTGTGGATGTCATCTGCAGACTGCATTCTTCTGGTTTTCAGAGGAACAGCATGTAGTGAATGGAAGGCCCAATATACGGAAGTGAGGCTAAGCAGCCATGTGCAGGATGTGACAATTCCTTGGGTATGCCCAGTACCAGAGCGCTATGTGTCAGCTCTGCAATTATGGAAGTCTTCTTGGATGGCGGGGAATGCCATGGTCTGCCCCTGTCTTCGCTTGAGGGCTGACTGGGATGTCTTCAGCTGTTCTAAATTGTCCAGCTGGGATGGAGATAACACCACAAAAATTAGAGTCGATCGTCCTACGAAACAGTTGGGAAGGTTAACCTGGTCAACAAATGCCTGAAAAGGTCAGATGTGTTGGCCGAAAGGTGCAAGTGTCGCGATTCTGCTGTAAACAGGCACAACATAATTATGTCCAATTCAACATTCTGGATGAACGCACGTCACTGTGGGTTGGAAAGAACAATGATGGAAGGGGTGGTTCCATGTAGATGAGGTGTGGGTTGACCAGCACGAAGATGGACACAGGACATTGCAGACAACTTGGACATGAGGGTGCATGAGGCTGGAGACATGGCTAGAGGTCAAGAGGTTTTTAAACTTTTCGTGATTAGAGCAATGTTTTGCAAAGTACCTGCTGCATGAGGATGGTTGGGAGAAAGTAGATCCAAAATAGTATTTAAAATGCACAAAACAGGAAGGGGTTGTAGTCGCTGCTGTTGAACTGATACTGGGATAAATAAATAAACAAAATATGACTAAGCTAAGAAGGTACCCTCATGCTCTCATATCAGATCTTATTTGGTGTTGTTCCAGTACTCAGAACTGATGATGTTGTTCCAGTGCTCAGAGCTGATGGTGTTGCATTCTGATGAGATGATCTTCTGCCTTTCATTATATGTGGCACAAGATATTGGACACACTGTCTGTTTGATAACATCATTTCTTACTCAGTCTCTGAGGTTCAAGTTGGCAGCTTTCCTCAGACATCTCACCTCACAAGTGTTGATTTTAAGTATGAATGATTTAGATAATGTCCAAGTTTTACATCATGCTTTGAAGTAAACTTTTTGGGAAAATTTCAAACATCTGTATCCATCCATCCATCATGTGCCATGCTGGTAAGCGTGGGTGGTCATGATTCGCCATTTCACTCGATCACCAGAGTTGTGGATCAGCTCAGTGTTCTTGTCTCGACCATACCATGTGGTCAAGCCATCCAGGTATTTACTTCTCTGTCTTCCCCTTGGTTTCTTCCCCTTGATCTTGCCAGTTGTCACCAAGTTCTCTAATTTATTTCTTCTCATAACGTGCAAAAAAATGTAACTTTCTACATTTAATTTCTCTAATTAGCTTACGATTTTCATTTGTTTCTTGTGGAACTTGGTCGTTGGTTTTTCTGTATGTCACGATATTCTTTGCATTGTCCTCAGAAACCACATTTCCACAGCCATCAGATGTTTTTGAGCTTGTCTGCTCATTGTCCATGCTTCACAACCATACAAAAGTACAGGCTCTATGTAACACTTCAACACTCTTTTTCTCGTTTCATTTGACATCTTTTTATTGGTCAGAATGTTGTTCATCTTGCAAAAGGCTACCTTCACCATGGCAAATCTTGTTCTAATCTCTTCAAGGCATCTCCAATCAGATGTTATGACTGTTCCAAGATAATTGTGCCAATTCACTTGTTTAAGAATAAGAAAATTTACTTGTATATTACATTGCAGTATTTCCTTCTTCCTAGTGACGACCATAATCTTTGTCCACTTACAATTTAATTCTAACCCTTGTTATTCACTGTGTGCAAGCAATGCTGTATCATCTGCATATCTAATGTTATTGATGTTTTTCCTCCAATGATGATTCCTTCATATCTTGTACATTTCTGAAAATATTTTCACTGTACATGGAAAACAGATCTCAAGACATTATACATCCCTGTCTTACACCTCTCTTTATAGGCTGATATTGACCTACTTCATTATCAGTCTTCATGGCAGCTTGTTGTTTCCAATATATATATTTTACAAATCTAAGGACTTTCCCATCAATTTGTAGATCTGCAATCATCTCTATCATGTTGACATGCCTTACTCTATTGAATGCCTTTGTGTAGTCAATAAAACAAAAATGTATATCTTTATTTACTTTAGGGGTGTACCGGATTTCGGCTCCGGCTCCGGCAAATCCGGAATCCGGCCATTTTTACAAATCCGGCTTCGGCTCCGGCTCCGGTCCAGTTTTGCCGGATTTAGGCCGGATTTGTGTTGCCTAGTCACGTGAATTTTCTGTACATGTTTCATGAGGCCACGTCGAATTTTAGGCAATAGCACAGTAGCACTTCCGGTTTACTATTTCTCGTTGATGTAAATAAGAATTTTAAGAAAAAAACACTCATTTTGAATTTTAATGGTGCATTACTTCATGAGTTTGTGGGACTTTAATATTTATTTTCGTAAATTTCTTTGGTCTTGCCCATAAAATAAAATGGCATCAAAATCTAAGTCATACAGCGCCGTTTGGGATTACTTCAAGGTTAAAGACGATGATTCAGCGAAGGTAATATGTAAGTTGTGTGACAAACAGTTATCGCGTGGACGATCAGATCGCCCCAAAGACTTCTCAACATCATCAATGCAGACCCATTTGCGATCGATGCACAAGAAAAGCTATGACGAAATGATGGAAAAGAAAGCATCACTGAAGGCCAGTGTATTGGCGACCACATCTATGATGAATCTGGGACCGTGTTTGCACAAAGCAAGCAGCAGTACCCAGCAGTCAATTGTGCAGGCATGGGACCGGGCCAAAATTTGGGACATCAACAGTCCCAATGCTAAACGCATTCATGCTGCCGTAGCCCGAATGATAGCCATAGATATGGAGCCCTTTCAAGTAGTGGAACGACCAGGTTTCAGAGAGTTGATGTATACAATGGAAAAAAGATATGAATTGCCTTCAAGAAAGTACTTTGCTGAACATATCATTCCTGACATGTGTAAACGTCTGAAGGTAAAAATTGCAGCAATGATATCTGACACTGATTACATATCATTCACAACAGATACGTGGACAGCTGAACACACCACTCAGTCATTTATGGGCCTCACTGGCCATTGGTTAACAGACTCCTTCGTTCTCCGCAGTGTAGTCTTCCATTGTACTGCATGTGATGAACATCACACGGCCACAAACTTGCTTGAACATTTTGAAATGATGCTGGATGAGTGGTCAATTGCACGTGAGAAGTGCCATGTTGTTGTGAGAGATAATGCATCCAACATTGCCAAATGCTTTCGTGATGGCAGCTATTCAAGTGTTGGATGTTATGCACACACACTGCAGCTGTGTGTGCGTGATGGTCTTTTGAGTCAAAAGTATGTTGCTGGCATCATCAGTACTGGAAGAAAATTGGTAGGACATTTCAAACACTCTTCTTCAGCAATCAGTCGTTTGCATGAACTTCAAAATGAATTAAACCTACCACAACATCAGCTTATCCAGGACGTGACAACACGATGGAACTCAACGTTCTATATGTTACGACGTCTGTTAGAACAACGGCGCAGCATCAGCCTGTACTGTGTTGAAAATTTTGAAATTGATTCGGTAACTGGGGTAACGGCACAACAGTGGGCAGTCACGGAGAATGTGGTAGCTACTTTGGCACCATTTGAAGAAATCACACGTGAAATAAGTGCAGCTCAGGCATCAATATCAGTTGTGATCCCATTAGAGAAAACACTCATGGCCTCCCTCCAGAAAGAAGGTAGTGATGCTGGGATCAAAACTATGAAAGCAGCCCTGCTTGAAGCTGTTAGCAGCAGATTTGCGGACATTGAATCCAACAGTATTTACACCTGTGCCACACTACTGGATCCTCGATTCAAGCTGTGCTTCTTCTCCGAACGTGGTAGAAGTGATGCACGAGCCCATCTGCTGTTAGCAGCTAACTCCATTATTGATTCAGCAAACACAGTCAGTCCACAGGATCCATCAGCTACTATTAGTAGTAGTAGTACTAGTGTTTTGACTTCTGTGAGCACTGCCACACAGTACGAGTCCAGCCTATGGAGCTGTTTTGACACAATTGTCGAGGAAAATCCCACCGCAGATCGTTCTGCAAGTGCCGAAGGCAACAGCATTAACACTGAGGTGACACAGTACCTGTCAGAGCCACTTCAAACTCGACAGTCAGATCCAGTTTCATGGTGGCATGCCAATAAGCAAAGATTTCCAAGCATGGCTAGACTGGCGCAGGTATTTCTTGCACCACCACCTACAAGTGTGCCATCGGAAAGGCTGTTCAGTACTGCAGGAGACATTATCACTGACCACCGTAGTAGCCTTTTACCAGAAAATGCGGAGACGTTGATTTTCCTGAAATACAACTCGTCTCTTCTTGACTCTGAGAGTTCAACTTCACAGCCATAATGAAGACTGACTGAAATAGTGAAATTACTAAATGAATGTATTTCAATAAATTCAATCTGTTCAGTGTACTGTTGTTGTGAGTTGTAACTGAGCTGATAATTTGCCAACTGAAAACAATGTGAAAACTAAAAACTGAAACTGAAAACTAACAATTAAAATTACTAAATTAGCATTATGTGCTTATGTATTATGTTTCATCTTGAACTTATGGAACTTAATATTACTTAATTACTTATTCTACTGTGAATGTAATTATTTTACATTTAAGTGATTTAATATGAGTATATGTCATCATTGTCATGTCTATAGTAATGAACTGCAGTAAAGAACAGTCGAGTGACTCCACTCACCTAAGTCAAGTGATGTAGTATGTTATTTTATTTTTATTTTTTTTTATTTGTAAATCCGGCTCCGGCTCCGGCTCCGGCCGGATCTCACTTCATAAATCCGGCCAAATCCGGCTCCGGCCGGATTTCAAAAATTTGAATCCGGTACAGCCCTAATTTACTTCAATAGAATGTTCAATTACTGTTCTCATCATGTACACAGCATTTACTGTACCCTTGCCTTGTACAAACCCACATTGTTCTTCTCCTGTTTCGGCTTGTATTTTCTCCCTAACCCTTTGCATGATATTTCTTAGCAAAATCTTCATGATGTGGCTCAATATACTAATAGTTCTATGTTGATCACATTCCAAGGTTCCTGATTTCTTTGGGATTGCAGTAAATACAGAATTACATAATTCATGAGGTATATCTCCAGTTCAGCTGTCTGGTGACTTGATCTATTCCATATTCTTCTAAAACATTAATCATTTCTGTTGTGATGTTGTCTGAACCTGGGGTCTTGCCAGTTTTCATATGGCTAAGAACATTCTGAACCTCCATCTTCAAATTTGATGGTCCTTCATTATTATTTCAAATATCATACTGTTCTTTTCTGTTATCATCATGTAGGTTTTTCACATAATCTGACCATGCATGTAAAGTCTATCTTTTTCTAGTATGATGTTTCCATCTTTTGTTTTTAGACAGCCTGCTGATGTACATGTTCTTTTATTAGTAAGCCCCTGAATTCTTTTGTGCATTAATTTGGCATTTTTACTATTGTGTTGTTTTTTAAATTTCTATGCAATTCTTCTCCAGTCATGCTTCTTTTGTCTCCTTACATAATTTTGTGACTTTTCTGTGAATTTCTTCATATTTGGCAGGATTGTTTTTGTTGTGTCTTCTTGTTTCCATTACTTGTAAAATGTCTTCAGTCATCCATTTCTTATGACCCGTTTTCTTTATTTTTGGAATAGTTGTTTCTACAGCCAAACTGATTGATCATTCACATTTTGAAATAGGATCTCTAGATCAGACAGTATATCAAATCTGTTCTGTACTTCTATGTTATTGTCTTGTATTACCTTGTCAGTTTTCAATGTACACAGATCATATTTAGTGTTTCCTGGTGAATACTTGACTTTCTTTAACTTTATATCAAACCGTTTTTATACTTTGTTTTTCATAAATCTGTAACTGACCAATCCTTTCAGACTGACTGTGTTCACAGTTCTGATGAAGAGAGTTCCACTGAGATCCCAGTCTTTGATCAGATGGACAATAACACAACGAGTGTCAAAACAGAACACCCTGAAGTATACGTAGACTACCCAGATCAAGGTGCTTTTGTCCATCTTTTGCTGAATTATAAATACATATATAAGTTTTATAGATAGTTGCATACATTTCATAGGATGTTGCAGTCAACCACTTTTTGGCTGTTTGTGATTTCTTGGCTGTTTGTGATTTGTTGGCAAGTTTTCATTCAGCAGTTCGACATTGCTTTCTGAATGACCGGCACTCATTCCTTTGTATGAAAGCACACACAAGGGGGTCCTTGTCCAAATCACCCGCAGGTGCGTTTCAAACGCAGTATGGGGGATTACCAATTGCAGGCTAAGTTCTATAAGCCAAGTAAAATGTTCTTTATCCCCCGAGTTAGTATCTGCCTGCCAGTATGTTACCTGGCCCATAAGGTAAACAAACTTGTCTGTTGCCTTGTAGGTTCTGTCAGGAGATCAACAATTATAGATAACAAAAAACAACTTGGTTTGCCAAAGATAACATCTATCAGCTATGGTGTAAGCGCCGGTCAAAAGGGGTGAATATTCTAATCTTCTGTATTGTGTAATCCAAACTAGATCTTTAAAAAAATGGAATGCATAAAGTGTGCGGATGAAAAAAATTTCAGTTTCAGCAATTCCTATGGATGTACAATAAGATGATATTTGTATCAAATAATACCATCTGACATTCTCACAACTACATATATATAACTGGCTTTGCACCAGGAAAGGGAAGCAAGGATGAAAGGTGGAATACTCACCCTGATTAAAATCTCAGTTGCAACAATAGCAGTGAGTAGATCTTGTCAAAGAGAACTTAATTCTTCATGGTAAACATTCTAACCTGTCAAGATGTGATGATTACAAATTGTTATAGCCAACAATTCATGACACTGAAGTAACAAACAAAGTAATAGCAATGTAGAGGGATGTTTCTAGTGGCACCCTAAGTGGGATTTATGAAATATTGAACCAGACTGACAAAGATGTAGACTGAAAATAAAATTGTTTTTGATTTGTTTAATCATCATACAGTTAGTTGTCCTGCGCAGGAACTGTCCCCTGTAATAGTATTCAGAAAAAGGTCTCTGTCATACAATAGATGTCCTGCCTCTGCTGCTGTACTGTATACATTATCTGTCACATCATGAATTTATTGATGTTGTGGTTCTGCTCTCTTCCACTTCCCAGGTTCACCTCCCTTCATAGTTATCTTTTTCCACACATTCTTGTCTTTTTACAATCCCAAAGTATTTTCTATGTTCTCTGTTATTTCTGTTACTGTTACACCTTTGTAGAATCTGTAAAGAAAGTAGTCTGCCATTGCTTTCCTTCGTGGCCGTCACAATACCGGTCAGTGGCCATAGCCATTGACTCTATAAATAGATCCTCTACATATCCTGATCTTCAGGCCATGACCACAAACCACATGTTGACTACGCTCAAGCTCAACCTGCCACCTAACGGCATGGTTTGACATGAACCTAGTTTGATGGAGGGGGGAAATGGGTACTCCACCTTGCCCAAGAGTGTCCCTTAGGTTAGAGAAAGGAAGGGGGTGCCTTACTTCTCCTTTGATAAGGGACACCCACTACCCTGCCATCCCAGATGATTAAAAACCAAGTCCAGTAGCAGTAATCTGCTGTAGGATCTATGATGTGCCAGGACCATCATATGCTGTAGGCCTGAGTGCATGGAGGAATGAATGGGTAGTCTTTCTCTCACTTAGCAGATGAATGCAAGCATCAAACCCTCGTCTGACCACACTCATAAACATTATCAGCACAGACCCCCAGCGGTTCCACTGACAAGTTCACTCAGATGATACAGCCGTCTATGAATCTAGAACATGGACTTGGTGACACACGTGTCGTCATGGAGACAAATCGTTTTACAGAAAACAGGAACTTGGTGACACATGTGTTGTCATGGAGACAAATCCTTCTACAGAAAACAGGAACTTGATGACACGTGTTGTCATAAGAGACAAATCCTTTAGAAAACATGAAATACATAGCACCATAAAACATGCCTCTGATTTGGTAAAGAGTATTTTCATGTCAGGTTCTTCTGTCTCCTTTGTCTGCCTAGGACGTGGCCACGGCTGAGCTAATATTGGAGTCTAAATTAAACACAAACTGACTAGTAATCTCAATGAAAGGAAAAATACACACATAAAGGCAAATAGCTCAATCAAAGATTTTATCAACTAACAAGGAAAACAAACCAAGAAGAAGACTAAACTTAGGATCTAAAGTAATCTGATCAATAAAAAATATCAGCCTTCTGGTTATTTGTTTCTGAAGCAAATGCCAGAGGGAAAGTGAAATAGATATAAGTATGACTCAGGGCCAAACAGAAGCAGTAAATAAGTCAGTCAGCCAAAGAGACAAGACAAAGTGTTAGATCAGAGGCTTAAAGTGATCATCATTTCTGCTGGACAGCAGAGATGGGGACACAACAACTGGCAAGGTTGTTCAACATGATTCACCTTTCTCTTTCACATGACCATATGTTGCATCACAAATGATTGTTTTAAATATCAGGGCAACACTTCAGTCTATAACTTTGATGATGTGTCAATATTGCTGTCAATTGTTTTTACATGAGTGGAAATAATCTAGACCAAGCAAATGGGAAATGTCAAAGGCAACTTTAATGTACACTAACTGTTTGATTACACTTACACAAAATAAGTGTTAATCTATTTGGTTACACTTACACACAATAACTTAATCTATTTGATTACACAATAAGTGTTAATCTATTTGATTACACTTACACACAATAACAATCTATTTGATTACACTTACACACAACTGTTAATCTATTTGATTACATTTGCACACAGTAACTGTTCACCTGTTTGATTATACCCAGGCTTTGTGCTATGGAGAGGCATAACTCCACCCCTGGCCTTCCCCCGATGGTTGCAGTTATTTTGCCTTTTTGTAGCACAATGTAACTATTGCCTGTCAAGGTTGCCAGGTGCCAGTGAGTGAGTGGGTGAATTTGATTACAATTAAACTTACATCAGTACTCTTATTGTGATAAATGTCACTTGCACATGTTTATGTAATCTGCTATCTAGAACTCTCATGAAGTTATTAACCAAGTGTCTCCCGTGGGTTTCAGAAGTACAGACAAGTTCTCAAAGTCACTCTTCCATCTCCACACAAGAGCATTCACAAACACAGATGTATGACAACATGGACTTGGGGCCAGTCAAACAGGAACCAGCAGACGTGTTGTCTATGGATGTGGGTCAAGGATTCAGTAAAATGCTGGACGTGGCGGGCTACGGCGTCATTCCAGAAATGACTGGACACAGTAACACAGAATCAAGAATGACTGAGAACTACTATGAGATGTCATCAGAGTATGACAGCTGTTGTCACATGTCAGAGAATGTGTCTTCTCTGTTTGAAAACAATAAGAAAATATCTTTAGCAACTGAGAATTGTCCATTAGTAAATGTAGAAACACCAGTACAACAATTAGAGAGCTCTGTAAAGTCATTTAGTTATCCCTTTGATTATTTCAGTTCTGGTTCACAGAGAATACAAACAGGAGACAATCTATACATGCCTGGTGCTTGTGATCCGGTTGTTAATGTGGAAACATATTTAAAAGCACACATGAGAACTTGCATAGGAGAGAAACCTTACAAATGCCATGTCTGTAATGCTTCCTTTAATCATGTGGGGAATCTGAAGTGCCACATGAGAACACATACAGGAGAGAAACCTTACAAATGCCATGTCTGTAGTGCTTCCTTTAATCATGCAGGGAATCTGAAGTGCCACATGAGAATACATACAGGAGAGAGACCTTACAAATGTGATATATGTCATGCTTCTTTTACTCAAGCTGGCAACCTGAAATTCCACATGAGAACACATACAGGAGAGAAACCTTACATATGTGATGATTGTGGTGCTTCTTTTAGTAGAGCTGACCTTCTGAATATACATATGAGAACACATACAGGAGAGAGACCTTACAAGTGTGAAGATTGTGCTGCGTCTTTTACCAGAGCTGACCTTCTTAATGTCCACAAAAGAACACATACAGGAGAGAAACCTTATATATGTGATGATTGTGGTGCTTCTTTTATTACTGCTAGCAACCTTAAATGCCACAAGAGATCACATACAGGAGAGAAATCTTATAAGTGTGATATTTGCAGCACATTTTTCATTAATAGTGGCAATCTGAAGCGTCACAAGAGAACACACACAGGTGAGAAATCTTGCAAGTGTGAATATTGTGACGCCTCTTTTACTCAATGTGGCTACCTGAAGTTCCATTTGAGAACACATACAGGAGAGAAACCTTACAATTGTAATCATTGTGATGCTTCTTTTACTAGAAAAGACATGCTTCAAGCTCACAAGAGAACACATACAGGAGAGAAACCTTACAAATGTGATGATTGTGGTCATTCATTTTCTAAAGCTGGCAATCTTAAATACCATAAGAGAACACATACAGGAGAGAAACCTTACAAATGTGATGATTGTGGTCATTCATTTTCTAAAGCTGGCAATCTTAAATATCACAAGAGAACACATACAGGAGAGAAACCTTACAAATGTGATGATTGTAATGCTTGTTTTACTCTCGCTGGCAACCTAAAATGCCACAAAAGGACACATACAGGAGATAAACCTTACAAATGTGATGAGTGTGATGCTGCCTTTAATGTAGCTACCAATCTGAAGCAGCATAAGAGGAAACATACAGAGGGGAAAACTGTAGAAATATGATTGCTGAAATATGTCTTTTATTCAGAATAGATGTGATGATGAGAGAGGCATTGGAGAACACCATGAGAACTGGAAAGATCAAGGGGAAGAGAGGCAGAGGCAGACCAAGAGAAATTATACTGAATGGACAGAGACAGTAAAATGGAGGAATATCATCAGCAGAGTTGATCCAGAACATCAAAAACTACAATCTGTGGAGAGACATGAATGCTTATGCCAGCTGGCCAGGCTCTTGATGATGATAAAATGTATTCCTCTTTTTATCTCTATAGGTGATGAATAATTATTTTCGTACCTAATTGACGTCACTTGTTCCCAGTACAATTTGCTGATAAGTCTGATGTCTTTTCCATCTACACCTATAATTACATTATTACATCTTGAAGACATACAATTAATCATTCATGTTGTATTCTGTCAAAAGCTTCCCTGTAGCCTATTTTAAAAAACACACATATACACGCACGCATGCGCGAGAGAGAAAGAGGTATTTTCAAGAAGGAAGCCTTAAGTGTTATGTATCATTTGTACTTTTTTAATTATAAAGAGGGAACAAATGAGATTAATGAACATTTCAGCAATCTCACTGCCTATAATATCAGAGGAACATGTTATATCATTAGACACAAGGCTCTTGAAAACATTCCCAACCCCATGCTGAGATCAAACCATCTGAACACAAGATAGACACTGTCATCTCCCCACTGAGCTTTCCCTGGTTCTATATGTTTAGTGCTGACTAGATGTCTGGATAACATATTGATCTGTATTTTGTCCGTTGATATTGTGAACTAGTGTGCAATAAACTTTACTGTTGTATATACAATATTTACAGCAAATTGGGGTGATATTTCTAATTGATGTGTTTGAATGCAGCATGTCAGCTGGATGTAGAAAGGATGTTATCTGTTGCGGTATTATCCTTGCACTCCGCACAAGGTCCATAGGGGCTCGGATCCCCCCCCCAACATATGCATCAGAGTCCGGGGACTAATAGTGTCAGCTCTCTGCTGGTTGACATGGAACAGGAATATCTCTGTCTTGTCCATACACCAGAATCTCATCAGCAAATGGTAGAGTTTTGCCCGTCCCGTCCAGCTGTTGTTGAATATATATATATATATATATTATATATATATATATATATATATATATATATATATATTTATATATTATAATTCAGGTGACAGTGGTGAACCCTGCGGCAGTTGTGGACATATCATTATCGGCTCAGAAGACCAACTCCCACATCTTAGCACCACCCTTGTTTGGGAGCAGAGCTGAAGCTATCCATCATGAGGTCAGGATATGCTTCCAGTCTGAGGGTTTGTATCAAGTTGTCAAAGGATGTTTGCTCTATGGTGAAAGGGTTGCGGACGCAGTTTGTAATCCTGCACAACTGTTTCACAACACAGCTATGGGAGATTTGGCAGCAGACCGCCTTACGTTGGTTTTTTATGAAAGGGTATGTGTGCCGGTCGTTAACACAGCAATGGCAAACTACTGAACGTAAACTTGCCAAGAGATCACAACAGTAAAAAATGTTGGTACTGACTGACATCCTGTAAAGGATATGCAACTAACTAAACTCAAAGGATGCTTTCATGTATATATCTAAATTTATGGTGGCTGTACATATCTCTTCTCTGACCTCAAACCCTTGATATATCATCTAAATTTATGGCGGCTGCACATATCTCTTCTCTGACCTCAAACCCTTAATATATCATCTAAATTTATGGCGGCTGCACATATCTCTTCTCTGACCTCAAACCCTTGATATATCATCTAAATTTATGGCGGCTGTACATATCTCTTCTCTGACCTCAAACCCTTGATATATCATCTAAATTTATGGCGGCTGCACATGTCTCTTCTCTGACCTCAAACCCTTGATATATCATCTAAATTTATGGCGGCTGTACATATCTCTTCTCTGACCTCAAACACCGCAGCATCTTTCAGCTGTCTGTTGATTTCTTGGCAAGATTACGCTCAGTAGTTTGCCATTGCTTTCTGAGCGGCCGGCTCAGTGTCCCGCAAGTCACCAGCGGGGGACGAACCGCTCCCAGCTCGCTCCCGCTACGAGACTCTGCGTGACAAACGGGATACGGAGAAAGTGCTGTAACCCCTCAGCCAGAGAGACCAGCCCACTTTAGATACTGGCGTTGAATTCTCTTGCCAGTTCTTCCATGTCATAATTAGACATCGTCAGAGGTCACCATATCGAATGCTGTCTGGCCCTGGGGTAGTGTTTGGTGATTTCTTGATTCGTGGACTACAAGCAGAGAAGTTGAGAATTAATTAATGCAGTGGAAATGTGCTTTCTGTGAGAAAAGCAAAGAGTACCTGGACCAACAGCAAAACGAATGAGGCAGTCCTGCAAGAAATATAAAAACCACAGATTTATCTGATACATGAAACGAAACAAAGACAGTCAAGATATTTTAGACACATGAGGAGAAATAACATCGTGACAACTAGTAACACTGTTTGGAAAAGAGCATGGAGAAAGCAGAGATAAACACCTGGATGTCTTGGACACACGGCATAATAGGGACATGATTCAAACTTGACCCAAGTCTGGAGATTGTGTGAGATGGCGAACATGGACCATCCACACAAGTCTGGAGATTGTGTGAGATGGCGAACATGGACCACCCACACAAGTCTGGAGATTGTGTGAGATGGCGAACATGGACCGCCCACACAAGTCTGGAGATTGTGTGAGATGGCGAACATGGACCACCCACCCAAGTCTAGAGATTGTGTGAGATGGCGAACATGGACAACTTGTGTGAGATGGCGAACATGGACCGCCCACCCAAGTCTGGAGATTGTGTGAGATGGCGAACATGGACCACCCACCCAAGTCTGGAGATTGTGTGAGATGGCGAACATGGACCGCCCACACAAGTCTGGAGATTGTGTGAGATGGCGAACATGGACCGCCCACCCAAGTCTGGAGATTGTGTGAGATGGCGAACATGGACAACTTGTGTGAGATGGTGAACATGGACCGCCCACCCAAGTCTGGAGATTGTGTGAGATGGCGAACATGGACAACTTGTGTGAGATGGCGAACATGGACCACCCACCCAAGTCTGGAGATTGTGTGAGATGGCGAACATGGACAACTTGTGTGAGATGGCAAACATGGACCGCCCACCCAAGTCTGGAGATTGTGTGAGATGGCGAACATGGACAACTTGTGTGAGATGGCGAACATGGACCGCCCACCCAAGTCTGGAGATTGTGTGAGATGGCGAACATGGACCACCCACCCAAGTCTGGAGATTGTGTGAGATGGCGAACATGGACAACTTGTGTGAGATGGCGAACATGGACCGCCCACCCAAGTCTGGAGATTGTGTGAGATGGCGAACATGGACAACTTGTGTGAGATGGCGAACATGGACAACTTGTGTGAGATGGCGAACATGGACAACTTGTGTGAGATGGCGAACATGGACACCTTGTGTGAGATGGCGAACATGGACCGCCCACACAAGTCTGGAGATTGTGTGAGATGGCGAACATGGATAACTTGTGTGAGATGGCGAACATGGACCACCCACACAAGTCTGGAGATTGTGTGAGATGGCGAACATGGACAACTTGTGTGAGATGGCGAACATGGACAATTTGTGTGAGATGGCGAACATGGACAACTTGTGTGAGATGGCGAACATGGACCACCCACACAAGTCTGGAGATTGTGTGAGATGGCGAACATGGACAACTTGTGTGAGATGGCGAACATGGACAACTTGTGTGAGATGGCGAACATGGACCACCCACCCAAGTCTGGAGATTGTGTGAGATGGCGAACATGGACAACTTGTGTGAGATGGCGAACATGGACAACTTGTGTGAGATGGCGAACATGGACAACTTGTGTGAGATGGCGAACATGGACAACTTGTGTGAGATGGCGAACATGGACCACCCACCCAAGTCTGGAGATTGTGTGAGATGGCGAACATGGACCGCCCACACTCATCGCTATAACACAGGATGATGAAGACATGATAGAAGTGAAGCAATACCGTGTTTCCCCGATAATAAGTCCGGGTCTTATATTAATCTTAGCTTAACATCTGAAGTCGGAATGGGTTCGCCTGATGGCGGGGGACACTAGTAATAGGGAAAGCTAACCCACGCGCAAAATTCAGTCCATCACTACCATAAATAGTGTGTATGGACTATGACTGAGTTCAAAGCGAGCGAGCGTCAAATAAAAAGATCTGAGCTTAAACAAATGCACTTGGGCTTATTGGAAGGGGGGGGGGGGTGCCTTATATATTTTATTTCAGATACAAAGATCTACATTTATTCACATACAGTCATCTTGTGGAACGTGGTCATAACTCTCCAAATCCCGACCCCGACTGGCCATTCGGCAAGTCTCTCATTCTAGCTGACGATCTTAACTAGGACTTATATTAAACGCATCCTGAAAAATCGTGCTAGGGTTTATTATTAAAGGGGTAGGTCTTATTGTCGGGGAAACATGATTGTTACTTTAGAGCTGTAGAGAATGCGTCTAGCAAGCCACGCATGCGTCACGCCAACAGTGACATTCACTCCATGTGTCATATTTGTGGGTGCAGGTGGGTTATGGACGTGGTTAATGAAGACAGCCCGAAGTGGGTGTACTGTAGGGAGGGGGGGGGGGGGGTTGTCACAAGTTTATGATTGTGTTAATTCGCTCGCCTTGAACTCAAGCGTAGTCCATATACAACTGATTTTTGTGTGTGGATTAGCTGTCCCTATTAACAGTGTCCCTCGCCATCAAATGAACCCAGCCCGACGTTTGAGGCATTTGTAATTGACGTCCCTAAGTCAAAGATGAGATGTCAACATTTTAGTCCAAGTAACCGCTGTAGGTAGGGGCTTGAACCCACTACCTGGGCTTCAGCACACCGGAAGTTTCAGATTAAGCGCTCTGATCTATTATGGTAAGCTAGCTGAGGTCTTGCGGGTGTGATGCAGGAGGAAAGGCGGGATATCTCCTGGTAAAGTTAGTTGTATATATAACAGAGTCTCTCTGATAGGGGATCTAGATGGGTGTGCAAGGGAAAGGGTCTAGTCTTCAAGCAATGCACGGGTGAGCACCCCGCTGGGAGGTAACTAGGGAATGTCACGCTGTGACGTGAGGGTAGAGAACAAGTTAGTTACCAACTATAGCTCTGGCCGGCTGGACGTGTGTGTCAACATCTGGGACGAGAGTCAGTTGTATTCGATAATGTCAATATGAGCTAATAAAGAGGAACTCACAGAAACTACTGCCATGACTTCTCGTTGCTCTATTTACACCACATCACCTTAGTCTCCAGCACTGTTATAAGAGGCGAAATGGTGCCCACGACTCAGGATTCCTAGCTGGGTTGTTGTCGCGGAATACGCGGAGTGACTACCAAAAGTCTGCTTTGAGCAAAAGGTGCAACTACGTTCATAAACGCTTATTGAACACGGCTGTCAAGAGATGAAAAGGGAAAATGGCTTCTATTTCTACAACGTCGTCTGTGAGAGTTACAGCAGCCAAAAGCCCGGCTAGGGGTGGCTGTCTGTAATTATTTCCTTAGCGAACCTTTCTTCGCCGTACAGACAAATCGCTCCTGAGCTCTGTTGGCTTGTGAAGCTCGTTATCAAATCGCTCCTGAGTTCTGTTGGGTTGTGAAGCCCGCTGTCAAATCGATCCTGAGCTCTGTTGGGTTGTGAAGCCAGCTGTCAAATCGATGCTGAGCTCTGTTGGGTTGTGAAGCCCTCTGTCAAATCGCTCCTGAGCTATGTTGGGTTGTGAGGCCCGCTATCAAATCGCTCTTGGGCTCTGCTGTCCGTGAAGCCCGCTGTCAAATCGCTCCTGGGCTCTGCTGTCCGTGAAGCCGCTGTCAAATCGCTCCTGGGCCCTGCTGGGTTGTGAAGGCCGCTGTCAAATCGCTCCTGGGCTCTGCTGTCCGTGAAGCCGCTGTCAAATCGCTCCTGGGCTCTGCTGTCCGTGAAGCCGCTGTCAAATCGCTCCTGGGCTATGCTGGTTGTGAGGCCCGCTATCAAATCGCTCCTGGGCCCTGCTGGTTGTGAGGCCCGCTATCAAACCGTTCCCGAGATCGCTCACACATGTGGCTTTCCACCGACAGAAATTTCTAAGCTGCTGGTCTTGAATCGACAGAATTGCAACACTCATCATAGTGGGACTAGGGCGTTCTGGACTTTGCAGGGTTTCTCAAACGGTAATTAGTTTATTGATTAGAAAACTGATTGATGTAATTGATGTAAACAAATATCGCAGCACTTTGCAGGCTTTCTCAAACGGTCATTATTATTAATTAGAAATTGAATAATTATAATTTATAAATATTGCAGCGTGGCACAGGACGAGGCTTCGTTGGCTAAGAAGCATATAGAAAAAGAAGCACTCCCCCGATGTGTCTCCACCTTGCCGTGGTGGGGGTGCTTGCGTGTCCCATTGACCCAATCTGCTTGCCGATGGATGAAAACTACATATCGGACAGCTTATGGGATAGGGGCCAGACTAAGAGAGACACAACCTGCTGCTCTGCAGGTAGACTGAGGATAACAGTCAAAAGATTAAATCAGGTACACGAAGGCAGAAGACCTTGGTCTGGACAATACTCTAAGGCTCTCTGTCGAGGTCTGTGGTTGAACGCCGCCGCTAAGCCACAAACCCGCGGATCTGAGAGCCGGGTCGATACACATCTACCGATAAATAGAGGTAGATACTGAGCACGCTACATGCCCAGTTCTGATACTGTGAGGTTGAAGGCTCTCAGCTGGGGGATATGACGGATTCCCTGGATGAGAGGGCCTGGCCGTTTCTCGCTCACTGCTGCACGGAGGTAAGGTGCTGAGCCGGCAGCACATGTAGCCTACCTCGTGAGTGAGAATAAAAATGCAGAAAGTGTCCCAGTCGAATGAAATGGCTACGAAAACTGTCTGTATCTAACACATAGAGTGTAGACAAAAGTGAAAAAACGTCTCAATAACACAAAATGGAACGCACGGCTAGCGAATCCATTGCGTGGTCCGAAGTCAAAAGCAAAAGCTTACCGAGCGGATGTCGCCCGCAGTCTGACCGTTCCTGGTGTGTGCTTGAGCGACCAGTAAGTAACAAGCGAGATGCCCAACACATGGAAGTGAGGAACTAAAGCAGCCATGAGCAGGACGTCGCAACTCCTTGGGTGAGCCCAGTCTCAGAGCAATATGTGCCGGCTCTGCAATTATGGAAGCCTCCTTGGATAGCCTTGGATAGGCCCATGGTCTGCCCCTGCCTTCCCTTGAGGGTTAACCGTGATGTCGATGATCGTTCTATCCTGACCAGCTGAGATGTGGGCGACATCACAACAAAAAGTCTAACGTGCCTCGAAACCCGAGGAAGCTAACCTCATTAAAAAATGCCTGCTGAAGCCGGAAGTGCCGTCCTACGGGTGGCAAACTAAAAATTGGCACTACGCATTTACGTCCGAGTGAAATGTCTCGTCCGAATGTCTCTCGTGCTAGGAACAGCTCTGACTACCTAGTTTCCGAATGCCGCTCTTGTTCGGAACAGCTCTGACTAGGTAGTTTTCCGAATGTCTGTCGTGCCTGGAACAGCTCTGACGGGCGCAACGACAAGCACATGTCCGAAAACTCGCTGAGTGGATACCGTTTGCAGACCTGTCTGGTTTTGTGCGGGAACGGCCCGGGGCGAACGAAATGCCCAATATATTGAAGTGAGGAATTAAAGCAGCCATGAGCAGGAGTGACGAATCCCTTGGTGAGCCCAGTACCAGGGCGCTATGTGTCGGCCCTGCAACTATGGAAGCAACCTTGGATATCGGAAAATGCTATGGACTGTCCCTTCCTTCTCTTGAGGGATGACCGAAGTCCTCGACTGTTCCAACTTGACCAGCTGAGATGTGGACGGTACCACAAAAGTGAGAGTCTCCCAGGAATGCTAACCTGGTCAAAAAATGCACGCATAAGCCGGATGTGTTGACCTAAGGGTTTTCAACCCAAGGGTGCCTAACGCACACCGCAATGACATCTGAAAAAACACTCCGGATGAACGAAAAGAAGAAGAAGAAGAAAAAGAAGCATATTGTTTTGGGTTGAGATAGAATACAGAGTAAAAATGTACCGAGACCTAGGACGCGTGACTGCATGGTTGGGAGAGTTAAAGGAGGCAGTCAACGAGGTGGAATGTTTCGTATACTGGTTGCAAAGTAGAACTAATGTAGAAAATGAGGCGACAAAGAAGAATGAGAATAGTCGAGGACAGTCACTGTTTAATGAAAACAGAAGACAACATAACTTTTTATATAGAAGCAGTCACGTTGAGCCAGATATAACTAGGGTCAGGAACTGGTATAATGACCAAAAATACAGAAATGGGCGTGAGAGAAACCTTTCAAAGAAATCATGGGGTTGGCCCTCCCACAGTGCAACCGCAAGAAAAAGACGTGATGACTGGTTTGAAAAAAGACAGAGACAATATTTGAAGTCAAGGTCGAAGGACAGGGTAGAACACATAAATAAGAATTCAACTGCTCCTAAAGTGCTTGCCAATATTAGGGTTAGACAGGAAAAGAACTTGTTATTGATAAAGAAAATAGACCAGGAGACACAAACGCAGATGATTGAAGTGGTAGAAAGGAACGCACAGACACAAATTGACACCGTAGAGAAGTCAACCCAAGTACAGCTAAATAAGAAAATAGAAAAGGGAGGTCAAACCAAGACGGTAGAAATTACCGAACCACCTCAGGCGAAATCAGAAAAGAGAGACACAGTTAAAATTAAGGAAGATAGACAGACAAAGACTAAGAATACCAGGAAGAAGGTTAGAAAAAGTGTTAAGGCTAGGACTGCGACCAGTCTATTAGTAAATGTAGGAGATGACACGATGGTGTATCAGATTCCTCAGATGGAGACATTGAGTTTATCCCTGATCGGAGCATGAAAGGTGGTGGTATAAATAAGAATTCCAGAGGTGCTGGTTCGGATTATAGAGACGTTGCTTCCTTCTCTACAGCATATAGCAAACAGGCTGGTGGAACAACTATAGGCAGTGATTATTCGGAGGACGAGATAGGAAGATATATACAATATGGGACAATGACCGATACGGCAAACGAGCAACCACCAAGAAGAAATAAAAGACAGGCTACTGTTAGGAAGAAAGCGATAGCAGGAATTTCTATTAACCCGACTTATACAGAAGATGACGCGAGGAAGATCAGGGAATATATGATGTTGCGACCACAATATTTTACAGGAAGCTCTAAGTATTAAGAGGTAGATGAAGAGAGACACTATTATCAGAAGATACTTTGCTATGATTAGAGCTGAAAAGTTGAGTGAGAATTAACTGATGGGTGACGGAACGCATTGAGATAATCTGAGTAGTTGATGGTGTAGGATGAGCTGAAGAGGAGGTTGATGAGAAGCTAGTAATTGAGTATCGGAGTGATCTGTCTGGTCATGTTGTAGATACGTAGGGGGTGTTCTTGCGTGCGTAAACGTGTAGACAAACCTGTGTTCGTCGCGTTGATTAGAGAATGAAGTGTGGAGTGTTGAAACGCCGTCTGGTTAGAATGCATGGATAGAACGATGTCAGGTTCTTGGTAATGGCGCATGGAAGGGCGGCTGATATACTTCAGAGTTGAAGCAGTGTGAAGGGATATTGTGTAAGAGTGAGCATAATATACGCGTGTTAAACGGCGAAGTTGACAGAACGCTTATGGTGAGTTGAGTGTGTTTTACTATATTTCCGAGGAAACAAAATGTGGAATGTCGGAGTAGTTTGCTATAGAGAATTAGGTAGGACAGAGAGTGTCATGCGTGCATATCTTATGTTTGGATTGTGGTGATTAGAGAGTAGACTGAATTAGAGTTTGAAACGTTTCTTGTCCGGAAGTGGCCGGATAGGAGTGAGATGCTCACGTTGAGTGATGTGTGCGGGAGTAGTTGAAGTAATGTAAAGCTGACACGGAGAGATGTAGGCTGGTTATGAATGTTGATTGCTAGAGCTAATGTGTTGTTTGAGTCGGGTTAACTCTGAGCTTTTGAAAGGGAGTGAATGATTGAGAAAAATTGAAATAAGAAGTAGTTGGATTGTGAAAGTCTTATGTCAGATATTGAATTAACGTTTTGTTTATAGTTTTATGAAGAAGATACAGTATCATTGGCGGAAGTATGCTGAGGTGAGATTGCCTGCTGCAGAGGAATGAAAGAATATAGCGAGGACGTGATTAGTATGTTTCGTCGGAGTGAGGTTTGTTGTGAAGAGCAGTTGATAAATTGGATAATGACGGTTAGTGTATAAAGGAGAGAGACAGTACTGTGCTAGATTGTCCGTGTTGAGCTGGTCATTAGCCGTATGCGGTTTTGGTTGCTGTTTCTGAACGTGTTCCGATAAATGTGAGTGGCTTAACTGTCAGCGCTGTATGGTTAAGAGGGAGAAGTTGATGAGGAGGTGGAGATTGATGAGGAATTGAGTAGCCTGTGTAAAATAGCCAGATGAGCGTGAGACTATTATGAGTAGAAGACTGGAGTTCTTGCTGAGGGGGATGAAGTAATTGCGTGGTGATTGCAGTGAAAGAAGAGGACACTCTGTCTGAGAAAGTTGTGTGGAGGGGGATGAAGTAATTGCGTGGTGATTGCAGTGAAAGAAGAGGACACTCTGTCTGAGAAAGTTGTGTGGAGAAGCATGGAATGATGGTTGCAGGGTTGGATTGAGAAAAACCAGCGGGTGGTAATGTAGTGATGCGGGGGAATGAACGTTGGTTGCGTCGGGTGGACGAGTGAGTTGAATTGAGAGAATGAGATGAAGTGGAAGTTGTAATAGTTGTCGGTACAAATTCAGGGGAAACAACAGGATTAGAAAATAAGTGCGAAGATAAATGGGCTGAGTTACATATACCCTTGGTAGGTGGATGAGCTCCCAGGAAATCGTTGTACGTTGAAATAGCCACACTAGTTAGTGAAAAATTGAGCAATCTGAGCTGTAGTTAACAGTAATTGCTTTGAATTATTGGCTGTTTGCTTTCAAATACTGGGGTGTCGCTATGATTTAGTTTTTATAGTGTACTGGGTTTCACATGAATGGTGGCGAAATGTCAATGTCTTATGTTACATTATGTTGGGGAATATATGTGTCCATACAAGTGACAATTATTGGGAAAAAGGGGTGTCGTGGTTTGTATTGTAGGCGTGTCCAATTGATTTTGATTGTAGTTCTCCATGGCCTTTTAGTTTGTTAAATATTAGCATATTACTTTGACCAATTAGTTTGACTCTAATTTATCAGTTTGGTCTTTATAATTAAGTTGTAAATTTAACTCCGTAATTTTTATAATTTGTTGACCAGCCTTAAATTTTGCTTTGTTTACTTGATTTGCACATTGGGTCATTAATATATGGTGAAAGGACATATTAATTGCGTCCAGGCTTTGTTTTCAGCGCATTATTACGTTCAGGTAGCCATCATATATAATAAATAGACATTTTCTGGTGGTTTCGGGTTGCGGGGATACCGTGGTTGACGGAATATATAACGTTTGAGGTAGTAATAAGATTGAATGCTATTTAGTCAATATTTAGACCTGGTCATGAGTTGCTGTGTTTTTTTTAACGTGTAAATAATTAGTCCGTAAAAGCGACTAATAATATTTGATGACATTAATTAATTTTGGTGTATATTATTTTGAAAAATGTCGGGGGATAAATGATGTTTGAAAACCATGGGGGGGGGGGGGGGATGATGTTATGTTTTGATTTGTGCTGTGTCTCCATTTGCTCATGATTTATAGTTTCATTTAATTTGCCTTGTTTAATATTAGTATATTAGTTCGATCTGTTATTTTGACTTATAATTATCAAATTGTGTTATTTTGCTCTGAGTTATAGTAAAGTGTTGGTTTGGTTAAACAATAAAAATACACTGTTCAGTTACGTTGAATTAAGGCTACAAGCGGGCTTCAATAAGACTAGGCCTTATTGAATGACCATGTTAATAAGATCCTTGGGGTTGGGTACACCTATGTAAAGTAATTACGTTCAGATAATAATAAGTAAACAACTTTAGAACATAAAGATAGACATAATTGCCTTGTTGGGAGTGGGTTTAGTAAACCTGGAGTAAGTACCATGAGAATTTAGTAAAGAGATATATGGGGGTTGATCGGTCGCTGTAATAAACAATGATAAATGATTATAAGTAGTATTTTAGAGGGCTGCGTTAGTCAGCAATAATAGAAGCACACATGGACTGAGCGCCATGTTAAGAATGTGGGGTTTGGTTTAACCTGGGGGGGGGGGGGTGGCCATAAATGGGGCTGTGGATATCAACACAACTTGTAATGTTAAGTGAAAAGGGGGTTGTAAGTATGTTCATAATATATGAACTATCAATATTTTTTTTGAGTGCTGTGGTAACAATACGACCCAGATCGGACATGGATTAATAGCCATGAAGTTTGCGTTAAAAAAAGGAAGGTCCGTGATATGTGGACAAATAAAGAGTAAAGTTGATTGCAGAGGATACTGATATAGTATAGGTTAGACAGGGTAGACGTTCACAGACATGAGGTCAGTGGCGGTATTTTTGTTGCTGTAGATAACGGCATGAATTGAGAAGCTAGAGCTTTTAGGAGGTAATGCCCATAACAAATGGACATTGGTAGTATTATTGAGATATGATGAGGAAGCTGATATAAAGTGTATCCCTGGGTTGCTGGAGTGGTGTATGTAATGGTCAGATATTAGGTTATGTGAATATTTTTAGTAGGTGATGTTTATAATGTTGGAGGAGGATTTGAGTAGTAGGGCCCATAATGGACCTTTTGATTTGTGTCCTCGGGATGTGTTTTGTGGTTGACATTACATTTCGAGGTTGCTGTGGCTGAGGTAACGTTCAGAGCCATAATATCAGTGGTGTCTGTAATAAATGGACATTTAGGGGTGGATGATATTTTTGTGTTTGGTGCTGTGGATGTCAGCACAAACTGTAGTAGTCAGAGATTAAGTAATATACATAAATTAGGTGAGATTCGGGGATATGATATGAAACTGGTAGAAGTGTTGCCATAATAATAATATTTGAATTGTGAGAGATATGTATTTGTTTTTTTTAGACTACTGCATAAAGTCTCAGGGTGACATGGTGGGGTAAATGTGAGTATGGTTTTGTGAGGAAGAGTTCTTGTTCTTTACTCTCCGGTGGCCACCGATCCTTTGTCTTCCTATCGTGTGTTAGTTTGAATGGCTTCAAGATGGTTGAATTTGGAGAATTAGTAATGCTGAGGTAATGGTTAATGGCGTAGACATGTTGATGATGATGATAGAGAGTATGAAGTGTTTTCAGAAGAGTATGACATTTTGAATTTTTATGATTGAAATCAGATATACATGTACATGATGACAATAGAGGTAAAATTAGAATTTAATGAGGGTTTAAGCGGATTGCTTGTGGAAGAGAAGAAGAAGTTTTTAAGGCTTAAGTAGTGATGGCAGATAGTTATAGGAACGACCCATGAGTGGTTGAGTAAAGTTGTGTTGTGGATGGTGGTAGCGGATGGCTATGGATCTCAAGGGAAGTTAAGTAATAATGGGGTAGTGGTTGATGAAGATAGTGGGAGTCAGGAAGACTCCGGTAATAAGCAATAGTAGGGGCTTGTAGAAAGTCCCAGGTTATATGTTAGTTAGAAGAGGTTTTAAGGGACTATAAATAGTCGAGTATGAAGAGGGAGTTTTATAATAACTGAGAAAATAGTTAACGAAGAAGAAGTAATTGTGTTTACTTAAGGGGGAGTTTTATAGTGGCTAGCTATTAAGGGGTAAGGTGATTAGGAATAGTGAAATAGCGGATAGCTATCACGAATTACTGAAGCTCCTATAAAGGAGATCACTTGTAAAAATTATAGATTGAGGTTGTTAAATAGGTTTTGGGTTTAAGACTTTTCGGGGAAAAGTCTTGGTTGAGGAAAGAGAGGATATAACAGAGTCTCTCTGATAGGGGATCTAGATGGGTGTGCAAGGGAAAGGGTCTAGTCTTCAGCAATGCGCGGGTGAGCACCCCGCTGGGACGTAACTAGGGAATGTCACGCTGTGACGTGGGGGTAGAGAACAAGTGAGTTACCAACTATAGTTCCTGCCAGCTAGACGTGGTGTCAACATCTGGTTTCTGTCTGATAATGTATGAGCTAATAAAGAGGAACTCACAGAAAACCACTGCCATGACTTCTCGTTGCTCTATTTACATCACATCAACTTAGTCTCCAGCACTGTTAAATATATCCTTTACAGGACGTAGCATTCAACTCCAGCATATTTTTGGCTGTTGTGGCCGTCACCCATACCATTTTTATTAAAACCAACACAAGGCGGTCTGCTGCCAAATCGCCAGCAGCTGTGTTTCCAACGCGATGTGTCCGTATCTCCATCGGCACGGAGCGGTCCATAGACAACCCCCCCCCCCCCAAATGTGTTATTTTCCCCCCCCCCCCCCCCCCCCCCCCCCCCCCCCCCCCCCCACAATGTGATATTATCATGAACAGAAAATGATTCCCCAAGTCAATTACATTGTAATATCTAGATACGTTTTTTCTTTATCGACCAATGCTTGTTGTGCATGTGTTCCAGCATGGGTCTAACACAAGAAGGTCCACTTGAGCTCTTAACTGGTGCCCAGAGTTTGTTGCCGAGGGTCTCTCTCTCTCTCTCTCTCTCTCTCTCTCTCTCTCTCTCTCTCTCTCTCTCTCTCTCTCTCTCTCTCTCTGGCGAAGTCATGGAGTCTTTTATTACATGCCTTGAGTTTCCTTTGGTTTGGTGTTTCGCAGTTACAAGGTGACAGAGTCAGTGAGAGCCACTCGGTGGTGGCCTGCTCTGAGTCTACATAAGTACATTGTCCTGTTCTGAGTGAGAAGATTCTGGACACGCCGTTTCTGCCAAGCTCATTTATGCTGTCGTGCCCAGGTCTGTAGTCTTTCCTCCAATTCGTCCCCATAGATTGTTTAAGTAGTGAGTAGTGTTTTATTTTTCCTTTCCTAAAGCCATGAGATGGATAGAACAGCTCAATGTTTCCTCAACACTTTGTCAGCTTGTCTGCCTTTTCATTTCCATGGATACCATATGGACAATCATAACATCTGATTGAAGATGCATGAAAGAGGTACAGAGCAGAATAGGCCTAATAATAGAATGTGTTTTTCAGCATATCAACAGTCTTCTTTTTAATAAATCGCGTTCGCTGAATCTCAGACTAGGGTACTGAAATGTAATATCATAAACAAACAAATTAGGAAGAGTTTGAAGGCAGCGAAAGTTTGGTTTCTGACTCGAATGTTGGGACTGCCAGAGTAAGTCAGTAACTAACAACGATTGCCTAGACCAGGAGAGGGCAAACTATGGCCCGCGGGCCGCATGCAGCCCGGCAACTGATATTAAGCTGCCCTCGAGGGCATTGAGAAATAAAATTTTTACTTCGATTTTAAGTTATTTTGTTGCATTTTACAGAATTTCATATACCGTTATGATTGTTTTAACATTTTTGATAACATTTCTTTCTAATTTTCTATTTTTGTAAACAGTCCTTGACCTTCATAATCTAATGCTGAAATGCGAATCCATCGATTTTAATATAGAGAAATATTCATCGACATGTACAAATTTAATAAGGATGATTTTATGAAAAACAGATATATCTCCGGTGAATAAAATGATTTATTTTGCAAGAAAATATTAAATTTAAAAGTTTTTTGCTGTTATAAATTATTTCCACATTTACAATGTTCAAATCAATTTATTTGTTGTAGTAGTCTTGATATATTTCTGAAATTTATTCTGAGTTTACTCCTTGTTTTCCGAATATCTTATTTTCACACACAGCCGGAAGTAGGTTTTGTTTCATTTCCTTTTTAAAGTTTTGTAAAATTCTAACTGTTAGAATTTTATTGAAACAATGAGTGTCACTAAAGAAAAAATGTAAGATTGAAGATAAATGCCGTGTTGTTTAATGATGAATGGACAACTAAATACTGTTTTAAAAAAGCAAATCAGTTTGCTTTTTGTGTCGTAAGTCAGTAGCTGTCTTCAAGGAGTACAATTTAAACAAAAAGACATCAAACAAAACATTTAAATTTCGGATACAATTTAACAACTGAAGAGAGGGAAAGGAAATGCCTGGAGATGGTGAAATATTTGGAGAAACAGCAAACTGTTTTCACTAAACACTCTTCAATTCAAAATGCTAAAACAGAAGCTAGTTTTGTGCCATCACACAGAATTGTAAAACAGAACAAGCCATTTTCTGATGGCAAGATTATCAAGGAATAATTGCTAGATGCAGCAAACATGTGTCCAGAACACACACACACACACACACACACACACACACACACACGCAAATGAAAATTTGACATTACTTTATCAAGGAGAACGTGTCAGACGTGTTGAGACGATAAGGGACAATTTGATGCATAAACATCAAGATGCAAGTAAACAATTGTTATGGTGCTCTCTTGCCTTGGAAGAGAGTAGCGTTGTACATGATACTGCCCAATTATTGATATTTATATTTGGAATACACACTTCTTTCAAGCTCACTGAAGAGTTACTGCGTGTTGAGTCACTCAAGGACACAACCACAGGCCATGATATATTCAATGCTGTTACTAAACGTTTTTAAAGAACTGGATGGGTTTTGAACAAGATGGCAAGTGCGTGCGTGCGTGTGGCTGTATGTATGTATGTATGTATGTATGTATGTATGTATGTATGTATGTATGTATGTAAGTCTGTCTATCTGTCTGTCTGTATGTATCCACCACCGTCCTAATTTTAACCTGCTGCCCTTCACTTTCCTAATTTCACTATGCAGTGGATCTTGTGTGTTTGCGTTAACTCTTGAGGTAGGCGCGTGCTCTGCAAACTTGTATTCTCTCTTCAATGGTTGGAAAATCAAGAAGGTAGCGCATCAGATAGCGTAGAATCAGGTACAGCTTAACAAGAGCCAGGTTATAGGTTTCTAAAACACGTACTAGTGTTTCTTCTCGCCAGGGGACTTGCCACGTCCTTCCACAGTCCGGTATTGTGATCAAAATGAAAGAATGGGTTTTCTCCCGGGGCAGAAGACCTCCGGTTGACTTCCTGTGGCCAAATTACTTTTCAAGCCAAACTGAATATAATTTTTAGCCTGACTTGATTTCTTGTCGCTTACACAAACCCTACAGTACCTCTACTTCTAACTATTCTAATAAATCGTTATATATATATATATATATATATATATATATATATATATATATATATATATATATATATATATATATATATATATATATATTCTTACGTACATACATACACCAAACAGCGATTATCGTATATAATGTGGATATATAGCTATCAGTATATATAATAATACAGAACTACAAAAGGGGTGTACTGAGGGCTATCCCAGTCTAATAAAAATATATGGGATTCAGGTCACCTCGTCACATCAATAAATCGTAGATGTGGGTTTTTTGTGTACTTCTACAGAACGTTCAGTTAATGTTCTCAGCATATATAAAGCATTTATTCCTTGCCTTCTATAAACCCACATCCTTCTTCTCCTATTTCTGTAACCATTATAACACAGGACCGTCATCCAGCTACTGATTGCAAAATAATAAATAAAATAAATAAATTTAGAGAAGGAACACGGAATGATAGGACATCAAATGAGCTAGGAAAGTTGAACAATGTTCTAAGAGAGATGGATAGCATGAAAATGAATATACTAGGCGTTAGTGAGATGAGATGGAAGGGATATGGCAAAATTATAGCTGACAATCACACAATAATTTATTCTGGAGGGGATAGACATGAAAAAGGTGTAAGAATAACACTTGACGAAAAAAAAGAAGAAAAACAGCCATGTCACTTAATGGATGCTGGTGTATTTCAGATAGAGTTATTATGGTCAAAATCAAAGACAAGCCAATAGATATAAATATTATATAAGGCATTCATTTGAAATCCGTTCGTGTCGTAACGCGCGTAATTGCGTATGGTGAATATGATCATGTCACAGACATGTGATAAGTACTGAGTAATGAATAAAAGAGCACGTGCTTATCGTCCCATGATGCATAGGTTCTGTTTCTGACAATTGAGAAAATGGCCGGGTTGATCCAAAATTCGTGTAAAGAAGCTCAAAGAGCTGTGATTCAGTTTCTTTCATTTGAAGGATGCCGACCAGTTGACATTCATCAAAGAAAACGGGCAGCGTACGGTAACAAATGTGTGTCGAAGACAATAGTGACAGACTGGGCATGAATGTTTCGGAAAGAACGTCAGTTCATCATCGCCAAAATTGATGCAGCAGTACAGATAAACCATTGTCGAAGCATACATTCGCTAGCGAAATAATTTGATGTGACAATTGGAACAATTCAAAAGATTGTTAGTAAGAAACTGCAAAATCGGAAGGTGTGTTCACAGTTGGTACCACGGATTTTGAACGAACACCAAAAAGATGAACGCATGGGATGGTGTTTGAACCACTTTCTGCGTTACAGAGTGGATGGCGATGCATTTCTCTTCCGCATAGTGGCAGGCGATGCATCAAGGTGTCACCACTTTGAGCCGAGCAGCAAAAGAGAGAGAGAGCATGCAATGGAAGCATGCTGGATCACCAAAAGCCAAAAAATTCTTCAAGTTACAGGTTTCCGCTGGTAAGGTTATGCTGAGCGCATTGTTTTACCATGAAGGGCTATTGTTGGCCAACTTCAAAGAACCTGGTGTCAACATCAACTCTACCCACTACTTGCAAACACTAGACAAGCTGCAAAAAGCCATCAAGAATAAACGACACGGCATGCTTTCTCGCGTGTGATTTTCTTGCACAATAATGCCCGTCCGCATGTCGCAAAGATTGTGCAGGAAGCATTAGCAAGGAAAAAGTGAGAAATTCTGCAACATCCAGCCTATAGTCCTGATTTGTCACCATGTGATTTTTATTTGTTCTGACCTCTAAAAAAAGTCCTCAAGGGGCAACGATTTCACACAGATGCAGACGTAATGAACGCGGTAAACACTTGGTTTGACTGATTGATTGATTTAGGAACCGACATCACAGCATTCGGGGCATTCCCATAAGGGCTCCGTCCCCATCCTCAGCAGCCAGCGAAGAGTTCCAACACCAATAGTACCAGTAGCAATCTGATTATATGTCCGTCTCGCCTTTCCTCTGAGCGTTGAGTATCGGCCAGACCTCCTCGTCACTCCTCGCTGTCTCATTCTTGCCAGACCATGGCGATTCATTTGCTCCTCCGAGATGTACCATGCTCCCACAAGGTCGCAACCACGTCTGCCTTGTCATGCTTCAATACTCCACCAAGTTTTGCAGAGCCAGCCAATCTGTCCACCTGTTCATTCTCCAGCACACCGGTATGCCCCGGAGAAAAGATCCAGGCAATGTTTGCTACCCGTGATCTCCGAAGCGAAGCAAGCCATTCTGCCCGAAGCTTGCCTGTCCTCACCTTCCTCGGCATGCTTTCTGAGTCAGTTACAATCACGATCTGTGTGTGTGCGTGTGTGTGTGTGTGTGTGTGTGTGTGTGTGTCGTATTCTCCACCCAGCGCAAAGCTGCACTGACCACCTCCACCTCCAGATAGATGTTGTGGTATCATATGCCAGGCTCTCTTGCACCAAACGTCGACCATTAGCTTTTGCTAAGAACCCCCAGGCATATCTCCTACCTCTCAACACCGACCCATTTGTGTAGATAATCACATCACTCGAGTGAGCATTGTCCTGAATTAGTTGCTGGATTTCCACTTCCGTGGCCCCTGCTGGCCACTCCCTGCACTCCCGGCTCAATGTGATTATAACTCTGCACAAGTCTGACTGTTCCGCTGGCACTCTGACCCACTCCTCTCCTCACCTAATGTTCTCCAAGGGGAACACCTGTCTGATCGTATCCTCCGCCTGAGCCATCCATGATTTCCCTCTTATCAGTCGCTGACCCTTAACAGCGCCCAAGGCCACACGCAACGGGTGATCTGTGTCTGCAGCTACTCTGAGGTATGCCTTCGCCTGCATCACCTTGAACCTACCAGCAACAGTCGGCAGACAAAAGATTAACGCATACACACTATTAGGGTGTCTCTGGTGCATCCCAGAATGACTTGCATGACTTCGTTCTGTATACGCTCTAATTTCACCAGCTGACTCTTTGAGACAGTGAGCAGTCCTAGTCCATAATCAATCACTGAGAGGATCAAGTGCTGGTATAGTGTGAAAAGCATTCTCTGCTCTGTGTCCATTGCAGCCATAGTTTTAAGTGCATTGAGTTCCTTTTGAGGCCTTGTCACAGCCGTCTCCACATGGTCCTTGAAAGACAGGCTCCTGTCAAATGTGATTCCCAGATACTTCAGTTTGTTCTCTCTGTTGATGCTTCTACCATCTATCGCGAGGCTTGGGACATCAGCTCTCACAATCCTGTTGTCCAGAGAACACCACAAAACTGCCGCCTTTTCTGGGTGAATGACAGCACTCATTTCAGTGCACCAGTCAATCACTTTGTCTACTGTCGCCTGTAGCTCCTGGGCTGTTTGCTCCCTATCTCTCCCCTGCCTATATACAAGAATATCATCGGTAAACACTTGATTAAGTGAGCAACCCAATCTTTTTTTGCGATCGGCATTCGCCGCCTACCTAAGCAATGGGATGCTTGCCTGAATGACTACTTCTGACCAACCCATGGTCCATATTTCATTCAAAATGAATGCTTTGTTTAATTCTACCACACCTGTTAATGTTTCTTTCATGTTTTTGTAATAAAGCCATTGGAACGGGGTTCAAATGAACTCTAAAAACAAGTATGTGCACCTACAACAAGCAGTAGTGATGAAGAAATAAACACTTTTACGAAGAAATAGAGATGGCTCAAATTGGATCACAGGAAATAAAAATAATACTTGGAGATTTTAATGCAAAAGTAGGAATGGAAGAAATGAAGGATCTAGTAGGGAATTATGGTTTAGGTACAAGAAATGAAAGAGTAGAAAAGCTAATAGAATGGGCAAATATCAATGATATAATAATTGGAAACACATGGTTTAAACATCATAAATGACCACTATACACATGGAAAAGCCCAGATAAAAAAATGCGCAACCAAATTGACTACACACTAATTAATAAAAGATTTAGAAATGCTTTAATTAATGTAAAGACAACGCCTGGTGCTGACTGTAATAGTGATCATGTATCACTATGTGGACAAATAAAAGTAAGATGAAAGAGAGGGAAAAAATGGTTAGGAACATGAGACTTAATAAAGAGGTTCTGAAAGTAGATAAAGAAATTCAAGAACAATACAGAGCGACTGGGAAAAAGTTAGTTTAGTTTAGTTTAGTTTAGTCGTTGGATCAACATCACGGCACACGGTTTAAACCATAAGTGCTCCGTTTTCCTCCTAACTCAAACTTGAGTCTGGAGAAACGCAGCTCAATGCACAAACTCCGTTGCATCGGCGAGGATCCTGAAATACTTTGGGTAGAATTTTAACTCGAAATGTTGCCAGGGCAGCGCCGTTAGGCTACTCTTTTTCGATTTCAAACTGCCCAGGGATTTTTTACGTGCGCAACAATACACACGGGCGTCCGATCTCACTACCAAGAGACCAAGGGGAAATTTTATTACTGGAAGTCCAGGTGGATTTTTTAAATAAATTCCGGTCCTTGTGAAAAATAGGTACAATGCAATAGCTAAAATATAGAGTATAAATGAACAAAGGGAAATGTTAGGGGACTCCATTCATCAAACTAGCAAAGAAATATTACCGGAGAGAAGCCAAATAGCTAAGAAAAAAATCGTTGAATGAAGAAATCTTAACGCTGATGGACAAAAGAAAACAGTGTAAAAATGACAAACAAGAATTCGCTAAGATGAATAAAGAAATAACAGATAAATGTAGGAAGGCAAAAGAAAGTTGGTTAAACGAGCAGTGCACAAATTTTTAATTAAATGTCATTAAAGATACAAAGAAAAATATGCACAGACACATCAGTGAGTTCACGGGAAGAAAAATAAGAATAAATATAGGGTGTTTGAAATGCAACAACAGGAAAGATATTAATTATTATTGGAGGAAGGTGCTATAATGTAGAGGTGGAATTATTATATAAGAGAATATATGATAGAGAAAGGGCAGAATTAACAGAGGAAAGTAACTTAGAAGGTCCACCTATTCTAAAATAAAAAGTCGCTGACGCTATGAAACGTACGAAGAAAGGAAAAACAACTGGGCCAGATAAAATCACAATAGAAGAATTAGAAGTATTGAGAGAATTTGGAGTAGATATATTCACCAAAATGTTGAATGATATTTGCAGTAGTGGATATTTACCCAGTGATATGCTGAAATCTGTATTTATAGCTATACCAAAAAGACCAGGAGCAATTGATTGTGAAGATTTTCGTACAATTAACCTCATAAACCATATCACTAAGCTTCTAATCAGAATCATAATGAGAAGAACCAGAAAGAAAATAAAAATGGAAATAAGTGAAGAACAGTATGGATTTATGGAGGGGAAGGGCACAAACAATGCAATTTACACATTACGGACTCTAATAGAAAGGTCAATAGAGAAACAGAGAGACATATATGTGTGCTTCATAGATTATGCTAAGGCATTTGATAAAGTAAAACATGATGAACTGATGCCTGTGGGGAAACAGGAGTTATATGGCTAACAAGAATTTTTAATATAGCATGGGAAGAAAGAAAAGTCCCAGACGATTGGCAACAGGCAATAATAGTACCAATATGGAAAAAGAAAGGCAATACGAGAGAGTGCGAAACATACAGAGGTATATCACTCCTGAGCCATGTAGGGAAAATGTATGAAAAACTATTGGAACAAAGAGCTAGACCAATAGTTGAACAACAGTTAAGCAAAGCACAATTCGGTTTTCGGAAAGGTAAAAGTTGCACTGATGCATTATTTACACTTAGACAAATTTGTGAAAAAACTATCGAATATAGTGACCAGCAGAATATTGTGTTTGTAGATCAGGAAAAGGCTTTCGATAAAGTAGACAGATACAAATTATGGACCATCCTCGAAGACTATGGGATAGAAGGGCAACTGCTAGAAAACATCATAGCCATGTACCACTCAAGCCAAAGTGCAGTAAGAACACAAGAAGGTATATCAGATATGTTCACAGTCAATACAGGAGTGAGGCAGGGATGTGTGCTCTCTCTCCTGCTATTCAATATCTATATGGACAGAATTTCCAAAGAAGCAAGTCTCGACAGAACAGATTCCGAAAATTTAGAACTCTTTACTCCAGATGAAACAATTGACCCACAGGGAATAAATGAACTTCTATTTGCAGATGATCAATGCCTGTTTTACAGCGATGATAGCAGACTACAAAATCATATTACTAATCTGAGTTCAACCTGCAGCAGATACAATATGAGCATAAACACAGCCAAAACCGAAGTAATGCAAGTTAGCAGATCGCCAGGCCCACTAAGTATACAGATAACACAACTCTGAAACAAGTTAAAGAATTCAAATACCTTGGAAGTATGATCACAGAAGATGGCAGATCGGACAGAGAAATTGAAATCAGATGTCAAAAAGCTAGTGCACTTACATATCAACTATCACCCTTACTGAAACATCCAAACATACCCATGTTCGCAAAACGACAGATAATAAACAGCATATTCACACCAACCCTATGCTACCAATCTCAAACCTGGACTTTATCCAAATTACACCTTCGCAAAATCAACACCATGTGAAATGAAATGCTTGAGGAGAGCTGCAACTTAACAATCCGAGACCGAGTAAGAAATGCTACTATCAGACAGACTGTGGGATCAACACCTTGTGCCACATTTATTGAAAGACAGAAGATCAAGTGGTTTGGCCATGTCGTTAGAATGCACCATCAGCAGCTACCATCACTGGCCTTACATCAAAGATCACCTGCGACGAGACCACGAGGACGTCCAAGAAGAAAATGGATTGACGACATCAGAGACATTGTACAACTACACGGAATGACACTATCCAGTGCCGCCCACCGGGCGCTGGAAAAGCAAATTATTCTCCCCACGACGCTTGACGGCAGAAGTGGAAGATAATGATGATGATGATGATGATGATGATGATGATGATGATGATGATGATGATGATGATGATGATGATGATGATGATGAACTGATTGAAATGTTAGAAGATATCAGCATTGATGGGAAGGATTTAAGAATAATAAAGAATATTTACTGGAACCAAGCAGCAGCAATTAAAATGGGAAATAAAGAGGGTAGTTACGAACCGATGGATCATTCATTCATTTCATCTTTTGATTTGATGAAGAACGAATGATTTGCGCTTTAGTTTGGATTATAGTGAGGTAGTGGTTGTGCAACTCCATCGACCTCACTCTCTCGTCTGCGTCCATCTGGTTCCAGTGGCGAGCATAGCAAGACGACTGAAGACGAAAACAGATGCAGTGGACGTTAGGCTGCCACGGCCAGTTATCCCTGTATATAGCGACTCTCACAAACAACTGGTAGCCTAGAGTCTCGTGCAAACGGCCCTTCCGTCAATTCCTGTGATTTTCAGTTTTGAGACAAACGTAGCGACGAGCGTATTACAACAAATAGGATCAACCAGATATCAGTCGGATAGACAGACTGACCGCCAGAACAGACCCACACACATGCGGCAAACGAGATTCTGTCCACAGAAGATATTGCTCGTCTAAGTTGCGAACACATCTTCGGCTGAGCCTCACCAGTTCACAATGCATGTGACGACTGGCAGGATCAATCGGATATCTATCGGACGGACTATTCACGTACACGCAGGCCAAGAGTAGCATCGCTAAAGCGCGCCCTCCCGGTACAAGGTGATACATGCAAAACCACTGGACGCCTACCAACGAGCTTTCAATCTACGCCGGCAGGACTGACCGAAAAGCTATACCAGCTTACTGAATGCAGGCCCACTACTCACCGTGAGATAGAGTGGGCGCTTATCGAGACTGTCGAACGGTCGTACAAATTTGCTCTTTTGCCCGCTCAAACCACGACCCTAGCTGCACGTTGCGGTTACATTCTCGAAACGCCTACCTCGCTAACTTCCGTTGGCTGGGAAGATCTTAGTATTTTTGCACCTCACACAGCCATCCGAGACAACGAACGCTAGACGCGGGACTGATCTTGCGAACCAGACCAGCCCTCACAGATAAAATTAGGAATACGACACAGGGGTGTGTCTTGTCACCAGATCTCTTCTTCTCTCTATATAGCGAAGTAATAATGCGAGAGATCAAAGAGATGCCAGGAATACTAGTTGGAGGTTATAATATAAGTAGATGACACAGTATTGGTGGCGGATAAATCAACGGACCTACAACAATCGTTGGACACTGTAGTAACAGAGAGTGCAAGTAAAGGACTGTCCCTGAATATTAAGAAAACAGTAACAAAGAAAATGGTGACACCAAAATATGACATATAGAAGGAAAACTTCTTAACCAAGTGGATAATTTTAGATATCTAGGGACATTTATAACATCAGATGGAAGATGTACAACAGAGATTAAGAGCAGAATAGAGCAAGCAAAAGCTGCATTTCAGAAAATGAAAGTATCCTATGCAATAAGTCACTATCACTGAATGTAAGAAAGAGAGTGCTAAAATGCTGTGTAGAACCAGTTTTTCTGTATGGCAGTGAATCTTGGAATGTAAATGAAAAAAATTAAGAAGAAATTAGAAGCAACAGAGATGTGGTTCCTGAGACGAATGTTGCGATTTCCTTTGAGTTGACTGCCAGAGTAACTAACGACGACTATCTGAAACAGGCTAATGAAACTAGAACATTATATACAACAATAAGGAAGAGACAAACATCTTTCTTCGGTCATGTGATGAGAAGAGAGGCATTGGAGAACATCATGACAATTGGAAACATCGAGGCGAAGAGAGGCAGAGGCAGACCAAGAGAAGTGATGCTGGATGGATTGAGATGGTGGCATGGAGGAATATCGGCAGCAGAGTTGATCCAGAAAACCAAAAACCGAGATCTGTGGAAAGCCATGAGCGCCTACGTTAGCTGGCAGGGCACTTGATGATGAGGATTATAATTGCTTCCTCTGGCTGTTTTTTCTATCCACCAGAATGCATAATGCTTTCTGGTCTCAGATATATTTAACATGTTAAATATATCTGATTGATTGATTGATTGATTTAGGAACCGACATCACAGCATTCGGGACATTCCCATAAGCGCTCCGTCCCCATCCCCAGCAGCTGAAAGATGGAGAACATCAGGCGAGGAGAGGAGTGGGTCAGAGTGCCAGCCGTGCAGTCAGACTTGTGCAGAGTTGTAATAACATTGAGCCGGGAGTGCAGGGAGTGGCTAGTAGGGGCCACGGAAGTGGAAATTCAGCAAATAATTCAGGAAAATTCTCGCCAGGGTGATGTGATTATCTACACGGATGGGTCAGTGTTGAGAGGTAGGAGAATTGCCTGGGGGTTCTTGGCAAAAACTAATGGTCGGCGTTTTGTGCAGGAGAGCCTGGCGTATGATAATACTACATCTAGCTTAAGAATGGAGGTGGAGGCGGTCAGTGCAGCTTTCCGCTGGATAGAAAACACGATACATACACACATTGTGATTGTAACTGACTCAGAAAGCATGCTGAGAAGGGTGAGAACAGGCAAGCTTCGTGCAGAGTGGCTTGCTTCGCTTCGGAGGTCACGGGTAGTAAGCATCACCTGGATCTTTTCTCCTGAGCATGCCGGTGTGCTGGGGAATGAACAGGCGGACAGATTGGCTGGCTCGGCAAAACTTGGTGGTGTATTGATGCATGACAAGGCAGACGTGGTTGCGGCCTTGTGGGAGCAGGTGTACACCTCGGAGGAGCAGATGGAGCACCATGGTCTGGTAAGAATGAGACAGCGAGGTGTGACGAGGGGATCTGGCCGACGCTCGGCGCTCGGAGGAAAGGCGAGACGGACATATAATCAGATTGCTACTGGAACTATTAGTGTTGGAACTCTTCGCTGGCTGCTGAGGATGGGGACGGAGCGCTTATGGGAATGTCCCGAATGCTGTGATGTCGGTTCCTAAATCAATCAATCAATCAGATATATTTAACATGTGAATATTCAGTCTTCTAATGTCCTTTTTGCCGGCTTCGTGGCTTAGAGGTTATGACTTTTCTCCGTAATCTCTTATACTCTCGTGGGTAACGTGATGACGGTGAGAATCAGCAGTGGTTCGAATCGCATCGGTAACTTAACGGGGTATGTGAGCCGGCCGCTCAGAAAGCAATGGCAAACTACTGAGCGTAATCTTGCCAAGAAATCAACAATCAGCTGAAAGATGCTGGTGTTGACAGCGATGTCCTGTAAAGGATATGAAAAAAAAATGTCCTTCTTAATGTTATCACTGTTTGGGATTGTGTGGTTAATTTCATAAAAATTTTATGTGGCCCTGGGAGGCCAGTAAAAAAATGTTTTGTCCCCACATAGGGGATTGTGACATAACAGTCCCCATCATTTATATTAAAAGTGTACTATTTAACATTTAAAAACTAAATATATATCTAAAAAGTAGATTATAAATTGAAAGTATGAAAAGATTAAAAATATATTTTATAAGTAATCCAAAAGTATCCTTCTTCAAATTATAAAATATTACTTAAGTGTTAATTATTTCAATTCCAAAAGAAAATTGTAGAAAAATTTTTGTTAGGTAATAATATTATTGCTAAGTAAATGATTTTAATTTTTAAGTACTAGTAAACTCCCTTATAACAATATTAGATGTTTATATCCCCTACTCTATTGCTCATCCAAGTGTTTTTCTTTTAGCTATCTGGTAATTCCACAGAACTGCGCGTAATCTTGCCTAGTACATCAACAACAGCTGGAAAATGTTGATGTTGACTGCAACATCCTGTAAGGGATATGCAACGGAAAAAACAACAAATAAAATTCCACAGAATGCTTGAACATAATTAAATTACTAATAAGCGTAGTGAGCAATCAAGGCATTACGATCATGTTATTATAATTCTTCTTATTTCGTTCGCTTGAAATGCATATGTAACTGCAAAGTTGTCTCCTGTATAAATTTAACAATCTTTTTTAGTTCACTCAGCGGTCCATAGAGTTTATCTACCACTGTTGTCTCTCAGGCCAGAAGGTATGCCTGGGTTATTATGATGTTTTAAATATGCTCTAAGCAACGAGGGAAAAGCATTCGCTGTTGAACTGTATGATTTAATATTATAGGAGATATTTGTGCTAAAGAAATGGGGGTGGGGGTTTGGGGGCTTAGATAGGGTTGCCAGATTCGTGGGTACCAAAAGGAGGGCATAATAAGACACAAAGGTGGACATAATAAGACAAAAAGGAGGACAAAGAAGGACATAATAAGACAAAAAGGAGGACATATTGAATATTTCATTTAAATCTTTCCAGATTAAACCCACAATCAGTACAATTTTATGACAACAGCTGCCAATAGGTTTATCTTACTGTTAGTGAATCGACCAAGAAATAATCATGTTAAAAAAATTAATATAAATTAAATGGAGACCTTTTTCAAAATGCTAAAGAACATTATTTACACTGCAGATTGTAAATTATTACCTTATAATCTTTATTAATTACGCAACATATTTCTCGGAGGAGCCAACTTTTCGTAGAAGATCTTCGTTAGCAATCACATAAAAAATCACGTAAAACTGTTCACAGGTAAGATTCTTCAAATTGTACTTTGTGAGAATGATACCCGTTACAGAGTTGAGTAAGAGTCAGTTCCTTTCCTTTAGTCCACTGAGCATTAATCAAGGAGAACACTCTTTCCACATTGCCATTGTGTCCAGGGATACAGAAGAATACTTTACAAATTTTATGTAACTCTGAAAAGCAACATGCATTTGGACAACTTTGGAAAAATAAACTCCACTGTTCATGCAAGAGTCTTTCAAAAAACTGTTCATTCTTGTCTTGCACAAATGATTTAAGATTGCAGTATTGGTCAAATAATTGCACATCATCTACAATAATACCCTTCTCTTTCAAGTACAATATGCTTGTCAAAAGGTCATCAAATGTACAGTCTTTGATTTTATTTAAGTACATCCAACCAAAGCACTGAAATTCATCAAAAGGTTTCAACCACTTTTCTAAGTAACTAATGCATGCTTCATACACAAACCTAACATTAACATTTTGACCATAGAGACTACAGCATTGTTAGTGTTGCCGGGTAGAGTAATAGTTAGATTCAAATTATACAAATAATTGGTGTTTAACATTTGGTATAAATATGAAAATTAAATAAATATTATTAATTGGGTTTTAATAAAGAATGTAAACACACGGTAGAGTGTAGATACATTGTAAGTTGTAACAACAATACATAAAAAAAATGATAACATAAAATATTTAAAAAGCCGGACATTTTAAAGGTTTTTAGCTTTGCCTGCCGGGCGGAGGACACGATGCCAAAAAGGAGGACATGTCCTCTCTTTGCCGGACGACTGGCAATAGAAAGCAATGCACCAAATGCACCATTTGGCAGAGAGCGAGAAGAGGAGAGAGAGAGAGAGAGAGAGAGAGAGCGAGAGAGAGAGAGAGAGAGAGAGAGAGAGAGAGAGAGAGAGAGAGAGAGAGAGAGAGAGAGAGAGAGAGAGCCGGTGGGGAAGAAATATTTGTTCAAAATGAATGAAATTTACAAACAATATAAATGATATTTCCTCTAAACATAATATTTGTCTTCATAAATCTCATAAACTTGCACGGCCTTTCGCCAGCACGAAAATAAGTGCATGCAGGCCATAACATTCCCAGACTAGGTTTTCTTCTGCCCTCTCTCATTCCTACCACCTTGGCCATGGGTGGGCAAACTACGGCCCACGGGCCACATGCGGCGCAGTTACTGCTATTATGCTGCCCTCGAGGGCATTTAGAAATTAAAAAAAAAAATTACTTCGATTTTAAGTTATTTTGTTGAATGTTACAGAATGTAATGTACCGTTATGATTGTTTTAACGTTTTCGATATCATTTCTTTCTATTTTTCTATTTTTGTAAACAGTCCTTGACCTTCGAAACGTAATGCTAAACTGCGAATTCATCGATCTTAATATAGAAAAATATTTATCGACATGTACAAATTTAATAAGGATGATTTTACGAAAAACATATATTTATCCGGTGAATAAAATGATATATTTTGCAAGAAAATATTAAATTTAAAAGTTTTTTGTTGTTATAAATTATTTCTACATTTACAACGTTAAAATTAATTTATTTGTTGTAGAAGTCCAGATATATTTCTGAAATTTATTCTGAGTTTACTCCTTATTTTCCGAATATTTTATTTTCGAACATTGCCGGAAGTAAGTTTTGTTTCATTTCCTGTTTAAAGTTTTGTAAAATTCTAACTGTTAAAATTTTATTAAAACAATTAGTTCACTTAAAATGTAAGTTTGAAAATAAATGCTGCGTTTTTAATGATGAATGGACAACTAAGTACTGTTTTTATAAAAGTTGGTAGCAAATCAGTTTGCTTTCTGTGTCGTGAGTCGGTGGCTGTCTTCAAGTAGTACAATTTAAAAAGACGTTATCAAAGAAAACATTCCGATTTTGGATACAATTTAACAACCGAAGAGAGGGAAAGGAAATGCCTGGAGTTGGTGAACAAATTGGAGAAACAGAAAACTGTTTTCACTAAACAGTCTTCAATTCAAGATCCTGCATCAGAAGCTAATCTTGTGCTGTCACACAGAATTGTAACAACAATAACAACAACAACAACAAAACTTTATTCTGAAAGGGTTAAGAATTGGGCGCGCAGACCCGTCTAACATTCTGCCCTTTTATCACTCTCTTTCATACATTATACCATTCACACATCATTCAAGGCTAACTGAAAACAGCAACAATCTAAAAGATATGCATTATAAATGCATGTGGAAAATAAAAAATGAATACTACACGACTCAGTAATAGTAATAACTGGTGTGGCACTTGTTAATGTGGAATATGCTGGCCTACCAAAATGGTACTGGCTGTTATACTCATTCATTCATTCAGTAGCATGTCCTTTGCAGAACCTCGCTCCCATAACAACCTTCCGGAAAACTTCTCGATCACAAGCAAGATGTCCCGCGTCTGATACACCCATCTGGAGATCATCCGCCACATCCTGCACCCATCTTCTCTTTGGCCTTCCTCTTCCTCTCTTCCCAGGCATATATCCTTCCATTATTGTTCTCTCCAAACTGTCGTGACGTTTCAAGTGACCAAAATACTTCAATTTTCTTTGTTTTATCGTCTTTAATAGCCACCCCTCCTCAATATTTAACTCTTGAAGTACGGATGCATTTGTTCTTTTCTTTACCCAAGATATTCTTAGAACTCGTCTATAACATTTATATTCAAAGGCATGTATGCGCTGTTCAGCTTGTTTAGTAAGTGTCCATGTCTCACAGGCGTATGTTGCAATGGGAAAGATGCATGCTCTTAAAAATCTAATTTTTGTAGTTCTGTCTGTCCCACACCATAATTTATTCATCTGTTTTAGTCTTTGAAGAGCAATGGATAGTCGCCGTTTAATTTCTTTCATTGTGTCACCATTATTCGTAATCAATGACCCAAGATATTCAAAATTTTCCACCACCTCCAATTTTCTCCCATTAATGTATATTTCTTTCTCCATAGTAGTTTTATCTGTATGCATTATCTTAGTTTTTGCTATGTTAAGATATAAGTTGTGATTTTCACTATTCAATTGTGTTGAGGCTATTAGGTTTTCTATGCCATTCTGTGTTGTGGATAGTAATACTGTATCATCAGCATATCGAATCTCTGGTATGTCATGACCGCCGATATTTAGGGCATCATATGGCTCCCTGTTTATATCATCTCTTACATTTCTCATTATATTTTCGGCATACAGGTTAAACAAATAGGGTGACAGCACGCAGCCCTGACGGACTCCTTGCTTGATGTCAAACCAATCTGATGTCTCGCCATCTATTCTAACTGCCGCTTGTTGGTCTAGATATAGCATTTTTATGAGATGTACTACATGTGAAGGAAAGCCCATATTCCTCATGATTTCCCAAAGTTTCTGATGCTGTACACAGTCAAATGCCTTTGAATAATCCACAAAACATGAGAATAGGTTTACATTAAATTCTCTGCACTTCTCTATTATTAAACGCATGTTGAATATGTGATCTCTTGTTCCTCTTCCTTGTCTAAATCCAGCTTGAACTACGTTAATCTCTTCTTCCATTTTCTTACTAAGACTTCGCATTATGACTTTTAGTAGAATTTTACTTGCATGACTTATCAGGGTAACAGTTCTATAGTTGGTGCATAATTTCAGGTTGCCCTTTTTTGGTATTGGAATGAAGATAGTTCTCTTCCAATCTTTTGGCCATATACCATATTTCCAAATCTTTGTACATAATGCATGATATATGTGTATGCTTTCTCCTCCTCCTGCTTTAATTAGTTCAGCTGGTATCTCATCACAACCAGGTGATTTACGATTCTTCAGGTTCCTTATAGCCCAATCAATTTCATCTAATGAGGGTTCAGGTTCTGTCTCTGCTGTCATTGGCTCATGTATCTCATTCATATCCTCACTGTCACTCATATCATACATTTCACTGCAGTACTCCTGCCATCTTTCTAGAATTTGTCTAGATTCTGTTAAGGTATTTCCCATCTTGTCACAGATAACATTCAATTGAGGTTGAACATTTCTTGTCAATAACTTCATTTCCTTGAACATTTCATAATCTCTTCCAGCCTTATGATATTGCTCTATTCTGGTACAGCAATCTTGTATATATTGATTTTTGTCCTTTCTTGTGTTCTTTCTTATTTCTCGAGTTAAAGATTTATACTTCATCCTGCTATCGGATTCATTTCCTTTCTGTTTCAGCTCCTTTCGTTGTTTTATTAATTCTAACGTGTCTAATGTAATCCATGGCTTAAGTTGCTTTTTCTTGGTCGGAATGAAATCTTTGGCTGCAGTTATCAAGATATCTCTAGCTTGTACTGCCAGTTCATCAGGTGTCATTTCTTCTTGTACAGACATCAAGACCCCAAAGCGATTCCTAACTTCTATGTTGTATGTGTCCGGTATTTGTGTGAGATCAAAACGAAGTGGCCTTGGTCCTCGGGTAAGCTTTTTGAGATTTAATTTCAGATCTGCTTCTAATAACTGATGATCTGTATCACAGTCTGCACTTCGTAGGGTTTTTGCAGATGTTATGCTTGATCTCCATCTTCTTTGTATTAAAATATAATCTATCTGATTTTTGGTAAAACTGTCTGGAGACTTCCGTGTGAAGAGTCTTCTTGGATGTTGTTTAAAAAGTGTGTTGGCTATCGTTAACTCATTTTCTGTGCAAAATTCAATTAATTTGTCACCTGCATCATTTCTATTTCCTAATCCAAATTTTCCTAAAACGTGTCTCTCATTTTCAGCTCTACCTGCACCTACTTTAGCATTAAAATCTCCCATTATTATTGTTATATCATTATGACCAATCTTATTTAATGTGTCTTGTAGTGTGTTGTAAAAATCTTCAATTTCGTCCTCCTCTGTTGTTGAAGTAGGTGCATATATATTTATGAGAGTTGTGTTTTTTGGACGGCCTTTAAGTCTAATAGTGAGGATTCTATCACTAACTGGATTATATCACATTAAAGCTTTTGCAGTTGTCTTATCTAAACAAAATGCCACTCCACTCTGGCCTCCGACATCTCTACCAGAATAAATGAAAATACTTCCATTTTCAGTTGTAAAATGTCCCTTGCCGCTCCAGCGATGTTCACTAATTCCTAAAATGTGAATGTTTAACCTTTCAATCTCATCACACACTACTTTAAGCTTTCCCTCATACAAACTTCTCACATTCCACGTTGCCATTCTCACTCTGTTTCTTAGTCTGACACAGGGGATTTCCTTGGTAACACAGTCAGGATTAACTCCGTCATCACGATTACTAGTACTGGTCCCTGCGTCACACTCTTCCCCAGTGTTATCTGATCTGCCTGGCCTGGATGTCTCGCCACCAGATCTCTTTCTTATTATGTTTTCTTTCATGGTTGTTATGGTTTCTTGGCAAGTTTTGCAGAAGGTAGTTTGCCGTTGCTTTCCTTCTGGGCAGTGACTGTACTAGTCGGTGGCCATAGCCATTGTCTCTACTGATGAGATCATCTGCCTATCGCCGCAGAGTGCAAGACCATAACCAACAACAATCTGTCGGCTGCTCTCACACTCCATCCACCACCTGCTTCCATGGCTTCACGTAACCCTGATCGGGGGGCTAAACGGGTACTCCACCTTGCCCAAGGGTGTCCCGTAGACTAACGGAGGAAAGGAGGCGTCTTACATCTCCTTTGATAGGGATACCCTTTGATAGGGGATACCTGAGTGACAGTGAGGATATGACAGAGATTATACTAGGGTTTTATTATTATTATTATTATTATTATTATTATTATTATTATTATTATTATTATTATTATTATTTCTATTATTAAGGGGGAAGGTAATCCGTACTGAGATAGTGTTCAAATAATTTGCGATTATATCTATACGAATTGGGGATGTCTTTTATTTCATGTGGAAGATTGTTCCACAGCTGAGCTGCAGAGTACGTTAAGCTTGTTTTGTATAAGTCTATCCTAGACTTCAGAATGTGTAATATATTTAATCATTTATTGTGTCTAGCATTATATTTAAACAATGGCCAAAGGTAATTTGGGGCATTCCGATGTAGGATTTTGTGAATTAGTTTGGCCTTATTGAAAAGCAGACGTTTGCGGAGTGGTAGTAACTGAAGGCTTTTATGTAGGCTGGGATTCTCAATTAAATGTTTGCTATAAACAAAACTCATAGCCCGTTTCTGGAGCGAGTAAAGTCGCCTGGAGCGTAAATTGCAACAACCGTCCCAGATTGTAGAGCAGTAGTCAAAATGTGTATGTATGTGAGACGAATAGAATATTTTCCTTGTGTCCTCATCAAGGAAATTTTTAATTTTGGCGAGTTGGTAGACTTTTTTCGCTGTTTGTTTAGTGAGCGCTTGAACGTGAGGATTAAAGGTTAGGTTTCTGTCAAGGATGAGGCCTAATGTTTTGTGCTCAATTACATTTTCTGCTGGCATGTTATCGTTGTGAAGTTGAAGTGATATGTGTGAATTTAGAGTTTGTGAAGTCTTTGTCTGGTTGTTAATAACATATATTTTGTTTTAGTTTTGTTATTAATTTGCATAGGTTCGCATAGCTCCACCTAACTATATTATTTAATTCTTGTTGCAAGGACGACTCTAGAAAATTACTGCTTTCAGCGTTTGTATACACTGTACAGTCATCTGCAAATAGATCGCAGGACGACGAAAGATGCAAAGGTAGATCATTAATATATACGGCAAATAATAGAGGGCCAAGAATAGAACCTTGCGGTACTCCAGTATTGAAGGTAGTGGCTTGGGACAGAGATTTATTGTATGATACTTTTTGCTTTCTGTTTGACAGAAAAGATGTTATTAGCGTCACAACATTAGGGCCAATTTTCATTGTCTCTAGTTTTTTAATTAAAATGGCATGGTCTATCATATCAAATGCTTTCCTGAAATCGATAAACACAGCTCTATATAGATTGTTGTTATTTATATTGTTGTGCAAATTTTCTATCATGTTTGTTAGTGCCGTATGGCAAGCATATTTTGGTCGAAGACCTGATTGACTGTCAACTATAAGCTTGTTGCGATCTAAATACTGTGATGCTACCTCATAGATGTGTTTTTCTAGTGGTTTAGATAGTGACGAAAGTAAAGAAATGGGTCTATAATTTTTCGGGAGACCAGTGTCCAAAGAACCAGATTTAAGGAGAGGATACACTTTAGCGATTTTGAGTGCTGATGGAAAGTGACCTTTGGTGAGACACTGATTATATACATAGGTTAGTGATATACAGATCACTGGCGCAGCACAGCGGAGAATCCGATTGCTGATTTCATCTAACCCAGATGAGTTTGTGTTTTGTAGGTTACTGAGGTAAGTGAATACCTATCATTCAATACCAATTATTAGCGGTATGTCAGAAAGGATATCCCGGGAGCACCTGTTCAGTAAAGATAAGTTGCAAGGAGAATTTGGTATTGAAGCCTTCAACTGATCTATGTCATTTTGAAAAAAGTTACCGAATTGGTCTCATGAGATGGGATTTGATGAAGAAATAGAAGTATTGGGAGAATTTGGAGTAGATATATTAACCAAAATGTTGAATGATATTTATAGCAGTGGTGGATATTTACCCGGTGCTATGCTGAAATCTTATTTATAGCTATACCAAAAAGACCAGGAGCAATTGATTGTGAAGATTTTCGTACAATTAACCTCATAAACCATATCACTAAGCTTCTACTCATAATCATAATGAGAAGAACCAGAAAGAAAAGAAAATGGAAATTAGTGAAGAACAGTACGGATTTGTGGAAGGAAAGGGCACAAACAATGCAATTTATACATTACGGACACTAATAGAAAGGTCAATAGAGAAATAGAGAGACATATATTTGTGCTTCATAGATTATACTAAGGCATTTGATAAAGTAAAACATGAGGAACTGATTAAAATGTTGGAATATATCAGCATTGATGAGAAAGATTTAAGAATAATAAAGTATATTTACTAGAACCAAGCAGCAGAAATTAAAATGGGAAATAAAGAGGGTAGTTACAAACAGATAAAGCTAGGAGTACGACAGGGATGTGTCTTGTCACCAGATCTCTTCTCCCTGTGTAGCGAAGTAATAATGAGAGAGATCAAAGAGATGCCAGGAATACTAGTTGGAGGTTATAATATAAATAATATACGCTATGCAGATGACACAGTATTGGTGGCGGATAAATCAACAAACCTGAAACAATTGTTGGACACTGTAGTTACAGAGGGTGCAAGGAAAGGAATCTCCCTAAATATCAAGAAAACAGTAACAATGGTGATATCCAAAAAAAAAAAAAAAAAACGGTGACACCAAAATGTGACATAGAGATAGAAGGAAAAATTCTTAACCAAGTGGATAGTTTTAGATACCTAGGGGCATTTATAACATCAGATGGAAGATGTAAAACAGAGATTAGGAGCAGAATAGGGCAGGCAAAAGCCGCATTTCAGAAAATGAAAGTATCTTATGCAATAAGTCACTATCACTGAATGTAAGAAACAGAGTGCTGAAATGCTATGTAGAACCAGTTTTGTTGTATGGCAGTGAATCTTGGAATGTAAATGAACAAATTAAGAAGAAATTAAGAAGCAACAGAGATGTGGTTCCTAAAGACATATGTTGCAAATTTCTTGGACTGCTAGAGTAACTAACAATGGCTGCCTGATAAGTCTAATGAAATTAGAACATTATATACAACAATAAGGAAGAGACAAACAGCTTTCTTCGCTCATGTGATGAGAAGAGAGGCATTTGAGAACATCGTGGCAGCTGGAAACATCGAGGCGAAGAGAGGCAGAGGCAGACCAAGAGAAGTGATGCTGGGTGGATTGAGACGGTGTCATGGAGGAATATTAGCAACAAAGTTGATCCAGAACACCAAAGACTGAGATCTGTGGAGAGCCATGAGCGCCTACGCCAGCTGGCAGGGCACTTAATGATGATAATTATAATTGCTACCTCTGGCTGTTTTTTTCTCTCCATCAGAATGAATAATGCCCTATGGTCTCTGATATATCTAACGTGTGAATATTTAGTCTTCTTTGTTTTCTTCGTAATGCTATCAAAGTTTGGGAAGTGTGTGGTTAATTTCACTTAACTTTTTTGTGGCCCTGGGAGGCCAGTAAAAACATGTTTTGTCCCCACATAGGGGATTGTAACATAATGAATTTAATCTACATTAAAAGTATACTATTTAGTGATAAAAAAATAAATGTGTATCTATAAAGTTGATTATAAAATGAAAGTATGTAAAGATTTAAAATATATTTTATACGGAGTACAAAAACATCCTTCTAGAAGTTATAATATCTCACTTAAATACTAATTGTCTCAATTCCAAGAAAAATATTATGAAAGATTTTTGTTAAATAATAATATTATTGCTAAGTATATGATTTTTTTTAAAGTACTAGTAATCTCCCTTATAAGAATAGTAGATGTTTATGTCCCCTCTCAATAGCTCATCTAGGTGTTTTTCTTTTAGCTATCTGGTAATTCCACAGAACTGGGAGTAATCTTGCCTAGTACATCAACAGCAGCTGAAAAATCGTGATGTTGACTGCAACGTCCTGTAAGGGATATGCAACAACAAAATAATAACAACACAAAATAAAATTCCACAGAATGCGTGAACATAATAATTAATAAGTGTAGTGAGCAATCAAGGCATTACAATCATGTTATTATGATGTTTTAAATATGCCCTAGGCAACTAGGGAAACGCATTCGCTGTTGAACTGTATGATTTATTATTATAGCAGATATTTATGGTAAATAAATGGGGGTCGGGGGGGGGGGGGGTTAGAAAGCACAATGCACCATTTGAGAGAGAGAGAGAGAGAGAGAGGAGAGAGAGAGAGAGAGGAGAGAGGAGAGAGAGAGAGAGATAGAGAGAGAGAGAGAGAGAGAGAGAGAGAGAGAGAGAGAGAGAGAACGAACGAACGAACGGAAATCTTTATTTTCAAAGGGTTAAGAATTGGGCACGCAGGCCCGTCTGACATTCTGCCCTTCTTCTCTATTTCCTCTCATACATTCTTTAATTCAACGTCACTTATGGAGCAAATCTTTGACAACAAAATAACAGTAAGCATAAAAACCCTATGAAAAATAATCAATTACAAATGACTCAATGAGCAATGTTTAACATGGGCATTATAAATACCTAAGGAAGGTTACCGTGCCATACATATTGAATATTTGAATGTTTTTTGGCTAGATGTAGTTTGAGATAATTTACCATTAATATTGTCTGTTTTGTTTGTGTTCATGTAGTCTGTACTGAGGTAGTGTTCAAACAGGTTGCGAATGTATGTGTAATGTTTGGTGGTGTCTTTAATTTCTTGTGGAAGATTGTTCCACAACTGAGCGGTGGATTATGCTAAGCTTGTTTTATATAAGTCTATCCTAGGTTTGCAAATGCACCATTTGACAGAGAGCGAGAAGGAGAGAGAGAGAGAGAGAGAGAGAGAGAGAGAGAGAGAGAGAGAGAGAGAGAGAGAGAGAGAGAGAGAGAGAGAGAGAGAGAGAGAGAGAGAGAACGAACGAACGAACGAACATCTTTATTTTCAAAGGGATAAGAATTGGGCACGCAGGCCCGTCTGACATTCTGCCCTTCTTCTCTATTTCCTCTCATACATCCTTTCATTCAACATCACTTGTGAAGTAAATTTTCGACAACAAAAGAACAATAAGCATTAAAACGCATGAAAAATAATCAATAACAAATGACTCAATGAGGCAATGTTTAACATGTGCTTTATAAATACCTAAGGAAGGTTACCGTGCCATACATATTGGAAAGTTTTTTGGCTAGTTGTCGTTTGAGATAATTTACCATTATTATTGTCTTTTTTGTTTATGTTTATGGGGGCATGTAGTCTGTACTGAGGTAGTGTTCAAACAGGTTGCGAATGTATGTGTAATGATTGGTGGTGTCTTTGATTTCTTGTGGAAGATTGTTACAAAACTGAGCGGCAGAGTATGCTAAGCTTGTTTTATATAAGTCTATCCTAGGTTTAGGGACATGAAGTGTATTTAGTCGTTCGCTTTGTCTTGCGTTATATTTAAACAATGGACAAAAGTAGCTTGGAGCATTTTGAAATAGGATTTTGTGAATTAGTTTATCCTTATTAAAAAGTAGGCGTTTGTGGAGTGGCAGTAACCGAAGACGTTTAGACAGACAGACAGACAGACAGACAGGCAGGCAGGCAGGCAGGCAGGCAGGCAGGCAGACAGACCTGGTGGGGGAGAAATATTTGTTCAAAATCAATGAAATTTACAAACAATATAAATGATATTTCCTCTAAATATAATAATTAACATTTGTCTTCATAAATCCCATAAACTTGCACGGCCTTTTGCCAGCACGAAAATAAGTGCATGCAGGTCTTAACTTTACCAGACTAGGTTTTCTTCTGCTCACTTCGCTTATTAATCTCCCACCTCTCCCATTCCTATCACCTTGGCCAGGGATGGGCAAACTACGGCCCACGGCGGGCCACACGCGGCCCGGTTACTGATATTATGCTGCCCTCGAGGGCATTTAAAAATAAAAAAATTTACTTCGATTTTAAGTTATTTTGTTGAATTTTACAGAATTTCTTGTACCGATATGATTGTTTTAACATTTTGGTTATCATTTCTTTCTAATTTTCTATTGTTGTAAACAGTCCTTGACCTTCGTAATGTAATGCTAAAATGCGAATTCATCGATTTTAATATAGAGAAATATTTATCAACATGTACACATTTTATAAGGATGATTGTATGAAAACAGGTATTTCTCCGGTGAATAAAATGATTTATTTAGCAAGAAAATATTAAATTTCAACGTTTTTTTTTTCTTTTTTCTGTTATAAATTATATCCACATTTACAATGTTCAAATCAATTTATGTGTTGTGGTAGTCTTGATATAATTCTGAAATTTATTCTGAGTTTGCTCCTTGTTTTCCGAATATTTTATTTTCACACACAGCCGGAAGTAGATTTCTTCTTCTTCTTCTTCTTCTTCTTTTTCTTCTTCTTCTTCTTCTTCTTCTTCTTCTTCTTCTTCTTCTTCTTCTTCTTCTTCTTCTTCTTCTTCTTCTTCTTCTTCTTCGTTCATCCGGATTTTTTTTCTCGGACGTGTCTGCGTAGTGCCTGTTTACAGCAGGCTGCGTTCTTGCGCCATTAGGCCAACACATCCGACTTCTGCGGGCATTTGTTGACCGGGTTAACCTTCCCGGGGAAGTAGGTTTTATTTCATTTCCTTTTTAAAGTTTTGTAAAATTCTAACTGTTAGAACTTTATTAAAACAATGAGTGTCACATTAAAAAAAAAAAAAAAAAAACTCCCAAAAAAAAACAACGTAAGGTTGAAGATGAATGCCGTGTTTTTAATGATGAATGGACAACTAAGTACTGTTTTATAAAAGTTGGTTGCAAATCAGTTTGCATGTTGTGTCGTGAGTCAGTAGCTGTCTTCCAGGAGTGCAATTTAAAAAGACATTATCAAACAAAGTAAAAATATGAATAAAATTGGGTGGAACTGCGGCAAAGCTGTGAAAATGTAAACAATATAAAATTACACAAAGTAGTGCAGCTTTACTGTTCAACTTTACATAACAGATTTACGACACATACAGGACGTTGCGGCGATTAGCTTCATCAGCAAACAAACACATTCACAAACACAACATATAGTCAAGGAGATATCCTGTGACTACATCAAAAGGTGATAACAGGACGAGAAGGACAAAAGGAAGAAAAAACTTAAAGCAAGAGGAGAAAATGAGAATTGAAAAAAAAAATGAGAATTGAAAAAAATGTGTTCATACTTACCTCACAGTTCCGATCTGTGAGTGACTAAGAATATCTCCGATGTATTCTTTTGATGTATTCTTTTTTTCGATGTATTTCTTTTTTTTTTTTTTTTCTTTTTCAAAAGGAAGAAAAAACTTAAAGCAAGAGGAGAAAATGAGAATTGAAAAAAAAAAATGAGAATTGAAAAAAATGTGTTCATACTTACCTCACAGTTCCGATCTGTGAGTGACTAAGAATATCTCCGATGTATTCTTTTTATACCCAACCGACGTAGTGAGATGGAGGTATAATGGCAGGGTGATGGGTGTTCCGGTTCAGTGAGCACATAGAAAGGATGGGTGGGGGAGAGACTTAGGTTCTTATATATACCTTGCACATGCCCATGCACACTATGTATGAATGTCTGTTGAGCGGTATATATGTATGTATGTGTGCTCACGCATATCAGTCCACATAGACTTTAGGACTTGCCTCAAAATAACATATGTGAGCACATAATGTGATTTTGGTTAGTACTACCATCATGCTTGCGCCCACTCATGCTTCGTTAGTGACTGGTTGCCGTCCTGCCCTCCCGCCTCAGTCCTCCCCCTCCATCCTTTCTATGTGCTCACTGAACCGCAACACCCATCACCCTGCCATTATACCTCCATCTAATGCCGTCGGTTGGGTATAAAAAGAATACATCGGAGATATTCTTAGTCACTCACAGATCGGAACTGAGAGGTAAGTATGACAACATTTTTTTCAATTCTCATTTTTTTTTTTCAATTCTCATTTTCTCCTCATAGCTTTAATTTTTTTCTTCCTTTTGTTCTTCTCGTCCTGTCGTCACCTTTTGATGTAGTCACAGGAAATCTCCTTGACTATATGTTGTGTTTGTGAATGTGTTTGTTTGCTGATGAAGGCTAATCGCCGCAACGTCCTGTATGTGCCGTAAATCTGTTATGTAAAACTGCACTACTTTGTGTCATTTTATATTGTTTACATTATCCCCCCAAAAAAACAAAAAAACATTCTGATTTCGGAAACAATTTAACAACCGAAGAGAGGGAAAGGAAATACCTGGAGTTGGTGAAAAAATTCGAGAAACAGCAAACAGTCTTCACTAAACAGTCTTCAATTCAAGATGCTGCAACAGAAGCTAGTCTTGTGCTGTCACACAGAATTGTAAAACAGAACACGCCATTTTCTGATGGAGAATTCATCAAGGAATGCTTGCTAGATGCAGCAGAACCAAAACAAACGAACAAACAAATTTGACAACATTACTTTATCAAGGGGAACTGTGGGCAGATGTGCTGACAAGATAAATGACAATATGATGCATCAACTTCAAGTAAACAATTTTTATAGTACTCTCTTGCATTGGATGAGAGCATCGTTTAAGATGATACTGCCCAATTATTGATATTCATACGTGGAATAAACTCTTCTTTCAAATTCACTGAACAGTTACTGAGTGTTGAGTCGCTCAAAGACACAACCACATGTCACGATATATTCAATACTGTTACTAACTGTACTGAAAGAACTGGGTTTGTTTGGAACAAGATGGCAAGTGTTACAACTGACGGAGTTCGTGCTGCGACTGGAAAAAATGTAGGTCTGGTATAGTTGATAAGTGATAAGATTAAAGCAGAATATCCTGACCACACATTATTAACACTTCACTGTGTGATTCATCAAGAAAGTCTGTGTCAGAAAATAAAACCTTGCGTTTACCCAGTTGATTATGATAGAGGCTTTCTGATTAAACGGACTATCTGCCAGCGACAACTATTTTAACTAACAGAAAAAACAAATCGGATGTCAAAATCCCAGGACAATATGTAGCTGGCCGTGTTTACATCTGGTCGACAGATTAGGAACATTCGGAAGTGAGTGCGCTGAATCATACATCGCTTGGACAGTTTATTAACAGGGCGGATTGAAAGCGGAAGTACTCAGCTCGGAAGTAAACAGTCCGTCTGTCATGTAGAATTTCGCGACATAAAACGGAAGGATAGCTGGAATTGTCACCCCTCGCAAGAAGATTGGCAGCTTGTTGGGAAAACTGTTGTTGGGATCATACAGTAACTCGTTAGTTTGTTGGGGAGGTCAAAACACGTGATGACAACTTTGACAGTGACTAAGCCAGGGAAAAGGGATTCTTGACAATGGATGATATGCCCAAATAACACCTGCAGGACGTCAACCATGTCACGTGACCAATTTTAGGTTTTGCCATAAACCATGATTGGAGATGGGGAGTTGACCAAAACCGTGGATTATGATGGACGTGTTTGTGGGAGAGCTCTACAGTGTTAGATTAATTTAAGATTAACTAGCATGTGTCGTTATGGCAAAGTGTAGTAGTCATCCCGGAATGAGGCGGTTTTGCGTAAGGTAGTCAATATAGTCTATTAGTTCTAATTAATATAGACTGTAGCCTTGTTAAAACTATAGTGTGATGATTAGCACTGTTAGTGGAAAACTAGTTAGAGTAGAATAGTGATATTGGCTCTGCTAGGGTGAATAGAATACTGAGGTTGCACTCTGTTTATTGGTCTTTCCTTATCATAGCCTGATTCGGACGTAGGTGAGAAGCTATAAGGCTCTCTGACAGAGGAGTTAGCTGTGTAATAACAGAGCAGGGTTGTGACGAAACGGCTACAGATCGGCAAATCTCTGCATAATATCCCTTTGACGGGAGTGCGATGCGTTGGTCTCCCTTGAATTAATATTAATTAATAGGGGATTCCCCATCAAAAAGTAGTGCGGGGCGGAGCTATACTAGTTATTTATAGAGAAATCTAGAATGTTCCCTCAAGTGCGTACGTGGGAAAGAGCTCTAAGTTCACGAGTGCTTCAGGCAGCACGGGTTGGTGGAACTTATCGTGACTCTGGTTTTCTTCATGAATCATGAAGGTCACGCGGCCCGTGTAGGCGAGTGGAAGGCGGACTGACTTTGTCGTGGTCAGTCGCCCACCAAAGCTCAGCGTGAACAGATCGCAGCCAACAGGCTGATGTAATTTTGATGTCAATATTCGCGGCCAGTGCGGACATCTGCAGTCAAGGTTGTGATTCTTCAATCACAGGATCTGTTATTACTATACAGAAGAAGATTCAAGAGCTTCACCATGAGCTCTATGGGCCCACTCATTCCAGTGCCTATCCAGAAGTTGATTGAGGCCATACTGGGAGTGGTCGTCTGATTCTGCGAGTTCAATGTTGGAAGAAGCTGAGTGCTGAATACGTCGGTAGGTCTAGGTTATGACCTCCGTCAAGAGTCCGACGAGTGTCATCCGATCCTGAGAGGATCCAACACTGAAACGTCTGGTGATTCTAGCCAGTGAAGCACTGGTGGCATTCAACCCCAGTGTAAACCTTGGTGATTGCAAGGTCATGAACTTTCTAGTTGAGTAAAGTGATCAGTGTTACCGGTCACCATGATCTGTGTTATATGCTTCTGGCCCGGCTGGGTTATGGGACACCATGTATCAGTTGATGCTTGAATAGTGTTTCTACATTGGTTACCTTTATGAAGCCAACATGTGGTCCAGTGAACTAGGACATTGAGTACAACATTGGTGGGAACACCAGAGTGACATGTTTGTTAAGGTAGGGAGCTACCTCATGCCAATGTGATGAACTGTTGACAATGTTTGTTAAGGTAGGGAGCTACCTCATGCCATCGTGGTGAACTGTTGACAGTGTATGCTAGGTTGTGATTACTACCCATTGATCAGGGTAGTTACATGATACTGAGTGAAGATCTATTTGTCCAAGGACATGGAAACTAGGTGAAGTGTTATAGTCACCTAATAGACTTTGCCAGTGACATTGTGTGTTCATGTGGAGCAACCGCTCATTTTGTAGGTGACATATCAGTGTGAGGGTCACTTATGAGATAGAAGAGTGACCTGGCTCTTGTGTATGTTGATACGGTGCTACATGTACTTTTTCTGCAAGTGGGAGACCGCTAATGTTCTAGGGTCGGCCCAGACTTCATCAGGAGTGTGACGAGTGAAATAGTACGACTGCCAGGAAGGATCCTTGTTCATCGGTGCAGTGTCAGTTAGGCAGTGGTACTGCGCTTGATCAGCCCTTGATTGGTTCTCTGTGTGAAGAGGGAACTGTGGAGAGGCAGCAGACCTTGGAGTTCCGGTCCACTGGAGGAGCCTGGGTGAGTCGCTACCACGACTGGACAACCGCACGAGCTATCGTCCGCCTCCATGATGAATACTCATCAGTGTAGCTGATCTTGTACATAGTTCTTCTAGTCTGGCTTTCAGCCATCCTTCTCTGTGTTGTGGTTGACTTAGTTCAGAATTAAATTTTTGTTCTCTTAGCTATGACTTTGTGCAGTGATATGACTGGTGTCTGGTCCGAGCCCCCTTGGGGTAGGGAACCCTAGGTGAGGGAGGGGAGGTCCAGCTGTCCCGGCTTGTGTGGGGCCTGGTAGATGTTGAGTGCTATAGAGGTGGTTGGAGCAAAGGCAGGGGATAGTATCTATCGTGGCAAACCAGACCAAGCCCCGGCGGTCTTGTCACAAGGGTAATAAGCTTACACCCAGCCGGTAGGATCAGTGACTAGTGCTCTCACATGATGTGTTGGTTTTCCCACAGGTTCCCCGCCAGTTACTAGGAAACTCAACACTGGTTTTGAAGAAGTGCACTCCAATTGGACGACCACCAGTTGGACTCTAAAATGATTCTTACGGAATAGGAATAACGTCCGAGAAGAAAGATGGTATATGTTTACGCTGGACTCATACTCATAAGGGTTCACCATGGCATGGCCCAGAAGAGCCAGCCAATATAATGACTCCTGCGTGGTATGGTTCACATAGGATGGGTGATGATTGTTGATATATCACACATCGGACAAACATTGTTTAAGGAACGAGAACATTAACGGATAAGTCACATCGTGTGCTAGATTCCCGTGTAATATTACATATGACATATACTTGACCCTATATGAACACTAGTTAGGATCAAGTGTAGAAACATTAACAGTAAAACCTAAATACACTACAAAGGATTTGTGCATTCTCTAGGACCGATAGGAACTTACAAAGTTAGTTGACAATCAGTCCGTAATCAATCTGTACTTACAAACAGTATCTATTTCGGATGATCATGAAGATGGATTACCAGGTGGCTACAGATGACAGTCAGTATCCGGCAAGAGGGTTTCGACACCGGGTGAGGTGCACTGGTTATGATTTAATGTGCTGTGGTGTGCCCTTGCAATGAAGAAACTATGCTATTATCTGAAAGTCCGATCATACACACAGTATAGAACACATCACGCATTTTCTTCGCATACACGTCTCATATACGTTACACTTTTCTTTTAATAAATTAATCTTTATTAATTTTTAGAAGCAAGAGTTGTTGAGTATGTTGCGTTGGGGAAGTATGAGATGGGGGCATAGTACGACAGTGAGAGAGTGATAGGAAAAGGTGTCCACGGGCTGATGGAGTGTGTTGGACGGAAGCTGGTGGATTCTCCAGGATATTGATAGGGAAAAAAATATTATAATGTGGGTGTTGACTCTCTTCACTCCAGGGACGACACTTTAAAGGAGGACACGACAGTCTGTGTAAAACTGTTTTGAATAACAAGCATGTTACTGACCAATTTGTAGGTGTCATCAACTTTATCAGATCAAGAGGGCTTAATCACAAACAGTTCAAGGCATTACTTGACGATTTGGAAACTGGACATTCCGATGTCCTGTAACACGTGTTCGATGGCTAAGTCTCTGCAGTGTGTTAAGGCGAGTGTAGGACCTCAGAGAAGAAACAGTGATGTTCCTAGAGATGAAGGGCATTGAATATGACTTTAATACTAACATTGTCAATAAAGAGCGGATGGTAGACTTTATGTTTGCAATTGAAATTATGGAAAAGTTAAATGAGCAGAATGTCAAACTTCAGGGCAATCGTGTGTTTGCATATGAATTGTATATGCATGTAAAATCATTCCAGGCAAAACTCTTACTGTTCTCCAGTGAAGAAAGATTTTGCCACTTCCCTTTGCTGAAAAAAGAAACCATTTCTGGTGAAATGACTGAAAAGTACAAAGCCCAATTAGATGCACTGACTGAAGAATTTGGATGGGGATTCCAAGATTTCAAGAACTTACAGCCACTGTTATATGTTCTCAGTCCCCCTTTTAGTGCAGAAGCTGATACAGCCACAGAGGACATACAGTTGGAGCTACTTGACTTACAAGAAGATAATGTCCTGAATGAGAAACTCAAGTCAGATAGTTTGCTGGGTTTCTATAGATCCTAATCAGAAGAATCATTTCCTTTCTTGAAAAACTTTGCAGCTATACTTTTATCATTTTTGGATCAACATACATTTGCGAACAGACATTTTCTTGCTTAAAGATCAACAAATCTAAGAATAGGTATTTATTGTCGGACTGCAACTTGCATGCTGTTATGCGAATTTCAATAAGTAAACTTGCTCCAGATTTCAAGAATGTTGTAAAAAATTGCAAGCAGTTACATACATCTCATTAGAATCAACAATTGTAGTGACAATGTAGCCAGTTCGTGTTTAAATTAAAGCCATTGATAGATAATTTTTTAAAAAATATTATAACAAAAAATTTTAAAATCTTCTTAACAAATTAGAACAAACATTTTGTCGATATTGTAAAATATAATGTACTAGCTGACCCGGCCCGGCTTCGCCCAGGCCCTGGCGGAGAGCGTTTCATTTAATTCATATTCGGCCCTGCTCCCGTTCCCGTTCCCAAAAAAGACGACCCAGCCCGGCTTCGCCCAGCGCCTGGCGGGTAACGTCTCATTTCATTCATATTCTGCCCCTGCTCCCGTTCCCGTTCTCAAAAAAGAGGACCCGGCCTGACTTCGCCCAGCGCCTGGTGGGGACACTGACAGAGGAATTTAAAACTCTGAAGAATGCCTTAAACCTGAATGGGTACTCCACAGGATTTATAAAGCGCCACTGCCAACAGCCCAAACCGAAATCAGAAGTAACTACAGTCCCTAAACTCAAAGTATTCATCCAGCTAACCTTCCGAAGAGATGACGTAATGCAACGTCTGCGGGACCGGCTCACCACAGCAGTCGAGCGAACATTCTGTGCAGCAGCTCTAGTCATCAGGTACAGAAACACACCGATCCCAGTCCCAGCAGTAAAAGAACCTGTAGCTTTGTACGCCAAATCAAATTGTATTTACCAATTTACATGCAGATGCGAGGCCATCTGCATAGGCAGAACTGAGCGACAGTTACATTGCAGGGTTTCGGAACATATTCCGAATTGGTTGGACAAGATACTACACACAGAAGATGGTAGCCTAGGCAGGCCGACACACCGGAACAGTCCGGCTTCATCGGTCGGGAGACATGTGCTCGAGAGCTGGTCACGTGGTTGAAAGAGACAGTGCCTTCCGTGTGTTGTTCAACACACAAAGTAGTCGATTGTTAAAGTTTGCTGAAGCTATACTAATCAACCTTCGTAAGCCGTCCTTGTGCAAGCAGAAAGACATGTTAGTCAGTTTAAAATTACCGTGGTAGACTATCGACATTACTGTGCGAACATGTGTATATTTCAGTTTGAAGGATTTATCTAATTAATTCATGTAAGTTGTGTGATTTCTGCAGTATGTACCTGACGAGATGCAGCGAAATATGCCAAGCAATAAATCGTGCAATCTATTGTTTGTGTCTTCGTTATTCAAATTCATCACGGGAAAACATTGTTTTGAATTTACATAAATACCTACACGAATTCACCCACACATCGCTATCCATATATAAATACCATACATGTTAGCCTTTTGTATTCTACAACAATGTTTATGTTCGTGCTGGGGAATCGTGTTGAATTTAGGCAAAGGGCAAAACGCTGAACGCAAAATTGCCTAGTCACCACCAGCCACTAGACGGTCTTACAGCGGACACGCAGCCAGTTTTCACGAAGCCTTTGTGTGCCTAGGCCAGAGGAGCTATATATCTCTCTTTACAGTTGTTTGGGGGAGGAGAGGGTGGATCTGTGATTCAACGCACCCTGGGGAAGAATTGCGGCGTGTACTATCTGCGCTCTCCAATGTTTGTTACTACCTAGTTAGAAGTGAATCCTGAATTATGTAACTCTGTATTTATTGAAATCCCAAAGAAATCAGGAACCTTGGAATGTGATCAACATAGAACAATTAGTATAATAAGTCACATCACAAAGATTTTGCTAAGAATTATCATGCAAAGAGTGAGGAAGAAGATACAACCTGAAATAGGGGAAGAACAATGCTGGGTTTGTAGAAGGAAAGGGTACAGTAAATGCTGTGTATATGCTGCGAACAGTTATTGAACGTGCTATAGAAGTAAACAAGGATATACATCTTTGCTTTATTGACTATACAAAGGCTTTTGATAGAGTTAGACATGTCAACATGGTGGATATGCTTGCAGATCTACAAATTGATGGGAAAGACATTAGACTTATAAAAAACATATATTGGAAACAACAAGCTGCAATAAGGATTGATAATGAAGTGGGACAGTATCAGCCAATTAAGAGAGGTGTTAGGCAGGGATGTCTGATGTCTCCAGATCTTTTTTCCCTATACAGTGAAAATATTTTCAGAAATGTAGAGGATATAAATGGAAGCAGCATTGGAGGACGAAACATCAATAACATTAGATATGCAGATGATACAGTATTAATTGCAGACAATGCGCAGGACCTGCAACAATTAGTAGATGCGGTTGTTGTACACAGTGAGCAACTGGGGTTAGAATTAAATTGTAAAAAGACTCAGGTTATGGTCGTCACTAGGAAGAAAGAAGTGCCACAATGTAATATACAAGTAAATGGAAATATTCTTCAACAAGTGAATCGGTACAATTATCTTGGAACAGTCATAACATCTGATGGGAGATGCCTTGAAGAGATTAGAACAAGAATCGCCATGGCGAAAGTAGCCTTTAGCAAGATGAAAAACATTCTGACCAATAAAAAGATGTCAATTGAAACGAGAAAAAGAGTGTTGAGGGGATACATAGAGCCTGTTCTTTTGTATGGATGTGAAACTTGGACAATGAGCAGTCAAGCTGAAAAACATCTGATGGCTGCAGAAATATGGTTTCTGAGGAAAATGCAAAGAATACCATGGACAGACAGAAAAACCAATGACCAAGTACTACAGGAGACAAATGAACATCGTAAACTGATTAGAGAAATTAGACGTAGACAGTCAACATTTTTTGGACATGTTATGAGAAGAAATGGATTGGAGAACTTGGTGACAACTGGCAAGATCGAAGGGAACAGACCAAGAGGAAGACCGAGAGGAAAATACCTGGATGGCTTGGCCACATGGCATGGACGAGACAGGAACACTGAGCTGATCCACGACACTGGTGATCGAGTGAAATGGCGAGTCATGACCGCCCACGCTTTCCGGCATGGCACATGATTGATTGATTGATTGAGTGAGAAGTGTTCCCAAGTATTGGGAACTCAAAAGGGTTAACACAATAAGCCACACACAGGGCTCGCGAGACGCACACCCGTTCTAAAATGTTCCACAGCAGGGATTGTAGATTTTGTGCCTTGCAGCAGAAACCAAATATCGCCTGTCAAGACGATCGGGTGTAAAACATCTTATATGTTTTTGATATAATTAATTTTTTTTTTAAAATTAATAATAATGGCATTTTTTCTAATTGCAAGAGTAAATGAAATTAAGGAAATTTACATATTTCAGTCAGGTAAAATAGTAGCTAGTTTGTATTTGAAATTTAGTAAAAAGTAAATTTCTGTTGAATGTAAGGGAGTTGAACCTTGCCTTGATTCTACAAGGCCAAACTAATTTTCTGTATTCCGCTAGTGTTTGAAGTAGTTTTGTGTGTGTGTCTTCGGATGTTTTAGGAAGAGTGTTAAGAAAGATTGCCTTGTAAATGTCTGTTTGTTTGCCTGTGTGTGTTTGTATTATTTGCTGTAGTTTCCACTGCATCTGTGACTAATTGACATGTGAAAAATATGTGTTCTTCTGTCTCTTTTGTGTTGTTCCTGCATAATTGGCATTTTCCTATTTGTCTGGATCTGAATGCTAATTTGGGTATAATGGGAGTTATATTAAAAATCAGTCTGTAAGTTACTTCTTTCGCCTTAGATGTGATGTGTTTGTTGTGTAAGTTGGAAAAGGTGGATGTGTAGTCTGACATGAAATATTTTTGTCCTCTTTTGATTCTCAGTTTAAGCGATGGTGCTTGTTTACTAACTAATTGTTTGTATATTTCTCGTGTTATTTCATTTATTAAATGTTCATGTCCTTGTATTGCCTGTATACATGTGTGATAGAAAGACGGTAGTATGCCCTGATAATGTGCTGCTGCATTGTTTAGTTTTGTGAGATGTTTTATTTTGTGTGCTATATAATATAATGCTAATCTACGTTGTTCTGGATGTCTGATAATATTACCTATGTGGCTGATTCTAAGTGCTTGTATTTTTGTTTGTATGTCCTGAAGTGTTATTCCTCCTTGTTTCTTACCCTGAATGAGAGTTTTATGCTGTATGCTGTGTATTGTCTTGCTAAATATGAAATGTCTTATGTGTTTATTTATGTCTGTGATTGTCTGTTTTGGACGGTTTAACACTGTCACTAAGTATATTATTTTTGGTATGATGTATATGTTAACTATTATGCTTCTACCAAATATTGTTGATGTTTTGTATTTATACTTATGTAGCATGTCTGTGATTTGGTGTGTTAGTTGTAGCCATGTTTCTCTGTGTGTTGTTCTGGGGTCACATGGAAATGTGATCCCATACAGTTTCATATTGTGTGTATGTGTAAGGTCTGGAGGGAAATCAGACTTTTGTTTCCACTTTCCCAGGCCCATAATTTGTGATTTTTGTATATTAATTTTGGCTCCACTGCCTTTCCCAAAGTGGGAGAAGGTGTGCAGTATGTTTCTGATGTATGTGTTGCTTGTAGGGAAGAATGCAGTAATGTCTGCTTAAGACATGACCTTTTGCTCTCCTATTCCCTGTATGAAAGTGCCTCTAATGCTGGTATCTTGTCTGATCTTTTCTAATAATGGCTCTAGTGTCAGTATATACAGAAGTGGTGATAGTGGGCACCCTTGTCTTACAGATCTTGTCAGCCTGAAGCTAGCAGTGTAACAGTACAGTGAGGTAACGGTGAACTGGCAATAACTCCAAGACAGTTCTTTCTTCATATTACTTTATTCAGTGTCAACGGAGACAGGTTATAACAAACCATCAATCAAGCCAGATGTTGCCCAGCTAAATCATACGTCCACATCGGAGGATGGGTCATTCACAACTGACCTTGTTTCTAAGATCCTCGTCATAGGACGACCCACCCTAACTACCCCATATTATGGTGCTTGACCGTGCCCTACTTCCCTATTGACTATGCACACCTCGTTGCCCCTTCTTCCTATTCCTAACTCTGTTACATTTCCTCCCTTTCTTCAACCAAGACTTTTCCCTGAAAAGTCTTAAACCCAGAACCCTACTATAATTTCCAGCCAAAAAAATCTAAGTAAAATATCCTACAAGTTTTTAACTCATATCACTGCCCCATCATTCCTTTAATTTCACTTGGAATATATATATCTATCCACTACTATCCCCCATACGCAACTTTACTTTACTCCACCTCTCAGATAACTAGCTGCTTTTACTTCTATAATAATATTTACGTCCCAAAACTAAGTTAGTTACAGGTAAATTACAACCCCGCATGAAATAACTATCCGCCCTTCATTATACAACACTTCCTCTCCTATATACATCAATGGTACTTCTTCTTCTCATCTACCGGGATGCAAACTATCCGCTTAACCCTTTTTAATTTTACTTTTCATCATGTACATACATATCAATATCTGATCTCGACCATAAAAATTCAAAACGCCATACTCTTCCGAAAATACTCCATACTCCCTATCATCATCACCAACAGGTCTACGCCAATAACCATTATCTCAGCGTTACCAATTCTCCACATTCAACCAACCTGAAGTCACTCGCACTAACACACGATAGGAAGACAAAGAATCGGTGGCCACCGGAGAATCAAAGAACAAGGACTCTTCCTCACAAAACCATACTCACATTTACCCTACCATGTTGCCCTGAGGCTTTACGCAGTAAAGTCTTAAAAAAAAAAAAAAACAATTACATATCTCACACAACCCAAATACACCAGTCATTATGGTAACACTTCTACCAATTTCATATCATATCTCTGAATCTCACCATATTATTTAATCTCTGAGTAATACAGTTTGCGCTGATATCCACGGCATCAAACACCAAAAATATTATCCACCCCTAAATGTCTATTTATTACAGACAATACACAAATCAAAAGGTCCATTATGGGTCCTACCACTCAAAACCTCCTCCAACATTATAAACATCACCTACATAACCAAATCTCTGACCCTTACATACATCACTCCAGCAACTCAGGAATACTTCATATCAGCTTCCCTATTAATCTCGCTGAAAGCCTCAGCAACCCACTACTACTATTAATGTCCAATTGTTATGGGCAATACCTCCTAAAACCTCCACTTGTCAATTCATGCCGTTATCAACAGCAACAAAAATACCGCCACTGAACTCATGTCTGTGACCTTCTAACCTATCTACCCCATCTTATCTCTGTCTATCTATTATAGACATTCCATTATTACCCATACTTTTACTTTATGGCTTTTAACTCAGGTCCATTTGGTGTATGCTGTAACCCAAAAATTAATATCGCTGTTCACTTACTGTGAACTTAACTTCTACTCTCTGTCATTCAAACTATATTCATCTCGGCCCATGCTGCAACCAGGCAATTAATAATATTTATAGTTCATATATTATGAACTTACCTAATTTAATCCAACCCCCATGGCTCTCAGTCCATGTTTATTCCAATCATTGCTGATAACCGCAGCTATTTTCAATGCCAACTATATCCCTTTATTATGGTCTTACCTGTCTGTAAATGTCTCCCTTGTCCGCACCTTCCCAAACCTCCATGGCTCTCAATCCATGTTCCATCATGATTATACCATAGCCACATTGACAATGGACATACTTACTTCACTTTATAATTCGTTATTCATCATTTAATCCCCCAACTATTGTACTAATATCCACAGTATATGATTACTTGTCGAACATGGCATTCAATCCATGTGTTTCTCCCTACCCTAAGAAGATCATTTCTTAAAGTTGCCTCATAGTTTCTGAACGTAACTCTGTATCCAGAACTCCCAAGGACCCTATTAACAAGTCTCTTTAATACGGACCAGTTCATGTTTTATAACTCCCCACAACTGAACGCCAAAAGAAAAACTATTTTAAACATGGTCAAGGCAACTCAAGAAGGAAAATCATTATAACTTTTGCAAGTGAAAATAAACAAACAAAGTAATATGCTAATATTTAACCAAAGCAAACTAAATAAACCCACAATTCATGAATAACTGGAGTCAAGACAAATCAAAATAGAACAATATCACCCCTCCCTGGTTTTCAAACATATTTCGTTTATCCCCAACATTTTTCAAAATAATTATACATAATGAAATAGTAATCAAGTTCAAATAAAATCAACTACTTATTGTAATCAAACAACATTAGTCTCTCTTTTTTTTTTTTTTTTTTTTTTTTTTTTTTTTTTTGACTAATGATATACTCCTAACAACAATAAAAACAACTCAATGCTAGGACAAATATTAACCTGCATTAACCCAAAAATATATCTGTTACCTACAGATTATATTCTCATCATATGCAGAACAATATTTATTCCCCCAACAAAAGTCATTAATCAACAAATGACCATACTTTTTCTGGAAGTCAACAATTACTTCTCTCCCAGCAAGTATAAGCGCAAACCAAGCCATTTATTTTCTCACACCATTCCACCAAATAGTGTCAGTCTCTTAATTAGTCTCTAATACCACATTGGTCTTACTTCTAATTGTACTAGGTCTGGGGAGCACATCATACAGTCAACGTCTCAAGCTCTACATTCTTCTGTAACATTAGTCTCCCATTTCTAACGTTTACTGTTGACTGCTTTCGAACACCTGACGTAAGAAACGCTGCATTCTCCCGTATTATTAATTCCTCAAGCTCTTAATAAGCCTCACATTCTAGCATGCTTCTAACCATTCACATGCTTCTTCACAATAATACTTGCTCAGAATTATTACTCACTTCTGCCTCTCTCACCTTTGCTCCTCAATTTTCCTTATTATCTTCACCAACCACCATCAAGTTTCAACCTCTTCTCTTCACAATTTAACTCAGACAACCAATACTTCGCCAACCCCCATCATCCAACATATTAATCCTGTTGTCTATACCTTTTACTCGCTGACAATCACTTTCTCATTTATCAGCTGCCCTTCGCAGCTAACTTCTCTGTGTTCTCTCAATCTTCCGCACGCTCACATCCGCCAACGACATGGAATCTGCTTACCATAAATAAACGGAACGTTAATTCTCTATCTGTCACCCTGTCATAGGATTTTCATTAATTCTGTCCAACACCACACATTCTAAACAAAAGTCATTACAAATTTCCAATCATCTTCTCTCTATCTCCCAACTTTCGCATACTCACTTACTCTGTCTTCCACGAAATCCCCAGTATGCTTTATCAACGTCACTACTTAGCAATTCTTCGCTTCACTTTACAATTCTTCTATCAACATGCACAGCCGTTTAGTCACTCGTACTTCCGCTTTTCTTATGCACTGACCACTCGCTGTCTACAGACAACCTCGTTCTCGTCATTATTCTCGTATCAGGACAAGCTGACGTGCATATACTATTACTTTCAAGACAACAAATTAGACACTAGATCTGCCAATTACTCAACGCCCCCTAAGCGTATCGATCACTTCTTCTTCCAGCACGCGTATGTATTTTATTCTTCCACAGACAGTGACACAATCTCCCACCACACCGGAGTCTAAGACATACCAACCATCCTGTATATCCATGCGCTGCTACCAATCATCACCCGACATCGTTCTATCCATGCATTCCAAGCAGATGGCGTTTCGAAACTTCACTCTTCACTTCATTATCTAATCAACACGACGAACACAAGTTTGACTACACGTTTACACACGCAAAGACAACGCATAAGCAAACAAATCACTCTGACACTCAACTGCTCACTCACTTCTCATCAATCTCTTATAAAAATGATCTACTTCTCCGCGCTATTCTCAGGCTATAACAGCCACACTACCCAATCGGTCACTATTCTCTATGTATCTTTACGCTCGCTCTTCCCTGCCTCAAAACACTTTATACAACACAAGACAACACTACATCAGTTCTCAACATCACACATCACTTGCAGTGATTCTCCGCCTCTTTTCACCGCACAAAATAACACTATTGGACTATACCAACCCACCAACATCATAATATTTCGTATCAAACCTGAGTTGCTTTAACTTCAATTATCAAAAACCGTTTCGCCAACATCTCAGAACAACTTCTCAACGCGTTCCATCACCAAACATGTTAAAAATATGTCTCTCTTCATCTATCTCTGTTAACATCTCTAGCTATTTGGAAAAATATGTGGACGCAACATCATATATTCGCGGAGCTTCCTCGCGTCATATTCTGTATAGGTCCCTATTCCTGATATCTCTTTATATCTATTCTTCTTACTAACATTCCCTCTTTTATTTCTCCTTCGTGGTTGTTCACTTGCCGTATCCGTCATTGTACCAAACTGTTTGTACCTACCTAACTCGTCGTCCTCTGAATAATCAGTGTCTATAGTTGTCCCAGCATATGTTGCAGAGAAGGAAGTAACATCTTTTATTTTTAAACCGGTACACCTAAGATTCTTATTTATACCATTACCTTTCATGCTTCGGTCAGGGATGAGCTCAATGTCTCCATCTGAACAACCTACCACATCAGTCGTACCTACATTGACTACCAGACTAGTTGCATTCCTATCCCTGATACTTTTTCTTACCTGTCTTCTGGCATCCTTGGTTTTTGTCTGTCTGTCTTCCTTAAATTTAAGTGTGTCTCTCTTTTCTACTTTCGCCCGCAGTAACATCTTCTACCATCTTGATAGTCTGCATCCCTTTTTCTATTTTCTTAATTGGCTGTACCTGAGTTGTCCTCTCCACAGTATCAATTTGTGTCTGCGTACTATCATTTATCGTACTACTTGTCTTCGTCTGTGTCTCTTGGTCTACTTTCTTTATTAGTAACAATTTCTTTTTCTGTCTAATACTAATATTGGCAAGCTCTTTGGGAACTGTTGGATTTTTATTTGTGTGTCCTATCCTGTCCTTCGACCCTGACTTCATATATTGTCTCTGTCTTTGTTCAAACCATTCGTCACGTCTTTTTCTAGCAGTCATACTATTGGATGGCCAATTCCATTGTTTCCTGGAAAGGTTTCTCTCAGGCCCATTTCTGTACCTATGACACTTATACCAGTGTGACATTTCACAATTTCGTCTCCTTTCACCGCCTTTTACCCTATAAACACCAGGTCTTGGTTCGTCGTAACCAACTGCATAAGCAGGATCATATTGTCTTCGGTCTTTATTAAGTACGGGCTGTCTCTTGTTATTCTTTACTACTCCATTGCACTGCATGTTAAATCTATAAGTCTCTTGCCCCATCATTCTTCTCCTTAACCCTTCTACAAAATGTTCAACCTCACCGACCGCTACCTTCAATTCTTCTAGCCATATGGACACCCTTTTCAATTCTTGGCTTAAACCTTTCATGTTCTTTGCTACGTGTCTCAACGAAATAATAATTAATATAACTAATATAATCCAGAATTAACACTATCTAATCTAACTAATCTAATTAAATCTACATATATTTACTTCACCAGCGTATTCAAGTTCTGTCCTCTGGTCAACAAATCAGGGCACGACAAGTTAGTAGTCTCGACAGTAACGATCAGATCCTCAGGTTTCAAAAAAAAAGATCAGACAGTAACCAGAGATCAGCTTTGGTCAGCTCCCCGAAACAGCGATGTAATGCAGCGGCTTTTGGTAGCCCGTTGAGACCAACGACAACGCAGGTGGCGGCTTGGACAAGCCTCTTGAGTCTAGATCGTGACAGCAGGTCCTCGAGGGTCAGTATTACACGACTACGATCAGCGGAGGCCTTGGTTAGCCCCTCTAAACGACAGTGCAGGCAGGCGTTGAAACGACAAACGATAATACAGGTGGCGGCTTGGTTAACCTCTCAAAATGACAGTGCAGGCAGCGGCTGGCTGACTTGAAAAAGCGGGCTTCACCACCCCGTAAAGTTCTTAAGGCTGACTTGACAAAGCGGCTCTCTTGAACAACAGAGCCCGGAGATGACTTGACAGCGGCTCTCACATACAACAGAGCCCGGAGATGATTTGACAGCGGCTCTCACATAACAGAGCCTGGAGGAGACTTGACAGCGGCTCTCTCACACAACAGAGCCCGGAGGAGACTTGACAGCGATAGCGGCTCTCACACAACAGAGCCCGGAGGAGTTGATCGATAAATATGGATTTCACGACCCAGCCAAGAGCTTGCAGTTGATCAACATCTTGTAGTTTCTCTAGCGTTCACTATGGATCATATTAGGTGCTATGGTGCCGAAGGTATCGAATTTTCCAAAATCTGTTGTACAAGCACGGTATAGATCTCTGGCCTCATCAAGTATAGTGGTGCAGTACTTGGTTCAAACTCGATCCTGGTCCTTGGGCAACATTTCTGACTATGCACACCTCGTTGCCCCTTCTTCCTATTCCTAACTCTGTTACAGCAGTCAGTGAATGGTTCACTATGACTTTGCTTTCAGGGTTGTTATACAAAATCTGTATCCACTTTCTGTAGTACTGCCTTATATTGCAGTGTTCTAGGGTTTTGTGCAAATAGGAGTGTGCGATTCTATCAAAGGCCTTCTCTTGGTCCAAAGAATAGAGGGAGGATTGACAGTCTTTCTGGTGTGTGTACGTTATAATGTCTCTAATGAGGTGTGTGTGGTTTTGTATATTTCTGTGATGTACACTACAATGCTGGTTTGGGTGTACTATTTTTGGTAGGAATTGTGTGATTTTGTGTGCTAGTGATTTGGCCAGAATTTTGTAATCTGTGTTAAGAAGTGAAATTGGTCTGTAATTTTTCAGTTGTGTCTTGTCTGTCTTTGCTTTGTGTATAAGTGTTATATAAGATATGTTGCAACTAGCAAGGAGTTCTTGTTTGTCAAAGGCTTCTTGACAGACTTTTAGAAGAAGGTTACCTATGATAGGAAATAATTGTTGATAGAATTCTACTGTTAATCCCTCTGTTCCTGGTGTCTTGTCTTTGTTCATTTTACTAAGTGCATGTGTTATGTTTTCTAATGTCAATTGTGTGTCCAATATCTCTTTGTGTCTGATATCTTTTTTGTATATTGTAAGAAGCTATCTTGCATTTGTGTGTTTACTGTCTCTGCTGTAAATAAGTGTGTATAGTATTGCTGGAATGCTTCTGTTATAGTGTGGTTTCTGTTTGTGTGATTCCTTGCATGTCTATTATTGTGTTTATCTGTTTGCTACGCTGTATGTTTTGTTCTATTGTCATGTATTGTTTGATGGGTGTCTCTTGTGTGATGGTGTTGAGTTTTGTTCTAATTAGTGCACCCAGGTATCTGTGCTGTTGGTTTTGTTCCAGTTGCATTTCTAATGCATGCAAGTATGGTGAGTTTCTGTCGGTTTGCTTTGTTACATGTATTGCTGTTTGTATTATCTGTTCTTGTTGTAGTCTATGCTTGTGTATGACGGATGCTAGTTGTTGTGTCCTGCTCCGTATTGTGTTTTTCAGTAAGTCCCAGTATTGTCTAATGTTGTCAGTTGGTATACTATCAGTGTATGAATGTATCAGGTCTGTCATATATTGTATATAGTCTGTTTTTGGAGTAATGTGTTTTTAAATTTCCAGTGTGGTGATCGTTTGAAAGGCTGTGTGGGTGTGTTACTTATAGTGATGTGTGCTAGTATTGCTTTGTGGTCTGTATGCTGGAGAGTTTCTTGTAGGTGTTTAGTTTGTGTTATGTGGTGTGTTGATGGTACATATATTCTATCTAACCTAGATGATTTTTTATGTGCATGGTTTCTGTGCATTGTATCGTGACTGTTGGGGTGTTTGTGCCTGAATGCGTCTACTAGGTTATGTGTGTCAATTATGTATTGCAATGCATCGAGTTGATTCATGTCGTCTCGGCCAGCTCTTCTTAACTGCGTTTTCACTTCCCCGCCTATTATGTCAGCCGAAGCTAAACAACAATTAAAATCACCAGCTAAAACAACATGCCTCCCTCTGAATGTCTGTGCTAATAGGTTTTCTATGTGTTCAAAGAATTGTAGTTGGTAGCTGTAATTTGCTGGGGCATGTATGTTGACTAGAGCGCGCGCGCGCATGTGTGTGTGTGTGTGTGTGTGTGTGTGTGTGTGTGTGTGTGTGTTTCTAACGTGTATGATGGTAATGTTTCTTTGGTCGTCCTTGTGTGTGCCAGTAATTTCCCATTTGTCTGAAGTCTGCAGTATAGCGGTTCCAGAAACCGTATGATGTGTCGACAGGCTGAAGCATGAGTGTCTGAGGTCAAATTATGTAGTGATTTGCTTTGCATGTATGTATTCACATATGTTTGTTTCTTGTAGGAAAATGAAGTCGGGGTTGTATTTGTGTATGAGTGTGACGATGTGTTTTTGTTTTGTGCATAAACCTTAAATGTTCAGATTAATAATAATAATATCATTAGTCATCATAAATTAATCGAAACAAGCAAATGATATTGTTGACTAACAGTAATAAGTAATCAGATATGAACGAGGTTGTCTAGTTGAGATAGTTATTTTTTTTTCTTGTTGTCTTGGTGCGGGACGTGATCTGATTGTAAAACAGTAGGCCATCTATTTTCGGTTTGTCTTTCCTTCTTTTTTGGCGTTGATTTCGTTGGTGAGTTTTCTTCTTCTTCCTCCTTAGTACTGCTTGTTGAGTTTGGACTTAATCCTCGTAGTTGTCTTTTTCTGGATTTGGAGTGGAAAACAGTTGTAAAGGGTTCTTCTGTTTGCGTTTCCAAAATGTAGTTTTCTTGATTTTCTGTTGGCGTATCCTTTTGTTGTTTTTGTTGGTGTGTGGGCTGTTGTTCAACTTGTTTCAGCGTTGTTCGTTTTGTTGATGTTGTGCTGGTCCTTGCCTTCTCAGAAGTGGTAAATGTATTACATCTTCTTGTGCCACAACAGGCTATTTTGTATGTTTGGCTGGACATTTGTTGGACCAGTGGTCGTCCATACCACACACATGACAAGCAGTTCTCCTGGGCAATGTTATCAGAATTTTGTGAGTGTTTTTGGTAACCCCTGTTATGTTTAGATTCATGTAATGGGGGATGTCCTGGACGGGGTTACATAAGGCTCCCCATTTACCTCCAGAGATTTTTAGTATAAATACCTCCACATTCGTGTCCCCAGTGGCATGTACGACGATAGCCTTAACACCCTCTATCTTCATTGCCGCTGGGATCCAATGCAAAGTAAGTTTTTGCCTTTCTTTGTCTACATGCTCCAGACAAATATTGATGTCCGAATTCGGTACTTGTAACTGTACCTGGTGTAGCTTATCGTACAGTTTGACATGCACGTCTTCTGTTAAAGTCACGAACCACCGTGTCGGTGACTCATACCTGTGTAGACTGGCTATTGCGCCTAGCGGCACGCCAGCCAGTCCAGCGAGTGCGCTCGCTATGAATGCTGGTGTCGACTTGGCGGCGGCTCCAGGGCCGGAGAGAGACACAACAATTGTACATGAGCGGTGGAGCAGGTTTCCGTTGAGCACATCTGACGTCAGTGTTAGAGGTGAACTTGTTATTTTCTATCAATATCCTTTAGAATAACACACTTGAATAACAAACTTTCTTTCCAATACGTAACTCCGTGAATAATGAATTTCACACAGTATAGGTGGCAAGTGCTTTCAGACAGTATAGCTGCAAGAAATGCGAAAGATTTATATGTTGTGAAGAGAAACCAGAGTGACAAATAGTGAGCACTCGATGTTCAACGAGCGTTTAAAACGCTGATAAGTTCTTAAAAAAAAACGACCCGGCCCGGCTTCGCCCAGCGCCTGGTGGGGAGCGTCTCATTTAATTCATATTAGTCTTATAAGCTCCCGCTCCCGTTCCCGGAAATATGGCGAACAGATTGGAAGAGGACAATCTTAATCTCAATAACTAAATAGGGCAATCTGAAACTACTGAACGTAAACTTACCAAGTTATCACGGAAACCCAATAAATGCTGGGATGACTGTACAGATGTCGAAGAGAAATAAAAAGATGAGTTAGAAAATTTTCACGTATTTAAAATAGATGCATTATTTTTATGAAAACTTTGAAAATGCCTTAAAGATTTTATCATTATATATTATAATGCATGTGCCTGTAGATAACTGTAGAGAAAAGGTCCACCTATTTGAGAAATATGCAACAATTATTTTAATTACATATATAGCAATGCTATTAAAAGTTATGTCCCTGGATATAACTTTTCTTAAGTTAAGTCCCCTCGCCCTAAATTATAATGTAATTACAAAATTAAATTTTATTACGTAAATAACTGTTTGTAAACTAACAAACTATGCCAGTTGGCAGCATGGTAATGAGAAGAACACGTGTAGAAAATTTCATCTCGCGAACGCATAAATAACATACATACAGACAGACAGACAAACATTGTATTTTATATACATAGATAAGTGTATAAGTAAAATAAAATTGCAATAATTAGTTATTTATACTGTTTATTAAATGTAGTTTGCTCAATTATTTACTAACATATCAGAGATTAATTACTTGAATAATTAAAATGGCAGCCATTTTGAACCTCTTAATCAGCTCTGAACATTTAAGATTACAGCGGCAACATTACACTTACGTTCAATTTATCAGGCGGCACAAAACGAACAAATGGTTTGCTCAATTATTAGTTAGTTTATCTGGGATTAATTATTTGAAACGTTAATTGTTGACCATTTTGAACCTCTTAATCAGCTGTGAACATTTAAGATTACAGCGGCAATATGACCTTTACGTTATGTTTACCAGCCCCTTCCGCCCACAAAACTACTATATGATCCGCATGGTTTGCTCAGTTATTAATTAATATATCAGGGATTAATGACTTAAAACATTAATTTGCGGCCATTTTGAATCTCTTAATCAGGTCGAAACATATAAGATTACAGCGGCAATATGAACTTTATATTCTGCTGCATTCATCCATCATGTGCCATGCCGTTTAAAGTAGACGGCCATGATTCGCCACTTCACTCGATCACCAGAGTCGTGGATGAGCTCAATGTTCTTGTCTCAACCATGCCACGTGGTCAAGCCATCCAGGTATTTACTTCTCTGTCTTCCTCTTGTTCTCTTCCTCTCAATATTGCCAGTTGTTATCAAGTTCTCCAACTTTTTCCCTCTGATAATGTGACCAAGAACTTTTGACTGCCTACGCATAACTTCTCTATTCAGTGGACGATTTTGATTTGATTCTTGTAGGACTTGGTCATTGGTTTTTCTTTGTATCAATGGTATTCTTTGCAGTTTCCTTAGAAAGAACTTTTATACATCCATTAGATGTTTTTCTGCTTGTCTGCTCATTGCCCAATGTGGCACCTAACGCCCTTTTCGTTGCAATTGACATATGTTTATTTTGTCGGTATTTTTGTCACCTTGCAAAAGGCTACCTTCGCTATGGCGATTCTTGTTCTAATCTCTTCAAGGCATCTCCCATCAGATGTTATGACTGTTCCTAGATAATTGAACCGATTCACTTGTTGAAGAATATTCACATTTACTTGTATGTTACATTGTGGTACTTCCTTCTTCCTAGTGATGACGATAATTTGTATTTTCTTACAATTTAATGCTAACCACAGTTGTTCACTGTGTGCAACAACCGCATCTACTAGATGTTGCAGATCCTGCTCATTGTTTGCAATCAATACTGTATCATCCGCAAATCTAATGTTATTGATGATACGTCCCCCAATGATGACTCCTTTCCTATCTTCTACATTTTTGAAACTATTTTCCCTGTACAGAAAAAAAGTTCTGGAGACATTACACATCCCTGTCTCACACCTCTCTTAATAGGCTGATATTGACCTACTTCATTATCAATTCTCATGACAGCTTGTTGTTTCCAATATATGTTTTTTACAAGTCTAAGGTCTTTCTCATCAAATTGTATATCTGCAAGCATCTTTATCATATTGGCATGTCTTACTGTATCGAAAGCCTTTGGGTAGTCAATAAAGTATAGATGTGGGTTTTTGTGTACTTCTACAGGACGTTCAATTAATGTTCTCAGTATATATGTAGCATTTATTGAACCCTTGCCTTCTACAAACCCATATTGTTCTTCTCATATTTCTGTCATCATCATCATCATAATCATCATCATCATCATCATCATCATCATCATCATCATCATCATCATCATCTTCGTCGTCGTCGTCGTCATCATCATCATCATCTTCCACTTCTACCGTCAAGCGTCGTGGGGAGGAATTATTTGTCCTCCAGCGCCGGGTGAGCGGCACTGGATAGTGTCATTCCTTGTGATTGTACAATGTCTTTGATGTCGTCAATCCATTTTCTTCTTGGACGTCCTCTTGGTCTCGTCGCAGATGATCTTTGATGTAAGGCCAGTGATTGTAGTTGATGGGGTTGCATTCTAACGACATGGCCAAACAACTTGATCTTCTGTTCTTCAATAAATGTGGCACAAGGTGTTGATCCCACTGTCTGTCTGATAACAGTGTCTGTCTGTTAAGTTAGCAGCTCTCCTCAACATCTCATCTCGCAGGCGTTGATTTTGCGAAAGTGTGATTTGGATAAAGTCCATGTTTGAGATTGGTAGCATGGGGTTGGTGTGAATATGTTGTTTATTATCTGTCGTTTTGCGGACGTAGGTATATTTGGATATTTCAGTAAGGGTGGAACTGCAAGAAAGCAGACTGGGCAATGTACAAGCATCGCACCAGCATACTGGTTAGAAACCTGAACACTGAGAAAGACATAAATAAAGTAGTTGAAGATTTTGGGAAATGCATACTACAGGCAGCGCGAGAAACAGTACCAAGAAGAGACCGTAAACATTATAAACGCTACTGAAGTAGTGAACTGGAACAGTTGCATAATGATGTGGAAGTATGTAGAAAGCAAGCAGAGGCCACACCCAGCCAAGAGCACCACAAAAAAATACCATCACGCAAAAGCCAAATTTAAAAAGGCCCAGCTGCAGGCTAGACGGAAAAGCCGGCAAAAGAAAACAGTCACTGAACTTTGACAGAGATACAAGGAAGTTGTGGAAGGTAATAAAACAGATTAACGATGAGAGCACAGGGAGAAACTAAAAGATTGCACTACATAAAGACGGAAACATCTTAACAGGAAAGCAGGCAGCTGACAATTTTTCGGACTCATTCGCACAAGAAAACTATCGAAATTAGTCCAGAGAAACAAAAGGAGATTCGAGAGAACTGGCAACATACAAGACAGAAAGAAATAGTACATGAGGTTACTGGGGCACCTATCACAGTCAGTGAACTGGAGCTAGCCATATCAAAACTGAGAATGAGAAAGTCACCAGGAGCTGATGGTATCTCCAATAAAATTATTAGGAACCTAGGAACAGAGGCCAAAGCAAAGCTGTTGCAGATCTTCAATAACAGCTGGACCTTAGGCAGTGTTCCACAAGCATGGAGAGGATCAATCATGATACCCCTTCTAAAATCAGGGTAAGATAGTTCCATTGCCTCCAGCTACAGACCGATTAGCCTCACCAACTGTCTTTGCAAAACAATGGAGCGCATCATCAATCACAGACTGTAGTGGTACATTGAAAGTGAAAACATCCTTGTGCCTACAGCAGGCTGGCTTTAGGCAGTGCTACTCTACGGAAGATCAGACAACCTACCTCTCTCAAGAAATTGAGGATGCATTCCAAGAAAAGAAGCTGGTGCTTGCGGCATGGATAGATCTGAAGAAAGCCTTTGACAAAGTCTGGTAAGAAGGTCTGCTGAAGAAACTGAGAAACTGTAAAGTCAATGGAAGAATGAACAAATGGGTGAAAGCATACTTGCATAACAGAAGAGCCCGACTACAGACAGACGGTCTCAAGAGCAAGAAAGTACTATTGCATCACGGTGTTCCCCAGGTCGGAGTCTTGTCCTCCACACTTTTTCTAATCTTTATCAATGATCTTGTTGTTAATCCACCGCATGGAATTAAAGCAGCAATGTACGCCGATGACCTGGTTTTATGGAGCACAAATGAACATGTATCAGTGGCAACCAGATCGCTACAGAGAGCTGAAGATACATTTGTTACATGGGTGGATAGATGGTGTGTCAGCATAAACAATGACAAGTGCAGCACCACTCTATTTACCCTCTCTCGGAAACAAATGGCAGGGATCATCCAGATAAATGGAACACCTCTAAGAGAAGATAAAGAACCAACATACCTTGGAGTAACATTTGATGGCAGGCTGACATGGAGACAGCATATTAAGAAAGCAGTAGCAAAAGCCAGAAGGAAAATAGCCATCCTGAAAAGCTAAGTGGAACCACATGGGGAAAATACTTAGCAAAATTTATCAACAGAGCATACGACCACACCTGGAATATGGGTCAACTGCCTGGTGTTCAGCATCAAAAACCACACTACAAGAGCTGGACAAGGTGCAAAATCAAGCTCTTAGAGTCATCAAAGGACGGATGAGATTAACCCCGATAGTAGCAATGGAGAAAATAGGGAGGACACAAGCACTGAGAGAGCGCAGGGATACACAAATACTTATACAAGCAGAATAGCTCCTCGGCTTGCCAGGCCACCCTATGAAAAACAGATTTGAAAACTTAGCTATGGGGCGGTTGATAAGAAGTAGTTTTATCCACCACGCCAAACAACTCTGCAGAAAAACCACCGATCTGCCCACAGTTGGTATCCCTCTGACAACTATTCCAGAGCGAACTCCATGGAAAGATGAACATAGACTATCATTACAAATCCAAACACAAGTGAGAGGAATATTTGAAAGGAAGAACAGAACAGTGCACCGCACAGAACAGCCACTCTCATCTTCCTTGATGAAGAATACCCGTGTTCTGTTGTTTGTCCATCAAGAATGATGATGACCATTCATTTCATCCAGTGGGGTTGAAGGTATGGAGCCGTTGGTTCTAAGATGGCTGATAAGGCCTATTTTGGCTCGAAATGTTCTTTGACAATGTGGGCCCAATTGTTAAGGGAATATGGTTTACTCTTTTAGCTTTGCTTGTTTTATCTTTATTTGTATGTCGACCGCAGTTAGGTTACCCACCAACCGCGGCTAGCTGGTTAGGTAGTGATGGAGCAGACAATGTTTAGGGCACCTTTTCTAGCCCCTTCCTCATGCTATGGAGGTGAGCAGTGTGTTCCTATAGAGGGCTGCTCAGTCGCTCAGGGGGCTGCCGAATCCCACTGCTGCTCCGGTCAGTAGAAGACGACCATATGGCCTGAGCCGCCTGTGTGCAGGTCTGCGACTACGGCTGCCAACGTACCCACGCCTGCCGCTTAGCCGCTCGCCCATCGCCACAGGGCTTGAAGGTGATAAATGACGTTGGATGAAGAATGACTTGCGCGATGACTTGGATTAAAGTGAGGAAGAGTTGCGTAATTCGTCGACCTCACTCTCTCGCCTGAGTCCATCTGAGTCCAGTGGCAAGACAAGTCGAGACGACTGGAGACGAATACAGGTGCAGTGGATGACCAGGGCGCTCTATGTGCCTTGCCGTGCTCATTACGTTCCACAACGCTTTGCAGGTAAACGCCGTCTTGCCCGTTGAATCAGGAATGATTTCTTCCGCGCAGTCTGCCGAATCCTGTCTTCACATGCTGGGTAGGCATACCCTAGTTTACCTCTTGGTTTGACACTAAATCGGATACCCATGCCTGGTTTAGCCAGCCTCTCACAGCTGTTGCCCGGGGGGTGGCCGCTGTCGCATGCTAACAACTACTAGGAGCTACAGGCACGAGCTGGATGTCAGGCTTGGACCAGTGGGGGATGGGTCCTGAAAAAGGACATGAGAGTCATCCTTACCAAAGGTGCTACCAATGCCTGACACCCCGTACCCCCAAAAGAAGAATACCCACAGGACTTCTGGATCCGAGTCTACCCAGATGGGTCAGTACAACATGATGTTCGACATGGAGCAGCGGGAGTGTTCATAGAATACCGAAATAATACTAGGGACACGGCCAGAATAACAACAAGAAAGTATTGGCATAACTATGATGCTGAGATTGAAGCAATCAAGATAGCAACAGAGAAATTACTAAATACCAGCCATGGTACACAACCTGTGGTGTTATTGACAGATGTAAAATCAGTACTTGAGGCGCTCCTGTCTGGGAAATTGCCAGTTCTAAGAACACTACTTTCTTAACTTAGCAGTCAGCATAAGGTCACCATACAGTGGATACCATTCCACTGTGGAGTATCCGGAAACGACAGAGCTGATCGATTGGCTAAGGAAGGAGCAAAAGAAGAACAGCCTGATATGCCCATTACATACCACCAAAAGAAAAGAATTATCAAATCAGTCAGATGGCCACCAAATCCTATTCAAGACGACGACCACGTTATGGACAGACCAGAACAGGTCATTATTCTGCGCCCCAGAACAGGACACAATAGAGTACGCAACCACATGTATACAAAATTCAAGATTGGTGACTCAGCCATGTGCACATGTGGTTTGGCGTCTCAGACAACAGAGCACATACTCCAAGACTGCCCAAACTACAACATACCCAGGCTTACCTTCTGGTCTAGAGAGACAACAATGGAAGATAAACTCTAAGGACCGCTGAGTGAACTAAAAAAGACTGTTAGATTCATACAGGAGACAACATTGCAGTTGTAGATGTATTTCAAGCGAACGAAAGAAGAAGAGGAAGAAGAAGAAGAAGAAGAAGAAGAAGAAGAAGAAGAAGAAGAAGAAGAAGAAGAAGAAGAAGAAGAAGAAGAAGAAGAAGAAGAAGAAGAAGAAGGGTGATAGTTGATATTTCTATAGCCATTATAATTGCTACCTCTGGCAGTTTTTTCTCTCCTCCAGAGTGGATAATGCCCTCTGGTCTCAGATATACCTTCTTTTTTTTTTTTTTTGGGGGGGGGGGGGGGGGGGGGGGGGGGGGGGGGGGGTTTATCATATCCTTTACCGGATATCGCTGTCAACATCAGCATCTTTCAGCTGATTGTTGATTTCTTGGCAAGATTACGCTCAGTAGTTTGCCATTGCTTTCTGAGCGACCAGCTCACACGTCACGTTACTCACGAGAGTATACGGGTTTACGGCGGAAGTCGTGTAACGCCTAGACCAGGGAGACGGGCCAGATATACCTAATATGTGAACATTCAGTTTTCTCATTTCTTTCGTAATGTTATCAATGTTCGGGACGTGTGTGGTTAATTTCCTTTTAATATTATGTGGCCCTAGGAGGCCAATAAAACACTATTTTTTTTAAATATAGGAATTCCGGCCTTTCAAAGAGAAATGCCAGATCAAAAATTGCATCCCACATAGGGGAAGTTTTCGTGATATCTTGGTATTGTTACCAATTTACTATTATTTTTTAAGAATTAAATTTACAACTATAAAGTGGTTTATAAACTTTAAGTATATAAAGATTAAAAACATATTTTATAAGCAGTCCAGAAGTATTTGTCTTTAGTGTAACATTTTTGAATTCATCTTAATGTTTAATAATTCTAATGATAAATTATAGAAAGATCTTAGCTAGTTAATAACATTTTAGCTAGTATTCAATTTTATTTTCTAAATTTTAGTTATTTCCCTTATAACAATATTAGATGTTTATGTCCCCTACTCATTGTTCATCCAGGTGTTTTTCGTTTAGCTATCTGGTAATTCCACAAAATGCTTGAACATAATTATTAATAAGTGTATTGAGTAATCAAGGCATTCAATCAATCAATCAATCAGATGCTTTCTCCGCAATAAAGGTTGGATGCAATGGATCTCCAACACTGTCTGTCTCTCGCCCTGACTGTACATTCTGTCAGGCTGATGCTCGTCCATCTCTTGATGTTATCCTTCCACTTGTATCGTTGTCTACCTCTTGCTCGCTTGCCCTCAACCTTGCCTTCCAGTATGTTTTTTATAAGAGTATCATGTCTTTTAACGTGGCCAAAATATTTCACTTGTCTCCTCTTTATGTCTTTCAACAACTCTCGCTTCATTCCCAGTTTTTCTAGGACCTAAGCATTTGATTGTTTTTGTTTCCACGAAATACGACCTATTCGTCTGTATATCCACATCTCCAGGGCTTCAATGCGACTTTCTAGTTGCCTTTTCAATGTCCAGGCTTCGCGCCATACAGTAACGTTGAATATACGTAGCATTTGACAATTCTAATTTTTAATGCGTTATTAATCTCCCTACATGTTAATACTGATTTCATGCCGCTGAAAGCATTTTTGGCCATTCATATTGTCTTTTTTATTTCCATTTCACTTCTGCCATCATCTGTTATTATATGTCCAAGATAAGAGAAACTTGTTACTTGTTCTAAGTATCTGCCCGTTTACTGTGATGTTCATTGATGACCTTTCCTTTTCACCGTTAATTATCATAGTGTTTGTTTTTTGGATGTTAATATCTAAGCCACATTCTGCACTGTTCCTGTTTACTTCTTTCACTAGGTCTTGGAAGAAGTAAACAGGCACAGTGCAGAATGTAGCTTAGATATTAACAATAAAAAAAAATAAATCAAGGCATTACTATCATGTTATGATGTTTTAAATATGCTCTGAAGCAACTAGGGGAACGCATGCGCAGTTGAATTGTATTATCTGTCTATGATTTATTATTATAGGAGATATTTACGTTAAAGAAATGGGGGGGGGGGGGGGGGGGGGTTTGTCAGAATGCAATGCACCATTTGGTAGAGAGCGAGAAGAGAGAGAGAGAGAGAGAGAGAGAGAGAGAGAGAGAGAGAGAGAGAGAGAGAGAGAGAGAGAGAGAGAGAGAGAGAGAGAGAGAGAGAGAGAGAGAGAGAGAGAGAGAGAGAGAGAGAGGAGAGAGGGGAGGGGGGGGATATTTATTCAAAATGAATGAAATTTACAAACGATATAAATGACATTTCCTCTAAACATAATATTTCTCTTCATAAATCCCATAAACTTGCATGGCCTTTTGCCAGCACGAAAATGATTGCACTGCAGGCCTTAACGGTACCTGACTAAGTTTTCTTCTGCTCACTTCGCTTATTAATCTCTCACCTCTCTCGTTCCTATCACCTTGTCCGGATGTGGGCAAACTACGGCCTGCGGGCCGCATGCGGCATGGCAAATGATACTTTGCGGCCTTGGAGGGGATTTAGAAATAAAAACTTTTACTTCGATGTTAAGTTATTTTGTTGAATTTTACATAATTGCACGTACCGTTATGATTGTTTTAACATTTTTGATAAAATTTCTTTCTAATTTTCTATTTGTGTAAACAGTCCTTGACCTTCGAATGTAATGTAAAATTGCGAATTTATTGACATTAATATTGAGAAATATTTACCGACATGTAAAAATTTAATAAGGATGATTTTATTAAAAACAGATATTTTCCGGTGAATAAAATGATTTATTTTGCAAGAAAATATTAAATTTCAACGTTGTTTGCTGTTATAAATTATTTCCACATTTACAGTCTACAAATTAATTTATGTGTTGTAGTATATATTTCTGAAATTTATTCTGAGTTTACTCCTTGTTTTCCGAATAGTTTATTTTCACACACAGCCGGAAGTAGGTTTTGTGTCACTTGTAAAGTTTTGTAAAATTCTAACTGTTAGAACATTTAGTGTCACTAAACCAACGTAAGATTGAAGATGAATGCAGTGGTTTTAATGATGAATGGACATCTAAGTACTGCTTTATAAAATTTGGTAGCAAATCAGTTTGCTTGTTGTGTCGTGAGTCAGTGGCTGTCTTCAAGGAGTACAATTTAAAAAGACATTAAAAAAAAAAAAATATTCCGATTTCAGATACAACTTAACAACTGAAGAGAGGGAAAGAAATGCCCGGAATTGGTGAGAAATTTTGAGAAACATCAAACTGTTTTCACTAAATAGTCTTCACTTCAAGATGCTGCAACAGAAGTTAGTCTTGTGCTGTCACACAGAATTGTAAAACAGAACAAGCCATTTTCTGATGGTGAGTTCATCAAGGAATGTTTGCAAGGTGCAGGAAACATGCATCCAGAACAAAACAAGAACAAACAACAACAACAACAACAACAAAATTGACAACATTACTTTGTCAAGGAGAACTGTGGTCAGACAATTTGATGCATAAAATTCAAGATGCAGTCAACAATGTTTGTGGTACTCTCTTGCATTGGATGAGAGCATCGTTGTAGATGATACTGCCCAATTATTGATATTTATACGTGGAATAAACTCTTCTTTCAAACTCACTGAACAGTTACTGAGTGTTGAGTCGCTCAAAGACACAACCACATGCCACGATATATTCAATACTGTTACTAACTGTACTGAAAGAACTGGGTTGGTTTGGAACAAGATGGCAAGTGTTCCAACCGACGGAGTTCGTGCTGCGACTGGAAAACATGTAAGTCTGGTAAAGTTGATAAGTGATAAGATTAAAGCAGAATATCCTGACCACACATTATTACCACTTCAATGTGTGATTCATCAAGAAAGTCTGTGTAAAACTGTTTTGAATAACAAGCATGTTTGACCAATTTGTAGGTGTCATCAACTTTATCAGATCAAGAGGACTTAATCACAAACAGCTCAAGGCATTACTTGACGATTTGGAAACTGAACATTCAGATGTCCAATCACACCAGTGTTCGATGGCTGAGTCTCTGCAGTGTGTTAAGGCGAGTGTGGGAACTCAGAGAAGAAATAGTGATGTTCCTAGAGATGAAGGACATTGAATATGACTGTAATACTAACATTGTCAATAAAGAGTGGAAGCTAGACTTTATGTTTGCAATTGAAATTATGGAAAAGTTAAATGAACAGAATGTCAAACTTCAGGGCAATGGTGTGTTTGCACATGAATTGTATAAACATGTAAAATCATTCCAGGCAAAACTCTTACTGTTCTCCAGACAATCAAGTGAAGAAATGTTTTCTCACTTCCCTTTGTTGAAACAAGAAACCATTTCTGGTGAAATTACTGAAAAGTACAAAGCCCAATTAGATGCATTGTCTGAAGAATTTGGATGGAGATTCCAGGATTTCAAGAACTTACAGCCACTGTTATATGTTCTCAGTTCCTCTTTTAGTGCAGAAGCCGATAAAGCCACAGAGGACATACAGTTGGAGCTACTTGACTTACAAGCAGATAATGGCGTGAATGAGAAATTCAAGTTAGATGGTTTGCTGGGTTTCTACAGATCTTAATCAGAAAAACTTTGCAGCTATATTTTTATCATTGTTTGGATCAACATACATTTGCGAACAAACATTTTCTTGCTTGAAGATCAACCAATCTAAGAATAGGTCTTTATTGTCGGATTGCAACTTGCATGCTGTCATGGGAATTTCAACAAGTAAACTTGCTCCAGATTTCAAGAATGTTGTAAAAAATTGCAAGTAGCTACATGCATCTCATTAGAATCAACAATTGTAGTGACAATGTAGCCAGTTTGTGTTTAAATTAAAGCCATTGATAGATTATATATATATATATTATAACAAAAAATTGTAAAATCGTGTTAACAAATTAGTAAAACATGTTGTCGATATTGTAAAATATAATGTATAATAAGTGTATAAGTAAAATAAAATTGCAATAATTAGTTATTTATACTGTTTATTAAATGTAGTTTGCTCAATTATTAACTAACATATCAGAGATTAATGACTTGAAAAATTAATTGGCAGCCATTTTGAACCTACCACTGGCAACGCAGATCGTACTTTGGCATGAATCTAAGGCCTATCCACGTCAATGTGGAAACACTATATAGACTATACTCAAGTTTCGCTCTCGTTTGAGCTCGTCAGTAGTGCATATCCTTGACCGGATCCGGAAACAAACCCCGGATCACTGGCGAGTGAAGCGGGTGTGTAAATACTAGACCCCGCGACACACATTGGACACGGCCACATTATCACAACAGAATATTACAACGTCACTACATCGTAGGCTGCTAGCTCAAGATTTGACCGATCACCGCGACTGACGTCCGTCAATCGATGTGGACCCTAACGATCAGATCTTCTCACTGGCAAGGCACACCAGGCCGCCTAAAGTCCAGTGAACAATATTCAAATTGGTTTATTTTGTTGTTTCGGGATTTGAGATTTAAATATTAATACATATTTAAATCTTAAAAATATTAATATATTTAAATCTCAAATCCCGAAACAGCAAAATAAATCATTTTGAACCTCTTAATCAGCTCTGAACATTTAAGATTACAGCGGCAACATTACACTTACGTTCAGTTTATCAGGCCGCACAAAACTAACAAATACATTGCTCAATTATTAGTTAATTTATCCGGGATTAATGATTTGAAACGTTAATTGTTGACCATTTTGAACCTCTTAATCAGCTGTGAACATTTAAGATTACAGCGGCAATATGACCTTTACGTTATGTTTACCAGCCCCTTCCGCCCACAAAACTACTATATGATCCGCTTGGTTTGCTCAGTTATTAATTAATATATCAGGGATTAATGACTTAAAACATTAATTTGCGGCCAATTTGAATCTCTTAATCAGGTCGGAACATATAAGATTACAGCGGCAATATGAACTTTATATTCTGCTGCATTCATCCATCATGTGCCATGCCGTTTAAAGTAGACGGCCGTGATTCGCCACTTCACTCGATCACCAGAGTCGTGGATGAGCTCAATGTTCTTGTCTCGACCATGCCACGTGGTCAAGCCATCCAGGTATTTACTTCTCTGTCTTCCTCTTGTTCTCTTCCTCTCAATATTGCCAGTTGTTATCAAATTCTCCAACTTTTTCCCTCTGATAATGTAACCAAGAACTTTTGACTGCCTACGCATAACTTCTCTAATCAGTGGACGATTTTGATTTGATTCTTGTAGGACTTGGTCATTGGTTTTTCTTTCTTTCTATCAATGGTATTCTTGGCAGTTTCCTTAGAAACAACTTTTATACATCCATCAGATGTTTTTCAGCTTGTCTGCTATTTGTCCATGCTTCAAATCTATACACAAGTTCAGGTTCAATGTGGCAAATAACACCCTTCTTTTCGTTGCGATTGACATATTTGTATTGGTCAGTATTTTTGTCACCTTGCAAAAGACTACCTTCGCTATGGCGATTCTTGTTCTAATCTCTTCAAGGCTTCCGATATAACGATTCACGTGTTTAAGAATTTTCCCATTTACTTGTTTGATACATTGTGGTACTTCCTTCTTCCAAGTGATGACGATAATTTGTATTTTCTAATAATTTAATGCTAACCACAGTTGTTCACTGTGTGCAACAACCGCATCTACTAGATGTTGCAGATCCTGCTCATTGTTTGCAGTCAATACTGTATCATCCTCAAATCTAATGTTATTGATGATAATTGATACGTCCCCCAATGATGACTCCTTTCCTATCTTCTACATTTTTGAAACTATTTTCCCTGTACAGGGAAAAAAGTTCTGGAGACATTACACATCCCTGTCTCACACCTCTCTTAATAGGCTGATATTGACCTACTTCATTATCAATCCTCATGGCAACTTGTTTCCAATATATGGTTTCTACATGTCTAAGGTCTTTCTCATCAATTTGTAGATCTGCAAGCATCTTTATCATATTGGCATGTCTTACTGTATCGAAAGCCTTTGGGTAGTCAATAAAGTATTGATGTGAGTTTTTGTGTACTTCTACAGGACGTTCAATTAATGTTCTCAGAATATATGTGAGCATGTATTGAACCCTTGCCTTCTACAAACCCACATTGTTCTTCTTATATTTATGTCATCATCATCATCATCATCATCATCATCATCATCATCATCATCATCATCATCATCATCATCATATCGTCGTCGTCGTCGTCATCATCATCATCATCTTCCACTTCTGCCGCCAAGCGTCGTGGGAGGGAATTATTTGTCCTCCAGCGCCCGGTGGGCGGCACTGGATAGTGTCATTCCGTGTGATTGTACAATGTCTTGGATGTCGTCAATCCATTTTCTTCTTGGACGTCCTCTTGGTCTCGTAGCAGATGATCTTTGATGTAAGGCCAGTGATTGTAGTTGATGGGGTTGCATTCTAACGACATGGCCAAACCACTTGATCTTCTGTTCTTCAATAAATGTGGCACAAGGTGTTGATCCCACTGTCTGTCTGATAACAGTGTCTGTCTGTTAAGTTGGCAGCTCTCCTCAACATCTCACATCGCAGGCGTTGATTTTGCGAAAGTGTGATTTGGATAAAGTCCATGTTTGTGATTGGTAGCATGGGGTTGGTGTGAATATGTTGTTTATTATCTGTCGTTTTGCGGACGTGGGTATATTTGGATATTTCAGTAAGGGTGGAACTACAAGAAAGCAGACTGGGCAATGTACAAGCATCGCACCAGCATACTGGTTAGAAACCTGAACACTGAGAAAGACATAAATAAAGTAGTTGAAGATTTTGGGAAATGCATACTACAGGCAGCGCGAGAAACAGTACCAAGAAGAGCCCGTAAACATTATAAACCCTACTGGAGTAGTGAACTGGAACAGTTGCATAATGATGTGAAGAGTGTAGAAAGCAAGCAGAGGCCACACCCAGCCAAGAGGACCACAAAAAATACCAGCACGCAAAAGCCAAATTAAAAAAAAAAAGTCCAGCTGCAAGTAGTATGTGACGTTGTATTTACTTCGAAAATAAGGATCCGGATCCTTCTGGTGACGTCATTTTTTACTATACAAAAGGCATGCTCCTATGCTCTGACATCACCAAACCAGATCCTTTTCCGACCTCATTTTTGAAATTTGGAGGGTATTTTCTTGGGTCTGGTTTTCACTTCCGATTGTCCTGATGACTACTTCCGGTTGACTTCCGGTCCCGGGATGCGGGCGAGCGCGAACAGGTACCTCCGCCGGCCGCCTCCGCTTCACCTGACCGCTTCCGAGACCATTCAAAGACAGGGAGGCAAGCCCCGGGCATGTAGTATACTTATATAGATAAGTAGACCAACTAGTCGCCGAGCACCTGGGTTCGAGTCCCAGTGTGTGTGTGTGTGTGTGTGTGTGTGGTTGCGGTGTGTGGTGTGATGAGCCCCAGTCATGTAGACATCGACCCCTTCGCTGAGGAGACCGAAGTCAATATGATAGATTGGAAACATGTTTTGGACCATCACTCGAGTTGCCTCGAGTAGGCCAAGTAATTGCCTCGTCAATAAACTTTTTCACGCTCAGCATGATAGTTAATTCGGCGGGAGTCCTTACCCATGTATCAACTTTAAGCACTTGGTGAAAATCTGGTTTAAAAATATAGTAGACAGGCATACATTACTCATAAAAATTAAGCGTAATAAAATAATAAACGGCTAAATATCTTATATGTACAGCGGATAATAGTATGTGAATAAAAAAATATATAAAACTCAATTTAAAAAAGGCATAACGTGCTAAGATAATCAAAAAACATGTAATGAAATTAAACAAATAACGTCCCCTTTTTACAAACATAAATAAAATTAACCAGGGGAGACTAATCGGGTCCCTTGGCTCAACCAGAATTGTCTCCTCTTTTTCCTACTAAGCTCCCCTTGAATGGAAGTTTACCTGCGTGGACAAGCAAACACTAATTATCCGCCGAACACGACCGGTGAGAAAGTTAATAGCCAAGGGCCGGCGGGTACTGATAAGCAGCGATAGATAAAATATGAAGATAATTACCTTTGACACGGTAGCCGAGTTGTGGTCAGTTGTGATCAGTAAATGTTGGCATGTACAGTTTTAAATGAGTGGTAGAAATAATACTGACTATGTGTGTACATGTATGTGTGTGTGTGCATATGTGTGTGTGTGTAGGCGTGTGTGCGTGCGTGGGTGTACTGCCGAGTGTATGTGTGTGCGTGCGCGTGCGTGTGTGCTATCAATTACAGGACATCACAGTCAGCCCAACCAATCTGTGGAGCGTCGTGCTTACTGGGCAAGATTGTTGTTGTCTTTTTGAACGAACGGCAGCCATGTCATGTGCATGTGTGTGTATATGTGTGCGTGCATGCGCGCGCATGTGTGCTATCAATTACAGGACATCGTAGTCAGCCCAACCAATCTGTGGAGCGTCGTGCTTACTGGGCAAGATTGTTGTTGTCTTTTTGAACGAACGGCAGCCATGTCATGTTGCCTGTGTGTGTGTGAGTATGTATGTGTGTGTGCGTGCGCGCGCATGTGCTGCGCTCGTAGGAAACTTCAATATTGGGGGAGTGGGTGTGGAGTGGGTATAGGACAGGTTTGCTGTTAGTAAAAAGGTGGGTGGATCAAGAGGCGGTGTGGGTGAATTATGGAGACAGGGGTGGAAAAGATACTAGCGAAGAGGCCACCGGGGCTGAATGGTGGAGACATGGGGTGGAAAACTGATTAGCGAGGAGGTCACCGTGGCTGAATGATCCTATCACAAGTGGTAATGGGAAAACCATAACACATGCTCACTAGCTGGCGCTGCACCCGAGCACCCGTGGCTAATGCTCACATCTGATCACATATGACGCTGTTCCCGTCACGTGCGTAATCCCAACCAGACCACAGGCTCACTGTCTACGAGATATCAAAGAAGGCGTCGCATGGGTGTGATGGGGCTACAGTACTATTCAGCCGAATGTGGGAGTGGCTGTGGGGTGGGTGTAAGACGGGTAGATAGGTGCTTCTGATCATTGTTAATGGTGGTCGAGTGGTTGGGTGGGTAGATAAATACATCCATTCCTTGATAAGAACCGGCGGTTAAGTCTCATATTAAAAGTCTGGGGCATGAACACATAGTTGGCTGAGGTGAGGGTGACCTCCTGGGTGACTCAACACGTGACGATACCATTAATGAACACGCGTGAACGTGTTCAGTACATGTCTATGGGGAAAACTGGAGGATGACTCAGAGCATAGTGACAGCATAACGATACAGCCGAGACACTTGGGGAATGGTCACAGTCGATTAAATACGGCGATGCTTCCGGTCATATGTCTAAGGTATACAATCGAAACACATGACTAAAACCGGTAAAGATGGCGTCGCACTCGATCACATGTGTAAGTGTACAACCACATGGCTAAAACCAATCAAAGATGGCGCTGTAGCTGGTCACGTGCCTTATGGGATACATCCGAAATACGAGACTAATAACTCAATCGGTCAAAGATGGAGTCGCATCCGGTTACATGACCAGACAGTGCATAATAATCTGCTGAGTCATTCTACATCAGCAAATAGCGTGTATAAGACGACCAGCATTCGTCGGATAGAATTACCGGTCTCAGTGAACAGCAACCAGCTCACAATGTTACAACTCGCTACCGGTAAGTTGGCTTTTTGATAAAGCTTTCACATATTCGTTGTGTTTCTCCAAGTAGGCATACAATTAACCTAACAATACTAGTATAATAAAGAGATATATGGTGCTAATCACATATACCTGGATTATGTGCTCTGCTGGCTGCGACACCAATCAACACGTGCACATGACTGATTCATCAAGCCTGCGTACAGAAAGTAGTGTCCTTAGTACCGGCAATGTCCCACAAGGAGGGCCTCGAGCACTGATTTTTGCATTTGCCAATATCATTTAATGATACAGCCGAGACACGAGTGTAATGACCCACTAGATCAAAAAACAGAGGTAAGGGTACAACCACATGGCTAAAACCGATCAAATATGGCTCTGTAGCCGGTCACGTGTCTTATGGGATACATTCGAAACACGTGACTAATGACTCAACCGGTCAAAGATGGAGTCGTACCCGGTCACATGACCAGACATGTCCAGACAATATTCCGCTGAGTCATTCTACGTCAGCAAATAGCGTGTATAAGACGACCACCATGCACCGTATTGAAGTACCGGTCGCAGTGAACAGCAACCAGCTCACAATGTTACAAGTCTCTAACGGTAAGGTGGCTTTTGTGATAAAGCTTTCACATTTTCGTTGTGTTTCTCCTAACAATACTAGTATAATACAGGGGATATATGGTGCTAGGCGCCTATAGCTGAAGAGACAAGTCATTTCTTCCTATAGTATTGTAGGCTGGGTCGACATGGAATAGAGCTGGCATTCGAACTTTTGAACACAGCACTATGGTGGTACCGTAATAATATAGGTAGTAATGTGTAGTCATAGGGGAAGGTGAAAGTGTACTGCAGGGTCCACACACCCATTACCGATAGAAATATATGAACTGTGTGACAGAAAGTGCATGTCAAATTCATAGCTATTAACTGTAATATCCATGTCTATAACGCTGATAAAGTACCCTATTCTTATCTTTTTTACAGATACCGAGGCCCACGAAAACCTAATTGGCAAACTGTGGAGCATACTAAGAGCTGAACCATACAGTTATTGCATGGCGTGTCTTAATGTCCCACAAAATAAAGAAGCCGAGAATCCATTCAGTCATTCTTGTGATTATGGTGAGGGTGGTAATTTTGCAGATCTAGTAACGGTTTGATTGCGGGATGTACTACAACAGAACTTCATCAAACAAGAAATAATCACATTAAGCCTGAATAGAATTGAGGAGTGCATCCTATAATCACCAACAGGATACTCCAGAACCATCCTCACCAAACGTAGAGCGAACATCGTCACCGGCATCCTTAACCTTTAGTCAATTTACACCAGCGGACGAGTATTAAAACACCTACATCAAAACAAAATTGCTGTAATACACTTACATTCCTGTCTTTAATAGCTGACCAGTCATCAATACGAAGAAAACTACAGTGGGTGTGAGGAGACTGCATATGTATATCACTGGTATTCTGACTTCACAGACTGTAGCTCACAGTGACTACAACTGCAAGTTACACGGCGCCCTCTACGCTATCTATTTCATCATGTTGAGAGGTCATGGGGAGAACATGACCCGCATTCCCCAACCCAGCTTAATCATACAACGGGTCAACGAACGGGTAGTAGAACGCTTAGTCGCGCCATACGGACAGCCACGTCAGCATAATCTGAACCGCTTGACATAAGAAACTGGCTGAAACCGGTTTTACGCATGGCTCAAAAACTAGTATATACACCCGAGACTGGTAACAGCCAAGCATTGTGATCCTAAGATGACTACAGACCTCAAGACTGTGCCTGCTAACTGGATCTACATTGACTCGTAGTGGTGAGACTATTAGACCAGTAGGGTGGTGGTGATAAGGCTGTGTTTGTCTCATCCTACAGAGGCACGAGCACTTTACACATCCGTAGATTTTTCGGTGAATCCGACAAGAAGTTTCCTACTAAGATTGGGATACACTTACTCGTCAAGAATATGAATAGATCATCGCTATGCAGCGCGAGATCCTAGCTGACTTTGACAGACTCAATCAAGTTAACCAAGCCAGTAACGAATTCAAACAAGACACTAACAGAAGGCAAACAAGTCAGTAACCAAAACACTCAAGTCAGCAACAAGACACCAACCAAAGCAAGCAAGTCCAACACACTCAAGTCAATACTCAAGTCAAACAGGGTACTAAACAAAGCCACCAAGTAGACGCATACTATACCGCCAGTTTTCGACCCAGCTACAGTCAGATGTGTGATGACCCATGCAACCAGATGTGTGATGAGCCCAATAGCCAGATGTTTTATGTGCCCAACACTCAGGTGATTGATGCCCCAGTTGTCTACAATACGCAGATGTCAGCCCACCAAGCAGGAGACCAGTCTTATGACTACATACCAAGTGACCTATACATACCAGGCTACTAGCCGGAAAAACCAACCTACTCAGACAGTGGTGTAAGAAATCCAGAAACAACATACAATTTGTATAGCTCTATATGTGAAAATAAAATATTGTGATGATACTATGTATACCAACTCATATCACATCATCCATTTCGTATAATGACATTATGCATTTTTAAAATTATTATTCTTGTAAAATGCACTGAAATACTAAATAAACATTTATACAGTTTATAATTACGTCTATGGTTGTTGAATATTTAGTGTTTACGGTGTATATAGTTGTCATGCGGTGAGAGAATGAAAGGCAAAAATCTCGATCAAGTAATAAAATTTGTTAGCCAAATGGGGAAAATTTGGCTACATTTCAACCAAACTTATACAAATCTCAGTCAAACGTATGAAAAGTAGGAACATTTGTTAATCAAAGGTGAATATTTTGGCCAAATTTCATCCAAACTTATGAAAAGTAGGACAATTTGGTAACCAAAGGTGGAAAGTTTGGCCAACTTTCACCCAAACTTATGAAAAGTGGGAAATTTTGTTGGCCAGCTGTGAAAAGTTTGACCAAATTTCATCCAAACTTATGAAAAGTAGGAAACTTTGTTAACCAAAAGGCGAAATGTTTGGCCAAAGTTCAACCACAATCATCAATAACTAAGAAAATTTGTTAACGACAGTTAGTTAGTTAGTTAGTTAGTCGACAGATCATCCTCATTGCACATCGAACCATTCAGTCCATAAGTGCTCGGATCCCCTCCTCAGCAAATCCCGCAGCGTGTAGCGGCTAACGACGCCAGTTCTGTGTTGGTTTATCAATCTTCTTTGGCTTCCTGCGTAGTGTTCTTGTTTGGCCACACCTCTTTTAATTTGCTGCTCTCGCAGTCTGGCCATTGTTGTAGATTCACAGTCATCACTTGGTTCTCGCAAAAGTCTTACTTCTCATAGAGCATTCAGAATGTCGGCCTGGTCCATGGCGCGTCCGCCCTCCACAGTAGCCTCACCTGCGAGCTTGTCAGCCCGCTCATTTCCTTGTACTCCCGCATGCCCTGGCATGAAGATGAAACTAATCTTTGCCAGTCGAGACCGCTCCAGAGGCAGCAACCATTCTCTTCGGATCGACCCCTCCTCTATCCTCTTGATCATGTTCATTGAGTCGCTAAGGAAACAAGCCCTAGTGAATGTCTGTGTCTCGAGCCATGTTATTGATTTACTTACTGCCATGACTTCCATGGTCAGGCTACTTGTGGTTTCAGTAAAAGCACCAGAGTCCTCCTTCACAATTCTCCCTCCGGCCCGAGCTGTAAAGGCCCATGACTTCTCACATGTCGGACGACCGACCCATCTGTGTAGATGACCGCGTCACCGTCTAGCGAATTCTCGAAAATCAACGCTTGTACTTCAGCCTCAACAGCAGCCGGATTTTCTTGTCTGCATTTTCTGTCAAGTTGGATGCAAACTGAAAAGGATGTGCAGAAGTCTGTTGGCACTTGCACCCACTCCTCGCCAGGTTCTAAGTCCTCAAGTGAACACACCTGTTGAAGAATGTCTTCGGCTTGACCCATCCACGACCGTCCTCTTTTTAACCTGCTGCCCTTCACCTTCCTAATTTCACTATGCAGTGGATGTTATGTGTTTGCGTTAATTCTGAGGTAGGCGCGTGCCCTGCAATCTTGTATTCTCTTTTCAATGGTTGGAAACCCAAGAAGGTAGCGCATCGCCCTGCATGCTGTATCTCTTGTACATCCAAGAATAATGCGCATAGCTTCATTCTGTATCCTTTCCATCCTTTCTATCTGCTTATGGCTGAGAGTCAGGATTGCCATTGCAAACTCCAAAACAAACATGACCAACCCCTCGTACAGAAGACATAGATGGCGCTGCTCACAGTTTGCTGCCGCCATCACCCGCATCGCTGCCAAACCCCGCTTGGCCTTTGTTATCACCTGGTCTATGTGCACATTATAAGCAAGGCTTCGATCAAACCGTATCCCCAGGTAATTCATTGCCTGCGTTCTTTCCACCATCTCTGAAACACAGCATTACAGTTGGTGTTGGACGACAGTGAAAAGGTTAGGCAAATTTCAAACACTCATAAAAAGTAAGAAAGTTTGTTAACCAAATGTGAAAAGTTTGGCCAAAGTTCACCCAAATCCATAAAAAAGTAGGAAATTTTGTTGACCAAAGTGAAAAACAATGCGGCCAAAGTTCAACCAAACTTATAAATATCTCACCCAAAGTTATGAAAAGTTGGAAATTTTGCTGTCCAGATGTGAAAAGTTTGGCCAAACTTCAAACAAACTCATAAAAAAGTAGGAAACTTTGTTAACCAAATGTGAAAAGTTTTGGTCATGTGAAGAAAATATTTCATCCAAAACTTATGAAAAGTAGGAAATTTTGTTAACATAATATGAAAAATTTTAGCCAAATTTCAGCCAAACTTTTAAAAAGTAGGAAAATTCCTTAATCACAGGGGAAAAAACATCTCACGTTGTCATTTTACATCTCCAACCTACTAGAGCAGTGGTTCTCAACCGGTGGGGAATTCCCCCAGGGGGGAATTTGAGGGTTTCCAGGGGGGGGGGGGGGAATGAAGACATTGTCAAATTGGCTTCAGGACCACACAAAACATGATCGGGAAATTAAGCGTACTCGTGACGTTAAATTCCCCAATTATTTCAAGATCGCGTTAATACAAGAACCGATTACTTGATATTGTTTTCCCTCCATAATATACGGTTCTTTTCCTTCTGCCTAGCCTCTGTGATTTAGGTTGCCGTATTTTACCAGAGATTTTATTTGCGGTAACTTACGTTTTTTTTGTTATTGCTTCTCCGTTTTAATGAGGTTTAGAGTACTCATCCGATTATTTCAAGATCGCATTAAAACAGAAACCGATTACCGAGATCCCTCCATTGTTTACGAATCTACACGTCTCAGCTTTTCAAATTATTATTTTTGCGGGGGTAAGGAGACTGTCTTTTTAAGACGTAAGTTGACTCGTGGATATATATATATATATATATATATATATATATATATATATATATATATATATATATATATATATATATATATATATATATATATATATATATAGCATATCCTATTTACAGGTCATTGCAGTCAACACCAGCATTTTACAGCTGCTGGTGATGTCTTGGCAAGTTTTATGTTCAGTGGTTTGCTATTGCTTTCTGAACGTCCGGCTCACATACTTTTCCATAAGAAACTGATGCAACGCGATCCGCTGGCGAATCTCGCGCAGCTAGTGTTTCATACCTGGGTATACGGGATTACGAACTAGCGTCCTTAACTCCTTCATCAGGGAGACTGGTGAGGGTGCGTGTGTTTGTATGAGTATACACACACACACACACACACACACACACACACACACACATATATATATATATATATATATGTACCACTGTCTCCGTGGCCTAAAGGCTTGCCAGCGGTGACCGATTTACAGCAGACCACATCGTGCTGGGGTTTTAGTATGTTGGTATTGGAGCCGGTCGTTCAGAAATCAATGACAAACAACTGAACTTAAAACTTGCCCAGACATCAACAGCAGCAGTAAAATGCTGGTGTTGACAACGATGTACTGTAAATAGGATATACAATATAATTGTGTATGTGTGTGTGTGTGTACGTATATATGTGCGTGTGGGTGTGTATACACGTCTGTGGGTGTTTATGTGTGTTGATCTTGACTTTATCGTTTTATATTTATAGAATCTGAAGCCCATGATGAGTGTCAAGAAACGAAAGTATGACCTGTCTTATTTGAATTATGGATTCACAAATATCGTCATCAACGGAGAAGAACGACCTCAGTGTGTTATTTGTAGTAAAAGTTTGTCAAATGATTCTATCAGGCCGACAAAGTTGAGGAAACATTTGTTGAATGTTCATCCTCAATACAAGGACAAGGACAAAACCTATTTTGAACGTCTTGGGAATGCTGTCAAAAGGATGAGACTGGATTTAACAGGGGTATTCCAAGAAACAAACCAAAAGGTTACTGAAGCTTCCTATGTCGTAGCACTGGAGATAGCGAAGCAGAAAAAAACCACATACAATCGGGGAATCTTTGATCAAACCTTGTTGTCTCAAGATGGTGGAAATTGTGTTGGGAAATGAATCAGAGAAAAAACTTGCAGCGGTTTCACTATCAAACGACACTGTTCAAAGGAGGATCAGCGATATGGCTAATGACATCAAGGATCAAGTTGTGCAAGAGATCAAGTCTGCAGCATTTGGACTGTATTCAATTCAAATTGATGAATCGACTGATGTGGCATCGTGTTCTCAGTTGATAGTGTTTGCAAGGTATGTGCATTCAGGATCATTTAAAGAAGAACTTCTTTTTTGTTCTCCTCTTGAAACAACTACCATGGCCTCTGATATTTTGGAAAAGGTTTCATCTTTCCTTGAATCAGAAAATCTTTTATGGGATAATATGTGTGGGTGCTGTACAGATGGAGCACCAGCTATGTTGGGGACCAAATCAGGATTTAAAGTTAGTGTGAAGAAATGTGCCCCAAAAGTGAAAGGCATTCATTGCATGATCCATCGTCAAGCACTGATCTCCAAAACACTTCCAGCTCCTTTGGGGAAGGTTTTGGATCAAACCGTTCAGATAGTGAATTTTATCAAAGTAGGAGATCTCAACTCACGGCTTTTTAAGCAGTTATGCGTTGACATGGATGCAAGCCACAAATGTTCGATGGCTGTCAAGAGGAAATGTAACTGCACGAGTATATGAGCTAAGAGACAAGCTCAAATTATTTTTTGAAGTTCAGGGTAAGATGGACTTTTTCGCCTGGCTGGATGATGAGGAATGGATCATGTGCCTTGCCTATTTAGTTGATATTTTTGAGCAGTTGAATAAACTCAATCTTCAGATGCAAGGAAGGAATACAAATATCATACAATTTGTGGATGCCTTGAGAGCTTTTATGAGCAAGCTGGAAAACTGGAAAAGAACGGTCAATATGACAAATATTGCAATGTTTGAGAAGCTGTCATCCATTCTCGTTGTTGATGGTAAAGACCAAGTACTTCCACAATTTGCAAAAAATGAAATTGTGCAGCATTTGACAGCGCTAGAAAATGAATTTGAGCGATATTTTCCTGAACTTAGTGATGATGAGCTGGATTTGGTGCGAAACCCATTCAAATTATCAGTTTTAAAAGTTTCTGATGATTGTCAAGATGAATTTCTGGAGCTGAAAAAATGATTCGGGGGCAAGGGATGTGTTCAGTGAGAAACCAATCACGGAAGTTTGGCTTTTAATGTGCGGTTCATACCCAAAAGTGGCAGAAAAAGCAATCCGTGCATTGCTTCCATTTGCAGTCAACATATCTTTGTGAGTCAGGCTTTTCAGCTCTGCTAGAAATTAAAACGAAACGACGCAACAGATTAGATGTTGAAAACGATCTCCGTTGTGCCCTTTCAAGCACTCCTCTGCGTATTTCAGAATTGCTGCGGGAAAAACAATCACAGTGTTCTCATTGATTACAATTTTCATTTAAATTACGAATCTACAATATCCAGGTTTTGTAATGAGCGTTTTGTTTGATGAAGCACAATTTTCTGGCATCCTGGTGTCGTATATTAAGCTACAATTCTTTGACGTTTTAACCGTTTGTTTATTGTAGTATGATTAATGTGGTGTTTTAATAAAATATTGCGAATGTAAAAATGCTTCTATTTAAGTTTTAATATCCATCAGCATATTCATTTGCTATTAACTGTAGAAAACTACACTATAAAATGTATCTTTACATGTGAAGGTTATGTACAACTATGGAAGAAAATAAGTATTTTCACTATTATAGGCATGTTTTTTTTAATGCACCTTTTGAGGCTGACAATTTTGGAAAGTTGGAAAAGGGGGGGGGGGGGGGGGAAATGACGTTCTGAAAATATGGTGAAGGGGGGAATGGGCCAAAAAAGGTTGAGAACCACTGTACTAGAGATACGCGTCTGGCCCCTATGTTAACAACAGCTGTATTTCAGAAAATTAAATGTATCTTATTTAATAAGTCACTATGATTGAAGGAAAAAATAAACTTACAACAATAAAATTGTGCACAAATTAACAATAAAATTGTACACAAATTAACAATTAAATTTATCTTTATGCTTCCAATTTGAGTGTTTCGTGTAGTTCTGTTGTAGTACATCCCGCAATCAAACCGTTACTAGATCTGCAAAACTACCACCCTCACCATAATCACAAGAATGACTGAATGGATTCTCGGCTTCTTGATTTTGTGGAACATTAAGACACGCAAATCAATAACTGTATGGTTTAGCTCTTAGTATGCTCCACCGTTTGCTAATTAGGTTTTCGTGGGCCTCGGTATCTGTAAAAAAGATAAGAATAGGGTACTTTATCAGCGTTATAGACATGGATATTACAGTTAATAGCTATGAATCTGACATGCACTTTCTGTCACACAGTTCATGTATTTCTATCGATAATGGGAATTTGGACCCTGCAGTACACTTTCACCTTCCCCTATGACTACACATTACTACCTATATTATTACGGTACCACCAAAGTGCTGTGTTCAAAAGTTCGAATGCCAGCTCTATTCCATGTCGATCAAGCCTACAATACTATAGGAAGAAATGACGTGTGTCTTCAGCTATAGACGCCTAGCACCATATACCCCTTGTATTATACTAGTATTGTTAGGAGAAACACAACGAAAATGTGAAAGTTTTATTTTTTAAAAAGCCACCTTACCGTTAGAGACTTGTAACATTGTGAGCTGGTTGCTGTTCACTGAGACCGGCACTTCAAGACGGTGAATGGTGGTCGTCTTATACACGCTATTTGCTGACATAGAATGACTCAGCGGAATATTGTCTGGACATGTCTGGTCATGTGACCGGGTACGACTCCATCTTTGACCGGTTGAGTCATTAGTCACGTGTTTCGGATGTATCCCATAAGACACGTGACCGGCTACAGCGCCATCTTTGGTCGGTTTTAGCCATGTGGTTGTACCCTTACCTCTGTTTTTTGATCTAGTGGGTCATTACACTCGTGTCTCGGCTGTATCATTAAATGCTATTGGCAAATGCACAAACCAGTGCTAGAGGCGTTCCTTGTGGTACATTGCCGGTACTAAGGACACTACTTTCTGTACGCAGGCTTGATGAATCAGTCATGTGCACGTGTTGATTGGTGTCGCAGCCAGCAGAGTACATACTCCAGTTATATGTGATTAGCACCATATATCTCTTTATTATACTAGTATTGTTAGGTTAACTGTATGCCTACTTGGAGAAACACAACGAATATGTGAAAGCTTTATCAAAAATCCACCTTACCGGTAGCGAGTTGTAACATTGTGAGCTGGTTGCTGTTCACTGTGACCGGTACTTCTATCCGACGAATGCTGGTCGTCTTATACAAGCTATTTGCTGACGTAGAATGACTCAGCATATTATTATGCACTGTCTGGTCATGTGACCGGATGCGACTCCATCTTTGACCGGTTGAGTTATTAGTCACGTGTTTCGGATGTATCGCATAAGACACTTTACCGGCTACAGCGCCATCTTTGATTGGTTTTAGCCACGTGGTTGTACACTTACACATGTGATCAAGTGCGACGCCATCTTTACCGGTTTTAGTCATGTGTTTCGATTGTGTATCTTAGACATATGACTGGAAGCATCGCCGTAATTAATCGACTGTGACCATTACCCAAATGTCTCGGCTGTATCATTATGCTGTCAGTACGCTCTGAGTCATCCTCCAGTTTTCCCTATAGACATGTCTGAACACGTTCACGCGTGTTCATTAATGGTACTGTCACGTGTTGAGTCACCCAGGAGGTCACCCTCACCCCAGCCAACTATGTGTTCACGCCCCAGACTTTTAATATGAGCCTTAACCGCCGGTTCTTATCAAGGAATGGACGTATTTATCTACCCACCCAACCACTCGACCACCCCTTAACAATGATCAGAAGCACCTATCTACCCGTCTTACACCCACTCCACAGCCACTCCCCCTTTCGGCTGAATAGTACTGTAGCCCCATCACACCCATGCGACGCCTTCTTTCATATCTCGTAGACAGTGAGCCTGTGGTCTGGTTGGGATTACACATGTGACCGGGAGCAGCGTCATATGTGATCGGATGTGAGCATTAGCCACGGGTGCTCGGGTGCAGCGCCAGCCAGTGAGCATGTGTTATAGTTTTCCCATTACCACTTGTGATAGGATCATTCAGCCACGGTAACCTCCTCGCTAATCAGTTTTCCACCCCATGTCTCCACCATTCAGCTCCGGTGGCCTCTTCGCTAGTATCTTTTCCACCCCTGTCTCCATAATTCATCCACACCGCCTCTTGATCCACCCACCTTTTTATTAACAATTTCTTCTTCTTTCGTTCGCTTGAAATATGTCTATATCTGCAATGTCGTCTCTTGCATGAATTGAACTGTTTTTTTTTTCAGTTCACACAGTGGTCCATAGAGTTTATCTTCCACTGTCGTCTCTCTAGGCCAGAAGGTTTGCCTAGATATGTTATATTTTGGGCAGTCTTGGAGTATGTGCTCTGCTGTCTGCGACGCCAATCCACATGTGCACATGGCTGTTTCACCAATCTTGAATTTTGTATACATGTGGTTGCGTAATCTATTGTGTCCTGTTCTGAGGCGCAGAATAATGACTTGTTCTGGTCTGTCCATAATGTGGTAGTCATCTTGAGCAGGTTTTGGTGGCTTTCTGACTGATTTGATCATTCTTTTCTTTTGGTGGTATGTAACGGGCACATCAGGCTGTTCTTCTTTGGCTCCTTCCTTAGCCAATTGATCAGCTCTGTCGTTTCCGGGTACTCCACAGTGGGATGGTATCCACTGTATGGTGACTTTATGCTGACTGCTAAGTTCAGAAAGTAGTGTCCTTAGTACTGGCAATTTCCCAGAGAGGAGCGCCTCGAGTACTCATTTTGCATCTGTTAGTAGCACCACAGGTTGTGTACCATTGCTGTTATTTAGTAATTTCTCTGTTGCTATCTTGATTGCCTCAATTTCGGCATCATAGTTATGGCAGTACTTTCCTGTCTGTACTCTGGCTGTGTCCCTAGTATTATTTGGGTATTCTATGTACACTCCCGCTCCTCCATTTCGAACAGCATTTTGTGCTGACCCATCTGTGTAGACTCGGATCCAGAGGTCCTGTGGGTATTCTTCATCAAGGAAGCTGAGAGTGGCTGTTCTGCGCTGCACACTGTTCTGTTCTTCCTTGTCAAATATTCCTCTCACTTTTGTCTGGATTTGTAACGATAGTCTATGCTCATCTTTCCATGGAGTTCGCTCTGGAATAGTTGTTAGGGGGATACCAACTGTGGGCAGATCAGTGGTTTCTCTGCAGAGTCGTTTGGCCTGGTGGATAAAACTACTTCTTTTCAACCGCCCCATAGCTAGGTTTTCAAATCTGTTCTTCATAGGGTGGCCTGGCAAGCTGAGGAACTTTTCTGCTTGTATTAGCGTTTTCGTATCTCTGCGCTCACTCAGTGCCTGTGTCCTCCCCATCTTCTCCATTTCCACTATAGGGGTTGATCTCATCCCTCCTGTGGTGACTCTAAGTGCTTGATTTTGCACCTTGTCCAGCTCTTGTAGTGTGGTATTTGATGCTGAACACCACGCAGTTGACCCATATTCCAGGTGTGGTCGTATGCTCTGTTGGTAAACTTTGCTAAGTATTTTCGTACTGGCTCCCCATGTGGTTCCACTTAGCTTTCTCAGGATGGCTATTTTCCTTCTGGCTTTTGCTACTGCTTTGTTGATGTGCTTTCTCCATGTCAGCTTGCCATCAAATGTTACTCCAAGGTATGTTGGTTCTTTATCTTCTCTTGGGGGTGTTCCATTTATCTGGATGATCCCTGCCTTTTGTTTTGGAGAGAGGGTAAATAGGGTTGTGCTGCACTTGTCAGTGTTTATGCTGACACACCATCTATTTGCCCATGCAGCAAATGTATCTACAGCTCTTTGTAGCAATCTGGTGGCCACTGATGCATATTCATTTGTGCTCCATAGAACCAGGTCATCGGCGTACATTGCCGCTTTAATTCCATGCGGTAGGTGAGCAACAAGATCATTGATGAAGATTAGAAAAAGTGTGGGGGACAAGACTCCGCCCTGGGGGACACCGTGACGCAGTAGTACTTTCTTGCTCTTGAGTCCGTCTATCTGTACTCGGGCTCTTCTGTTGTGCAAGTATGCTTTCACCCATTTGTACATTCTTCCATTGACTTTGCAGTTCTCAGTTTCTTCATCAGACCTTCTTTCCAGACTTTGTCAAAGGCTTTCTTCAGATCTATCCATGCCGCAAGCACCAGCTTCTTCTCTTGGAATGCATCCTCAATTTCTTGAGAGAGGTAGGTTGTCTGATCTTCCGTAGAGTAGCACTGCCTAAAGCCAGCCTGCTGTGGCACAAGGATGTTTTTACTTTCAATGTACCACTGCAGTCTGTGATTGATGATGCGCTCCAGTGTTTTGCAGAGACAGCTGGTGAGGCTAATTGGTCTGTAGCTAGAGGCAATGGAACCATCTTTCCCTGATTTTAGGAGGGGTATCATGATTGCTTCTCTCCAGGCTTGTGGAACACTGCCTAAGGTCCAGCTGTTATTGAAGATCTGCAACAGCTTTGTTTTGGCCTCTGTTCCTAGGTTCCTGATCATTTCATTGGAGATACCATCAGCTCCTGGTGACTTTCTCATTTTCAGTTTTGATATGGCTAGCTCCAGTTCGCTGATTGTGATGGGTGCCTCCAGAACCTCATGTACTATTTCCTTCTGTCCTGTATGTTGTCGTTTCTCTCGAATCTCTTGTTGTTTCTCTGGACTAATTTTGATATTGCTATCTTGTGCGAACGAGTCCGCAAAATGGTCAGCTGCTTGCTTTCTTGTTAAGATTTTTCCATCTTTATGTAGTGCAATTTTTGAGTTTCTCCCTGTGCCCTCGCCATTAAGCTGTTTTATTAGCTTCCACAATTTCCTTGTGTCTCTTTCAAAGTTCAGAGACTCTGTTTTCTCCTGCCAGCTTTTCCGTCTAGCCTGCAGCTTGGCTCTTTGAAATTTGGCTTTTGCATGCTGGAATTTATTGTGGTGCTCTTGGCTGGGTGTGGCCTCTGCTTGCTTTCTACACACTTCAACATCATTATGCAACTGTTCCAGTTCACTACTCCAGTAGGGTTTATATTGTTTACGGGCTCCTCTTGGTACTGTTTCTCGCGCTGCCTGTAGTATGCATTTCCCAAACTCTTCAACTGCTTTATTTATGTCTTTCTCAGTGTTCAGGTTTCTAACCAGTATGCTGGTGCGATGCTTGTACATTGCCCAGTCTGCTTTCTTGTAGTTTCCACCTCGAGAGGGTGCTGCTTTTCACTTACAAGCTCATTTTCTACGGTTAGAAAGACTGGCCGATGGTCACTGCCACCAAGTTGTTTCCCATCAGTTCGTGTAATGTTCCACTCCAGGTCTGGTGAATGAAAAGCCAGGTCAGGTGTAGTTGTAGAGTGCCATGATCTCGAGTAGAAAGTATGTGGGTCGGACGGCTTGTTAATCAACATGAATCTATTCTCATCCTGCCAGTCTTCCAGTCTCTCTCCTCTCTGGTCCATGTGATCATAGCCCCAGCTCTGCGAGTGGCTGTTGAAATCGCCACACACAATCATTTTTTCTTTTAGTGGTAGAGTGTCCAGTGCCTGTGGGCGGTCACTTGGACAGTAGTAATTGATCAGATGTAGATCTGTATTACCTGTCTTAAGTTTAAGTGTCTGATACTAAGCCCCTTCCATGTAGACTTTGATTTGGGAAGCCATGATGTTATTTCTTACAAGGGTCAGTATCCCACCTTTTCGCCTCGTTCTTTCGGTCAGATCAGTAACACTGGTAGCCTCTGATTTTGAAGGCTAATATTTTCATTGAGGTGAGTTTCTTGCAAGCAACATATGCTTACTTTTTCTTGGTCCAAGATATTTTCTAATTCTATTTTTTTTTTTTTTGCTGACTCCCTCCGCATTCCAGCTGCATTATTTTTAAGTCTTCGTTTTAGTATGGCCAGTCGTCCTATTCTCATGTCCCCTGGCTCCACAGGACATCTGAGAAGGACCTCCAGTATTGGGGTTGGACCCTTTCGAGACATAGGGCCCGGCACTGCACTTTCCCGGGGGTCCAAAGCAGGGGGAGCACCATAAAAGATTAGCAGTAGTCGACATATTCCATTTTGCGTGATTGCGTGGCATCCTGATTTTTTGTGGTGCGCCTCTTGGCTGGTTGCCTCCGTCTTCAGCACCTTTCTTTGCTAGAGCAGACTGTGGTCTCACTCGAGTGTAGATGTGTACGCGCGCACACACCTGTCTGCACATGCATGTACGTGCATACACATCTAGAGCATACTGGTTATTTTCCGGCGCCAGAGACTCGCCGTCGCCCCTTCTCCTGTTAGTTTAAACAGGTCCGCCACGTGAAGGCCAGGAGTTGGACTTTTGCTGCATAGGTTATATATTCACGAGCCATTGAGGTAGTTGAGCAATGTTGGGCGCTCACCCCAACACCGCGCCTCGGCTACATACAGCAACATTGGAACCCTTATTAACAGCACAATCTGTCCTATACCACTCCACCCCCCCCCCCCCCCCCCCCCAATATTGAAGTTTTCTACGAGCGCACACATGCCCGCTCACGCACGCACACATATACACACACGCACATGACATGGCTGCCGCTCGTTCAAAAAGACAACAACAATCTTGCCCAGTAAGCACGACACTCCACAGATTGGTTGGGCTGAATGCGATGTCCTGTAATTGATATCACACGCGCGCGTGCACACGCACACACATACACTCGGCAGTACACCCACGCACGCACACACGCCTACATGCGCGCACACATACACACACACGCACATGCACACACATACACACACACACGCACATGTACACACATACACACACATGCACATGTACACTCATAGTCAGTATTATTTCTACCACTCATTTAAAACTGTACATGCCAGCATTTACTGATCACAACTGACCAAAACTCGGCTACCGTGTCAAAGGTAATTATCTTCATATTTTATCTATCGCTGCTTATCAGTTCCCGCTGGCCCTTGGCTATTAACTTTCTCACCGGTCATGTTCGGCGGATAATTAGTGTTTGCTTGTCCGCGCAGGTAAACTTCCATTCAAGGGGAGCTTAGTAGGAAAAAGAGGAGACAATTCTGGTTGAGCCAAGGGACCCGATTAGTCTCCCCTGGTTAATTTTATTTATGTTTGTAAAAAGGGGACGTTATTTGTTTAATTTCATTACATGTTTTTTGATTATCTTAGCACGTTATGCCTTTTTTAAATTGAGTTTTATATTTTTTTATTCATATCACTATTATCCGCTGTACATATAAGATATTTAGCCGTTTATTATTTTATTACGCTTAATTTTTATGAGTAATGTATGCCTGTCTACTATATTTTTAAACCAGATTTTCACCAAGTGCTTAAAGTTGATACATGGGTAAGGACTCCCGCCGAATTAACTATCATGCTAATCGTGAAAACGTTTATTGACGAGGCCATTACTTGGCCTACTCGAGGCAACTCGAGTGATGGTCCAAAACATGTTTCCAATCTGTCATATTTACTTCGGGCTCCTCAGCGAAGGGGTCGATGTCTACATGATTGGGGCTCATCACACCACACATCGCACCACACACACACACACACACACACACTCACACACACACACACACAAACACACTGTGACTCGAACCCAGATGCCCGGCGACTAGTTGGTCTACTTATCTATATAAGTAGACCACATGCCCGGGGCTTGCCTCCCTGTCTTTGAATTGTCCTCGGAAGCGGTTGGGGGAAGCGGAGGCGGCCGGCGGAGGTACCTGATCGCGCCCGCCCGACAACAGGACCGGAAGTCAATCGGAAGTAGTCATCAGGACAACCGGAAGTGAAAACCAGCCCCAAGAAAATACCCGCCAAAATTTCAAAAAATGAGGTCGGGAAAGGATCCGATTTGCATAGGAGCATGACTTTTGTATAGTAAAAAATGACGTCACCAGAAGGATCCCGATCCTTATTTTCGAAGTAAATACAATGTCACATACTACTGCCTGCAGGCTAGACGGAAAAGCTGGCATAAGAAAACAGAGTCACTGAACTTTTGACAGAGACACAAGGAAGTTGTGGAAGCTAATAAAACAGCTTAACGATGAGAGCACAGGGAGAAAATAAACAATTGCACTACATAAAGACGGAAACATCTCAACAGGAAAGCAAGCAGCTGACAATTTTTCGGACGCACTCGCACAAGAAAACAATATCGAAATTAGTCCAGAGAAACAAAAGGAGATTCGAGATAACTGGCAACATACAGGACAGAAGGAAATAGTACATGAGGTTATTGAGTCACCTATCACAATCAGTGAACTGGAGCTAGCCATATCAAAACTGAAGATGAGAAAGTCACCAGGAGCTGATGGTATCTCCAATAAAATGATCAAGAATCTAGGAACAGAGGCCAAAGCAAAGCTGTTGCAGGTCTTCAATAACAGCTAGACCTTAGGCAGTGTCCCACAAGCATGGAGAGAAGCAATCATGATACCCCTCCTAAAATCAGGGTAAGATAGTTCCATTGCCTCCAGCTACAGACCGATTAGCCTCACCAGCTGTCTCTGCAAACCAATGGAGCGCATCATCAATCACAGACTGTAGTGGTACATTGAAAGTGAAAACATCCTTGTGCCACAGAAGGCTGGCTATAGACAGTGCTACTCTACGGAAGATCAGACAACCTACTTCTCTCAAGAAATTGAGGATGCATTCCAAGAGAAGAAGCTGATGCTTGCGGCATGGATAGATCTGAAGAAAGCCTTTGACAAAGTCTGGTAAGAAGGTTTGATGAAGAAACTGAGAAACTGTAAAGTCAGTGGAAGAATGTACAAATGGGTGAAAGCATACTTGCACAACAGAAGAGCCCGACTACAGATAGACGGTCTCAAGAGCAAGAAAGTACTATTGCGTAACGGTGCTCCCCAGGTCGGAGTCTTGTCCTCCACACTTTTTCTAATCTTCATCAATGATCTTGTTGCTAATCCACCGCATTGAATTAAAGCGGCAATTTACGCTGATGACCTGATTTGTGGAGCGCAAATGAACATGCATCAGTGGCAACCATATCGCTACAGAGAGCTGAAAATACATTTATTACATGGGTGGATAGATGGTGTGTCAGCATAAATACTGACAAGTGCAGCACCTCACTATTTACCCTCTCTCGGAAACAAAAGGCAGAGATCATTAAGATAAATGGAACACCCCTAAGAGAAGATAAAGAACCAACATACCTTGAAGTAACATTTGAATGATAGGCTGACATTTAAAAAAAAAGCAATAGCAAAAGCCAGAAGGAAAATAGCCATCCTGAGAAAGCTAAGTGGGAACCACATGGGGAGTCTGTGGGAAAATACTTAGCAAAGTTTACCAACAGAGCATACGACCACACCTGGAATATGTGTCAACTGCGTGGTGTTCAGCATCAAAAGACCACACTACAAGAGCTGGACAATGTGCAAAATCAAGCTCTTAGAGTCATCACAGGACGGATGAGATCAACCCCGATAGTAGCAATGGAGAAAATAGGGAGTACACAAGCACCGAGAGAGCGCAGGTATACACAAATACTTATACAAGCAGAACAGCTCCTCGGCTTGCCAGGCCACCATATGAAGAACAAATTTGAAAACTTAGCTATGGGGAGGTTGAAAAGAAGTAGTTTTATCCACCAGGCCAAACAACTCTGCAGAGAAACCACCGATCTGCCCACAGTTGGTATCCCCTGACAACTATTCCAGAGCGAACTCCATGGAAAGATGAACATAGGTTATCACTACAAATCCAGACAAAAGTGAGAGGAATATTTGAAAGGAAAAACAGAACAGTGTACAGCACAGAACAGCCACTCTCATCTTCCTCGATGAAGAAAACTCACAGGACCTCTGGATCCGAGTCTACACAGATGGGTCAGTACAAAATGATGTTCGACACGGAGGAGCGGGAGTGTTCATATAATACCCAAATAATACTAAGGACACGGCAAGAATACCAACAGGAAAGTATTGGCATAACTATGATACTGAGATTGAGGCAATCAAGATAGCAACAGAGAAATTACTGAGTACCAGCCATGGTACACAACCTGTGGTTATATTGACAGATGCAAATTCAGTCCTAGAGGCGCACCTGACTGGGAAATTGCCAGTTCTAAGAACACTACTTTCTTAACTTAGCAGTCAGCATAAGTTCACTATACAATGGATACCATTCCACTGTGGGGTATCCGGGAACGACAGAGCTGATTGATTGGCTAAGGAAGGAGCAAAAGAAGAACAGCCTGATGTGCCCATTACATACAACCAAAAGAAAAGAATTATCAAATCAGTCAAATCGCCACCAAACCCTATTCAAGACGACTACCACGTTAGGGACAGACCAGAACAGGTCATTATTCTGCGCCTCAGAATAGGACACAATAGATTACGCAACCACATGTATACAAAATTCCAGATTGGTGACTTAACCATGTGCACATGTGGATTGGCGTCGCAGACAGCAGAGCACATACCCCAAGACTGCTCAAAATATAACATATCTAGGTAAATCTTCTGGCCTAGAGAGACGACAGTGGAAGATAAACTCTAAGGACCGCTGAGTGAACTAACAAGACTGTTAGATTCATACAGGAGACAACATTGCAGTTATAGATGTATTTCAAGCGAACGAAAGAAGAAGAAGAAGAAGAAGAAGAAGAAGAAGAAGAAGAAGAAGAAGAAGAAGAAGAAGAAGAAGAAGAAGAAGAAGAAGAAGAAGAAGAAGAAGAAGAAGAAGGGTGATAGTTGATATTTCTCATTCCATTGGCACCTTGCCGTCTTGACAGACGATAGTTTGGTACATTGTGCTTCAAAAAGGCTTAATAACTACGATCCATGGCGGTGGCGAGTGTGGCTGGTAAGGCCAATTCTTGCTGCAAATGTTTGCCCACAGTAGGTGCATGTGAAAACATGGTCATTTCCACCATTTTGCACCATCTTACGTCTCTCACGCTCTGTGTGTGCTTTATCTGCAATCATTTTCTCCTTTGTCTTTATTCCATTTCTGATAGTTGCCCTCCATGCAACACGTTCAGCGGCGACTTGCTCCCAATGTGCATTATCAATGCCTGTATCAATCATGTCCCGCTTACACACATCTTTGTATCGTAGTAGAGGCCGACCCTGAGATCTCCTACCCGTCTGTAATTCACCAAAAAAGATGTCCTTTGGTATTCTACCATCATCCATCCTCCTAACGTGTCCTATCCATCTAAGTCTACGAAGACTAAGCATGGAATACACCGTCACACAACCTGATCTTTCCAATACTTCAGTATTTGTGATTTTGTCTTGCCACTTAATACCAAGTATTCTTCGCAGACACCGCATATGAAAGCTGTTTAAACGTTTCTCTTGGCGTGAGTAAGTTGTCCAGGTTTCACTGCCATAAAGAAGAGTACTAAGGACACAGGCTTGGTAGACGAGGACTTTTGTTTTGGCAGTAAGCTTCCTGTTCTCCCAGACTCTTTTTGCTAACATGTTCATTGTTGTTGCTGCCTTGCCAATCCTGATGTTGATTTCCTGATCGAGGGATAATTTGCTATTTACCTCTGATCCTAGATATGTAAAATGGTCTACTATCTCCAGTTCGGCGTCGTCAATAAAGATTGATGGTACACCATGTGCACCTTGTGACATAATCTGTGTCTTCTTTTTGTTAATTGTTAAACCAAATTCAGAACAAGCATTGGAGAATGCAGACAGTAGATGTTGTAATTCTTCCTCAGAGTGGGTCGTAATCGCAGCATCATCCGCAAAAAGCAACTCTCTGATTAGTACCCTGCTAATTTTGGTCTTGGCCTTCAATCTCTGAGCATTATAGAGGCCACCATCTGAGCGTGAGTGAATGTATATACCGTCATCCTGATCACGAAAGGCATATTTCAGTAGAAGTGAAAAGTATATCCCAAAGAGGGTGGGGGCTAGTACACAACCTTGCTTAACTCCACTCTTGATTTCAAACTCTTCTGAAGTTGAGCCATCAAACTTGATTATACCCTTCATGCCTGTGTGGAACGATTCCACAATGGACAGAAGAGTTGGTGGGCAGCCAATCTTCTTTAGTGCTTTGAACAGACCCTCACGACTGACCAAATCGAATGCCTTTGTGAGGTCGATGAAGGCAATAAACAGTGGCTGATTTTGTTCCCGGCATTTTTCTTGCATCTGTCGCAATGAGAATATCATATCAATGGTAGACCGGTTCTGACGGAAGCCGCACTGTGATTCGGGGTAGACTTGATCTCCCAGGACTTGAAGTCTGTGCAGGACAATTCTGGCAAATACTTTCCCAACAATACACAGAAGTGAGATACCCCTATAGTTGTTACAGTCGCTCCGATCTCCCTTGTTCTTGTACAGCGTTATGATGTTTGAATCTTTGAAATCCTGTGGGACTTGTCCTTCTCGCCAGCATAGCTCTATTAGCTGGTGGATCTGTAGAGCGAGTGTGTCTTGCCCACTCCTGATTACCTCTATTGGAATCCCATCCTTACCTGGAGCCTTGCCAGATGCAAGCTCATTTATAGCACACTTAACTTCTGTTATAGTGGGAAGTGTGTCCAGGTGGTCAAGAGTTGGCAGGGCCTCTATGGCGTTGAGGGCATCATCCGCTAGCTTGGTCTCACTTGAGTAAAGCTCTAAATAGTGCTCGACCCATCTATCCATCTGCTGTTTCTTATCAGTGATGATTTCTCCAGTCAAGGTTTTCAGCAGGTGCACTTCTTTTGATCATTGGACCACAGGCTTTCTTTATCCCTTCATACATGCTTCTGATGTTTCCCTTATCACTTGCGATTTGAATGGACTCACATAACTTGATCCAATAGTCATTCGCACACTGCCTGGCAGCCTTTTGTACATCCTTCCTCGCTTGCTTCAGCTCACTCAGAGTGTTACGCGTTGGTCTTTCCTTGTTTCTTAAGAGAGCTATCTTCTTTTTATCAATCAAGGGCTGCAGTATCTGGCTGTTTGCCGCAAACCAGTCCTGCCTCTTATGATCCACAGTGCCGTAAACCCCTACCGCTGTTTTATAAATAGTTTCCTTAAGTTTACTCCATTTATCATTTACTATACAATTTTCTGATGTATCATTGAAAGCGTCTTCAAGTTGCTGTTGAAATTCAAAGCACTTTCCAGGATCGTGAGTGTTAGTAATATTAATCCTGGGGCTAGACTTGTGTTTAGCTGTGTAGATTCTCTTTGGTCTCAGTCTAACCCTTGCAACAACCAAAGAATGATCTGTATCACAGTCAGCACTGTGGTAACTTCGAGTTAATGATGTATGGTTCAGATGTTGTCTCCGTGTGATAATGAAGTCCAGCTGATGCCAATGGCTGGATCTTGGATGTTTCCATGTGACCTTATGCATCTCTTTTGTTTTAAAAAAGGAGTTTGTAATACATAGGTCATTTCTAGTGCAATGCTCCAGCAGCCTTTGCCCATTATCATTCATGCGACCGATGTTGTATTTCCAAGGCACACTGGCCATGAACTCGAGTCCTTGCCCACACGAGCATTGAAATCACCGAGCATATAAATGTAGTCGAATTTTGGAACTGCCTTGATCGCAGAGTCTAGCTGCTCATAGAACGTATCCTTCACATCATCAGAGGAAGCGAGTATCGGTGCATATGCAGTGAGAATGGTGGCAAATCCACAAGAGGTTGCCAAGTGCAGTGATAATAATCTTTCATTACCTCCAGCTGGGATATCGATCATTCCCAGTAGCAAATTCTTCACTGCAAAGCCCATACCATGTTGCCTTTTTTCTGCCTGCCCTCTTCCCTTCCAAAAAAAGGTGTAATTGTTTTCCCTGAGTGACCCTTCCTCAGCGAGGCGAGTCTCCTGCAGGCCAGCAATATCAATGTTAAGACGATTGAGTTCAGCATCAATCACAGCCGTTTTTCTCACATCGTCAACATTTGTCAAGTCAGTGGAAAATCCTGGACACATGGTTCTCACGTTCCAGGTTGCAAGCCGTAGCTTGAGGTTTCTATTCTTTTTATTAGTACCTGGTGCATTGGTTTTACAGCCTGCGATTCAGATTTTGTCCTAGCCCCAAGCACCCATTGAAGCAGGCAGGCTGTGGCGGATCAGCACCCAATTGGCTGGGGGCTGCCCAGCTTGAGGCGGGCGGTAGCTGATCAGTGACACCTGTAGGTGTCTCCCACCGTCAGAGGCAACGCGTGGCGCCCCATGTCTACGCCAACTGACAAGGACTTATAACCCGTAACAGTTGCCTCTCGCTTTGATTCCGAGACCAGTTTAAGACCAGGGATGGAGTTATTGCCTCTCCATAGCACAAAGCCTGGGCTAAAATAAAGAACCCATGTGTTGCCCATGCAGCATGACCCCTCTCTCGGCCTGCCTAGTTCACTCCAGAGGAAAGTTGACACCTATAATCTGGAACAAGACAAGCTGCAGAAGCTGCCGGATCAGCAAAGCAATGCTCTAACTGTCCGCCTGTCGGAGCTTCGATCCTAGACCAGCTGCCAACCAAGGCTTAGGGCCTGGTCTGCCCTGCCATGACTTTTTTTGTCTTTGGGTTGCATTTCCTCGCACCAGGATAAGGCTAGTACCCTCCCAATTGCACTCTTCCGCTCGAAGAAGTTGGCACAATGTGAGGTGTCGGGTTTGGTAAGTGCTGCCCAACATTCGGCGCTGTCAGAAAGCAGGTAGTACCGTCTACTGTCATACCGTAGCTCAGTCATATCTGACTAAGACTCAGCTGACTTAAAAATATATATATATATATATATATATATTGTCAGAAGTGGAATTTGAACTCACGCCCACATTCGTGGACCAGAACACTCATCCCCGTAAAACAGGGAAGGTATGAACCTTGAGTCTGGCGCCTTGGACCACTCGGCCATCCTGACACACATATGATATAGGCTAAAATGAAATTTCTATAGCCATTATAATTGCTACCTCTGGCTGTTTTTTCTCTCCTCCAGAGTGGATAATGCCCTCTGGTCTCAAATATACCTTTTTTTTGTGTGTGTGTTATCATATCCTTTACCGGATATCGCTGTCAACATCAGCATCTTTCAGCTGATTGTTGATTTCTTGGCAAGATTACGCTCAGTAGTTTGCCATTGCTTTCTGAGCGACCAGCTCACACGTCACGTTACTCACGAGAGTATACGGGTTTACGGCGGAAGTCGTGTAACTCCCTAGACCAGGGAGACGGGCCAGATATACTTATATGTGAACATTCAGTCTTCTAATCTCTTTCGTAATGTTATCAATGTTCGGGACGTGTGTGGTTAATTTCCTTTTAATATTATGTGGCCCTAGGAGGCCAATAAAAAATTGTATTTTTTTTAAATTTAGGAATTCCGGCCTTTCAAAGAGAAATGCCAGATCAAAAATTGCATCCCACATAGGGGAAGTTTTCGTGATATCTTGGTATCGTTACATATTTACTATTATAATTTAAGAATTAAATGTACAACTATATAGTGGATTATAAACTCTAAGTACGTAATATTAAATACACATTTGTAAGCAGTCCAGGAGGATTAATCATTTTTTTAAAAATATTCGACATTTGTATGTATTTTCTTTTAATTTCTAATAATCAATTATACAAAGATCTTTGCTAGTTAATAATATTTTAGCTAGATTCAATTTTTTTTTCTAACTTTTAGTTATTTCCCTTATAAGAATATTAGATGTTTATGTCCCCTACTCATTTTTTATCTAGGTGTTTTTCGTTTAGCTATCTGGTAATTCCACAGAATGCTTGAACATACATGATTATTAATAAGTGTATTGAGCAATCAAGGCATTCAATCAATCAATCAATGAGATGCCGTCTCCGCAATTAAGGTTGGCTGCAATGGATCTCCAACACTGTCTCTCGCCCTGACTGTACATTCTGCCAGGCTGATGCTAGTCAATCTCTTGATGTTATCCTCCCACTTGTATCGTTGTCTACCTCTTGCTCGCTTGCCCTCAACCTTGCCTTCCAGTATGTTTTTTATAAGAGTATCATGTCTTTTAACGTGGCCAAAATATTACACTTGTCTCCTCTTTATTTCTTTCATCAACTCTCTCTCTCTTCATTCGCAGTTTTTCTAGAACCTCTGCATTTGATTGTTTTTGTTTCCATGAAATACGACCTATTCGTCTGTATATCCACATCTCGAGGGCTTCTATGCGACTTTCCAGTTGCTTGTTCAATGTCCAGGCTTCGCGCCATACAGTAACGTTGAATATACGTAGCATTTGACAATTCTAATTTTTAATGCGTTATTAATCTCCCTACATGTTAATACTGATTTCATGCCGCTGAAAGCATTTTTGGCCATTCATATTGTCTTTTTTATTTCCATTTCACTTCTGCCATCATCTGTTAATTACATGTCTAAGATAAGAGAAACGTGTTACTTGTTCTAGTATCTGCCCGTTTACTGTGATGTTCATTGATGACCTTTCCTTTTCACTGTTAATTATCATAGTGTTTGTTTTTTGGATGTTAACTTAATATCTAAGCCACATTCTGCACTGTGCCTGTTTACTTCTTTCACTAGGTCTTGGAAGAAGTAAACAAACACAGTGCAGAATGTGGCTTAGATATTAACATTTTTAAAAAAAAAACATCAAGATAAGAGAAACTTGTTACTTGTTCTAGAGTATTCTGCGTGTTCCAATGACACCAAGAGCTATGCCGACGGTAGAACAACTGAACAGTTTGGTTGTACGGCGCCAGAATCTTGCAATCGCTCCTTCTCGTGTTGGTTTACATGGTTCAGCCACGCGAAGACCTAGTGCTGGAGTTTTACTGCCAGACGTGATGCGTGTGCATGTTTTTGGTGTATCTGGACAAGGTTGGCGGCCCATGCTACATTCTACCTCGCCTGACTTGGACAACTGTGACAGCTAATCTTACATTCTACTTCGCCTGATTTGGACAAAGTTGGCAGCTTAATCCTACATTCTACATTGCCTTATCTGGACAAGGATGACAGCCTATGCTACATTCTACCTCGAATGGTTTGGACAACGTTGACATTTTCATCATCATCATCATCAAGTGCCATGCTGGCTGGTATGGGCATTCATGACTTTCCACAGATCTCGGTCTTTAGTTTGCTGGATCAGCTCCGCTGCCTACATTCCTCCATGCCACCGTCTCAATCCATCCAGCATCAATTTTCTTGGTCTATCTCTCCCTCTCTTCCCTTCGATCTTTCCAGTTGTCACGATGTTCTCCAATGCCTCTCTTCTCATCACATGACCAAAGAAAGCTCTTTGTCTCTTTCATATTGTTGTATATAATGTTCTAGTTTCATTAGCCGCCTTCAAGCAGTCGTTGTTAGTTATTTTGGCAGTCCAAGAAATTCGCAACATTCGTCTCAGGAATAACATCTCTGTTGCTTCCAAGTTCTCCCTAATTTATTCGTTTACATTCCAAGATTCACTGCCATACAGCAAAACTGGTTCTACTTAACATTTTAGCACTCTCTTTCTTACATTCAGTGATAATTGACTTATTGCATAGAATACTCTTCATTTTCTCAAATGCAGCCTTTGCTTGCCCTATTCTGCTCTCAATCTATGTTGTGCATCTTCCATCTGATGTTATAAATGCCCCTAGGTATTTAAAACTATCCACCTGGTTAAGAATGTTTCCTTCTATTTCTATTTCACATTTTGGTGTAAACTTTTTCTTTGATATCACCGTTGTTACTGTGTTTTTTTTTCCCCCTTGGATCCTTGGATATTCAAGGAGAGTCCTTTGTTTGTACTCTCTGTTACTACTATATCCAACAACTGCTATAAATCTGTATCAATATCCGCAACCAATACTGTGTCACCTGCATAGCATATATTGTTTATATTATATCCTCCGATTAATTTTCCTGGCTTCTCTTTGATCTCTCTCATTATTACTTCGCTATAGAGGGAGAAGAGATCGTGTGACAGGACACATCCCTGTCGTACTCCTAGCTTTGTTTGTTCATAATTGCCCTCTTTATTTCCCATTTTAATTTCTGCTACTTGGTTCCAGTAAATATTCTTTATTATTCTGAGATCCTTCCCATTAATGTTAATATCTTCCAGCATTTTAATCAGTTCATTATGTTTTACTTTATCAAATGCCTTAGCATAATCTATGAAGTACAAATAATGTCTTACTGTGTCTCTATTGATCTTTCTATTAGTGTTTGTAACGCATATATTGCATTGCCTTTCCTTCCACAAATCCATATTGTTCTTCACCAATGTCCATTTTTATTTTCTTTCTTGTTCTTCTCATTATAATTCTGAATAGAAGCTTAGTAACATAGTTTATGAGGTTAATTGTACGAAAGTCTTCGCATTCAATTGCTCCTGGTCTTTTTGGTATCCTACATTCTACCTTTTCTTATCTGGACAAGGTTGACAGCTTATGCTACACTGGTCTGTAAAACGTTGACAGCTGATCGTACATTCTACCCCGCCTGGTCTAGACAACGTTGACAGCTAATCTTACCTACTACCTCGCCTGATCTGGAGAAAATTGACAGATAATCCTACATTCTCAGTCAATCAGTCATGTGCCATGCTGGAAAGCGTGGGCGGTCATGACTCGCCATTTCACTCAACCACCAGAATGGTGGATGAGCTCAGTTTTACCTCGCCTGATTTGGACAACGTTGACAGCTAAGCCTACATTCTACCTCGCCTTATCTGGAAAAGTTGACAGCTATGCCTACATTCTACCTCGCCTTATCTGGAAAAGTTGACAGCTAAGCCTACAACCGACAAACGTTTGGAACCATGTGCTGTGCTGGATCATGACCTCATTACATCCTAAAACGCCTCTTTTCAGATATGAATAAAATCAGGTGGAACTGCGGTAAAGCTGTGAAAGTGTAAACAATATAAAATGACACAAAGTAGTGCAGCTTTACATAACAGAGTTAAGACACATACAGAACGTTGCGGCGATTAGCCTTCATCAGCAAACAAACACATTCACAAACACAACATACAGTCAAGGAGAACTCCTGTGACTACATTAGAAGGTGATGACAGGACGAGAGGAACAAGTGCATGAAAAAATAGAAGCAATGAAGAGAAAATGAGAATTGAAAAAAATGTTAATTGAAAAGCATGTTAGTTGAAGAAAATGTTTAATAGAAAAAAATGTGAATAGAGAAAAAAACCCTGCATACTCACCTCACGTACGATATAACATTTCAGCACCGGTCTTCCACGCCCCACTGGTTTCCGAGCTTGGGGACGGGGAGCAGAGCTTACACCACAGTACTTCTGAGATGGTACTTTGTTAGCAGGTTAGGGGATCGTCTCTACACCAGCCTTGCTTTGATTGATTGATTGATTGATTGATTGATTGATTGATTGATTGATTGATTGATTGATTGATTGTTACAAGTCTTTCCCACCCGAAATAAATATTATGAGGGCCACCATTGTTGTATTCGTCATACGGAAATCTCATTTAGACAGAGTCGTTAAGTATTAAATTGTAGCCGACTTCATTACTAATTCTATTGTTTGTATATATTAATTATGATCTCCTTCTTTGCCTTCAGGCGTCAATATCATGAATATGAAGGAATTTACATAAAGCAGCGGTCACGTTTTTAAGCTTTTAAACATCTTCATAGAGTTAAAGTTTGTGTACTTTTGTGTATTCACAAATCGGCCAGCAGAAATGGTTTCCTTCACTTGTTCGCGCACTACTTCACACTCATATACTTATTCATCCATCCATTCATTCATTCATTCATTCATTCATTCATTCATTCAGTAGCATGTCCTTTGCAGAACTTCGCTCCCATAACAACCTTCCGGAAAACCTCTCGATCATAAGCAAGATGTCCCGCGTCTGATACAGCCATCTGGAGATCATCCGCCACATCCTGCACCCATCTTCTCTTCCTCTCTTCTCCTTCCTCTTCCTCTCTTCCCAGGCATATCCATCCATCACGTGCCATGCGGATAAGCGTGGGCGGTCATGATTCGCCATTTCACTCGATCACCAGAGTCGTGGATCAGCTCAACGTTCTTGTCTCGACCATGCCACGTGGCAAGCCTTCCAGGTATTTACTTTTCTGTCTTCCCCGTGTTCCTTTGCCCTCGATCTTGCCAGTTCTCACCAAGTTCTCCAATTTATTTCTTCTCATAACGTGCAAAACTTTTTGACTGTCTACGTCCAATTTTCATTTGTTTCTTGTAGTACTTGGTCATTGGTTTTTATGCCTGCCCATGGCATTCTTTGCATTTTCCTTAGAAATCACATTTCCACAGCAATCAGATGTTTTTTCAGCTTGACTGCTCATTGTCCAAGCTTCACATCCATACAAAAAGTACTGGCTCTGTGTAGTACCTCAACACTCTTGTTCTCGTTTCAATTGACATCTTGTTATTGGTCAGTATGTTTTTCATTTTTCTAAAGGCTACTTTCGCAATGGCATATACTTACATATTTATATACATATATACTTATACTATTGCAATTACCACATAACACTTGATGACTCAAAATTATTATTTAGTATTGATTGATTGATCAATTGATTGATTGGTCTAAGAACCGACATCACAGCATTCGGGGCATTCCCATAGGCGCTCCGTCCCCATCCTCAGCAGCCAGCGAAGAGTTCCAACACCAATAGTACCAGTAGCAATCTGATTATATGTCCGTCTCACCTTTCCTCTGAGCGTCGAGCGTCGGCCAGATCCCCTCGTCACTCCTCGCTGTCGCATTCTTGCCAGACCATGGTGATCCATTTGCTCCTCCGAGGTGTACACGTGCTCCCACAAGGCCACAACCACATCTGCCTTGTCATGTATCAATACTCCACCAAGTTTTGCAGAGCCAGCCAACCTGTCCGCCTGTTCATTCCCAGCACGCCGGCATGCCCCGGAGAAAAGATCCAGGCGATGCTTGCCACCCGTGACCTCCGAAGCGAAGCAAGCCACTCTGCACGAAGCATGCCTGTCCTCACCTTCCTCAGCATGCTTTCTGAGTCAGTTACAATCACGATGTGTTTGTGTATCGTATTCTCGATCCAGCGGAAAGCTGCAGTGACCGCCTCCACCTCCATTCTTAAGCTAGATGTTGTGGTATCATATGCCAGGCTCTCCTGCACCAAACGTCGACCATTAGCTTTTGCTATGAACCCCCAGGCACTTCTCCTACCTCTCGACACCGAACCATCTGTGTAGATAATCACATCACCCGAGCGAGCATTATCCTGAATTAGTTGCTGGATTTCCACTTCCGTGGCCCCTGCTGGCCACTCCCTGCACTCCTGGCTCAATGTGATTATAACTCTGCACAAGTCTGACTGCTCCGCTGGCACTCTGACCCACTCCTCTCCTCGCCTAATGTTCTCCAAGATGCACACATGTCTGATCGTATCCTCCGCCTGAGCCATCCATGATTTCCCTCTTATCAGTCGCTGACCCTTAACTGCGTCCAGCGCCTCATGCAAAGGGTGATCTGTGTCTGCAGCTACTCTGAGGTATGCCTTCGCCTGCATCACCTTGAGCCTACCTGCAACAGTCGGCAAACCAAGGATGTAACGCATACACACTACTGGGGTGTCTCTGGTGCATCCCAGAATGACCCGCATAGCTTCGTTCTGTATGCGCTCTAACTTCACCAGCTGACTCTTGAGACAGTGAGCAGTCCTAGTCCATAATCAATCACTGAGAGGATCAAGTGCTGGTATAGTGTGAAAAGCATTCTCTGCTCTGTGTCCATTGCAGCCATAGTTTTAAGTGCATTGAGTCCCTTTTGAGATCTTGTCACAACCGTCTCCACATGGTCCTTGAAGGACAGGCTCCTGTCAAATGTGATTCCCAGATACTTCAGTTTGTTCTCTCTGTTGACGTTTCTACCATCTATCGTGAGGCTTGGGACATCAGCACTCACAATCCTGTTGTCCAGAGAGCACCACAAAACAGCCGCCTTTTCCGGGTGGATGACAGCACTCATTTCAGTGCACCAGTCAATCACTTTGTCTACTGTCGCCTGTAGCTCCTGGGCTGTTTGTACCCTATCTCTCCCCTGCCTATATGCAAGAATATCATCTGCAAATGTTAGTATCCTTCCAACCCCTGGTTCTAGGTTTGCAATCTTGCTCGTATACACGTTAAAGAGCACCGGTGAGATAGCAGATCCCCGTGGCAGTCCCGGAGTTAACATATGTGGCTCTGAGGTCCATGCACCCAGACGGAGAGCAACCGACGAGAATACAGGACTGGCTGCTTATCCAGTTCACCAACCAGGGATTGACCCCCTTCTCCATCAGTGCGGTCATCAAAATATCATATCTAACTCTATTGTATGCATCCTCGAGATTCAAGCGCCGCCAGCCATCGTTTCCTGTCTACTCTGGAACCCCTCATAAACGTCAAAGGCAAAAGTGGCTGCATTTGACCAGGTATCTTTTCCTGGCCTGTAGCTCCCCAGACCACTTGGAAGAAACTTCCCCCTTTCCAAAAACTCTTGCAGCTTGACAGCGACTATCTTCTCTACAACCTTCCCAAATGTATTTTGAAGGGTGATGATCTTAAAAACGCTAAGCTTTGAATGGTCCTTGAATGGTTTTGGGAGAGGGATGTGTTGTGCGCCCAATCCTGCGGTACTGATGCTGTCCTAATGCTCTGGTTAAAGCAGTCGGTCATCTCCTTCAGGTCTGCATCGCTCAAAGCCTTCATGTGGCCATACCTAACCTCATTAGGCCCTGGTGCCGTGTCTTTTGCCTTTTTCAAAATATGTTTAACATCTTCAACCCGTATGATGTCTTCATAATGCATATTCTTCATGGTGCCAGAAAACTCCTCTCTAACTGCATCCCTGGTGTCCGCATAATTATTATTGGTCTGCTCTAAAAATCTCTGGAGAAACGCCACCCCCCCCCCCCCTTTCTCTTTGTCTGTTGTCACGCGCACACCATCATCTCTATAAATTGTTCCCACTGTCATAGGCCGATCTTTTCTTTGTATTTGTCTGTGCAGCTCCCAGAATTTACGCAGTGTTTTATCACATCCAATCTCCTTCATGAAACATTCCCATTTTGCGTTTTTGGCTTCTGCAGCACAGCGCTTGAAGACCTCCACCTTATCTTTCTTGACATTTTCCGCTCTATCCACTTCCTCTTGTGAGCTTCATGGTGTCTGTCGCACTTTCCGTGGCTGGTTCACTGCAGCTCTCTTTGCTTTCCAAGCACGGTCTACTTCTGGAGTCCACCATAGGGGGGGGGGGGGAGGGGGAGGGCTGCAAAAAAAGGAGTTTTAACAGTCCTGTTGCATGCCTCCTGTCTGAGGCGTCCAAGAAGGCTGTCGGTCCACTCATACCGGAAGGTCTCGCGCGCTCTCCCAGCCTTAACTTTCTTGGATTTAGAGATCAGGACTGAACATGGCATGTGATCACTCCCATGGTCATTCAAAACAGTCCACTTTACACCAAGGACTGATGACTGGGAGACAAGTGCCAAGTCAATAGCTGTGTCTGCATCACCAGACCTCATCATTGCCATTCTAGTCGGCCTCCCATCATTTATGCAGACCACACCGGAGTCCACAATGGCATCCGCAAGGACAATTCCCTGTCGGTTTTCTCCACTATTGTCCCATTCTCTGTTCCTCGCATTGAAGTCTCCACATATGAGTAGCCTATCACCTGGTAATTCCTCCAATTCCTTAAGCCAGTCCCAGTGTTCCTTTCTGACAAAACAGTCCACTGTGGCATATACATTTATGATGTTCCAACTTAGGCCACCAATCTCCATTTGTATACCCTGGACCTCTCTTGCACTGTGATTCCACTGGCTCAAGTCAAGTACCACATGCTTCACTCCTTCCTTCACCAGCAGACCTTGCCCATTTCTCTTCTGCCCAGTAGGGTTTATATAACTGGCGTACCCAGGACAATGATATTCATTATTTGTCTGTATTTAGCTCCTGGAGCATGAGGATATCAAGATCATGTTATATTATTATATATATTTTATATAATATATATTATTTATATATTATTAGTATACGTGGCGATATAAGTGATTAATATCTCCATCATATCGACTGATCGAGCCAATTCTGTGTTTATTAATCAAATGTATTGTGCTCTTGATTAACAGTTTATATTTATTAACTACTGGAATAGTGAACTGGAACAGTTGCATAATGATGTGGATATATGTAAAAAAAAAAACAAGCAGAGGCCAATCCCAGCCAAGAGCACCACAATAAATATCAGCACGCAAAAGCCAAATTTCAAAGGGCCCAACTGCAGGCTAGACGGAAAAGCTGGCAGGAGAAAACAGAGTCACTGAACTTTGAAAAAGACACAAGGAAGTTATGGAGGCTAATAAAACAGCTTAACGATGAGGGCACAGGGAGAAACTAAAAAATTGCGCTACATAAAGACGGAAACATCTTAACAGGAAAGCAAGCAACTGACCATTTTGCGGACTCATTCGCACAAGATAACAATATTGAAATTAGTCCAGAGAAACAACAGGAGATTCGAGAGAAATGGCAAAATACAGGACAGAAGGAAATTGTACATGAGGTTATGGAGACACCTATCACATTCAGTGAACTGGAGCTAGCCATTTCAAAACTGAAAATGAGAAAATCACCAGGAGCTGATGGTATCTCCAATGAAATGATCAGGAACCTAGGAAGAGAGGCCAAAGCAAAGCTGCTACAGATCTTTAATAATACATGGACCTTAGGCAGTGTTCCACAAGTCTGGAGAGAAGCAATCATGATACCCCTCCTAAAATCTGGGAAAGACAGTTCCATTGCCTCCAGCTACAGACCCATTAGCCTCACCAGTTGTCTCTGCAAAATAATGGAACGCGTCATCAATCACAGACTACAGTGGTACATTGAAAGTGAAAACATCCTTGTGCCACAACAGGCTGCCTTTAGGCAGTGCTACTCTACGGAAGATCAGACAACCTACCTCTCTCAAGAAGTTGAGGATGCATTCCAAGAGAAGAAGCTGGTACTTGCGGCTTGGATAGATCTGAAGAAAGCCTTTGACAAAGTCTGGAAAGAAGGTCTGATGAAGAAACTGAGAAACTGTAAAGTCAATGGAAGAATGTACAAATGGGTAAAAGCATACTTGCACAACAGAAGAGCCCGAGTACAGATAGACGGTCTCAAGAGCAAGAAAGTCCTATTGCGTCATGGTGTTCCCCAGGGCGGAGTCCTGTCCCCAACACTTTTTCTAATCTTCATCAATGATCTTGTTGCTAATCTACCCAATGGAGTTAAAGCGGCAATGTACGCTGATGACCTGGTTTTGTGGAGCGCAAATGAACATGCATCAGTGGCCACCATATTGCTACAAAGAGCTGTAGATACATTTGTTGCATGGGCGGATAGATGGTGTATCAGCATAAACACTGACAAGTGCAGCACCACTCTATTTACCCTTTCTCCGAAACAAAAGGCAGGGAGCATTCAGATAAATGGAACACCCCTAAGAGAAGATAAGGAACCAACATAACTTGGTGCAACATTCGACGACAGGCTGACATGGAGAAAACACATAAAAAAAGCAGTAGCAAAAGCCAGAAGGAAAATTGCCATCCTGAGAAAGCTAAGTGGAACCACTTGGGGAGCCAGTGGGAAAATACTTAGCAAAGTTTATCAACAGAGCATACGACCACACTTGGAATACGGGTCAACTGCGTGGTGTTCAGCATCAAAAACTACATTGCAGGAGCTGGACAAGGTGCAAAATCAAGCTCTTAGAGTCATCACAGGTGGGATGAGATCAACCCCTATAGTAGCAATGGAGAAAATGGGGAGGACACAAGCTGTAAGAGAACGCAGAGATACAAAAACACTAATACAAGCAGAAAAGTTTCTCAGCTTGCCAGGCCACCCTATGAAGAACAGATTTGAAAACTTAGCTATGGGGCGGTTGAAAAGAAGTAGTTTCATCCACCAGGCCAAACAACTCTGCAGAGAAACCATCGATCTTCCCACAGTTGATATCCCCCTGACAACTATTCCAGAGCGAACCCCGTGGAAAGATGAACATAGAATATCGCTACAAATCCAGTCAAAAGTGAGAGGAATATTTGACAAGGAAGAACAGAACAGTGTACAGCGCAGAACAGCCACTCTCAGCTTCCTTGATGACGAATACCCACAGGACCTATGGATCCGAGTCTACACAGATGGGTCAGCACAAAATGCTGTTCAAAATGGAGGAGCGGGAGTGTATATAGAATACCCAAATAATACTAGAGGCACGGCCAGAATTCCAACAGGAAAGTACTGCCATAAATCCATAATTATGATGCTGAAATTGAGGCAATCAAGATAGCCACAGAGAAATTACAAAATACCAGCCATGGTACACAACCTGTGGTGATATTGACAGATGCAAAATCCGTAATAGAGGCGCTTCTGTCTGGGAAATTGCCAGTTCTGAGGACACTACTTTCTGAACTTAGCAGTCAGCGTAAGATCACCATACAGTGGATACCATTCCACTGTGGAATCCCCGGAAACGACAGAGCTGATCGATTGGCTAAGGAAGGAGCACAAGAAGAACAACCAGATGTGCCTATTACATACCACCAAAAGAAAAGAATGATCAAATCAGTCAGAAGGCCACCAAACCTTACTCAAGACGACTACCACGTTATGGACAGACCAGAACAGGTCATTCTTCTGCGCCTCAGAACAGGACACAATAGATTACGCAACCACATGTATACACAATTCAAGATTGGTGACTCAGCCATGTGCACATGTGGTTTGGCGTCGCAGACAGCAGAGCACATACTCCAGGATTGCCCAAACTACAACATATCCAGGCGAACCTTCTGGCCTAGAGAGACAACAGTGGAAGATAAACTCTATGGACCGCTGAATGAACTAAAAAAGACTGTTAGATTCATACAAGAGACAACATTGCAGTTATAAACATATTTCAGGCGAACGAAAGAAGAAGAAGTTTATGTATTAACGATATTAATCGATATATAGAGAGAGACTTTTTGATATAATTGTTTCGACTTACCTATTTTACCCACCAAGGGCGCGTATCAGTTTTTGTGCTAACTTCCGCAGTTGATGGAAGTATGGTGGTTCCTTGATGTTGGAGATGAGATTATAACATTTTGTCACTTCTTGTTGATGTTCAGTGTCGGTGTACATTCTTTTACTTCGTGTTGACGTTGAATATGGACTACAGTTAGTTAGTAAGTTTCTTTGTTTCACCGATGAAATCAGTACTGTTAAAAATAAAAGCGACTGTAATTTTATATGGTAGAAAGAGAAGAGGCAGATGTTCCACTCCATCCTTCCGCCTAATTCTGGTGATTTTTTTTTTTTTAACATTCTGAAACTGACAACTTAAAGGTCAATTAATAAATTTCAGTTACATGCCGTCTCCACAGTGAAGATTGACTGCAGTGGATCTCCAAAACTGTCTCTCGCCCTGACTATATTCTGTCAAATTACCGTTAATCCATCTCTTCTAGACTTGATTGTTAATTCCCACTTCAAGTGACACTTGGGTCTTTGGCTAAGGGCTTGCGAACGCTGTTTGTGAGCCCGTCTACCTGGATTCGAAATTCAACAGTGCTGGTTTTTTTTTAAAAGGTATAGAATAGATGCCAGTTGTTCAGAAAGCAATGGCAAACTACTGAACGTAAAAATTTGCCCAGGAATCATGAACAGCGAAAATGCTGGGGTTGACTGCTACGTCCTGTGAAGGACATGCAACTAATATATATATTATATGTATATAGGCAGGCAAATAGATAGATAGATCCCACCCAGGGACTGGGCGAAGCCGGGCTGGGTCAGCTAGTATATATTATATATATATATATATAATATATATATATATATAATATATATATCTCGTCTACTTCTTGCTGGCTTTCCCTCAACTCCAACCTTATCCGCCAGTATGGTGTTATAAGAGTGTTGTGTCTTTTGTTTTTATCCAGAGTATTTAACTACCTTGATCAGAAAACAGCGCTCCAGGGCTAGATGGCATAAGATATGACAACATCAATGTGTACCACAACGAGCTAGAGAAACTAGCAGACATGTACAACAACAGTATAGGGAGTGCTAGCATCAAAGAGGAGTGGTTACACAGCTATCTGATTCCCTTGCCGAAGCCTGGCAAAGACCACACAAAAATTCATGGATATCAAGTAATAACCATGCAGAATTCAATAGGCAAACTGCTGGAGAAGTTAATTGCCAGGAAAATATCAAGTCAGCCAGAGGGGCAATGTGTTTGCAGTGTTTTCCCACCTACCCTGGGAGGGTATCGTCCCAAGAAAGAAACCTGGACAAATGCAACAGTTTTTGCCCATGATGTCTATGAAGGTTTCCACTCAGGAATTGAAACATTTGCTGCAGCGATTGATCTTGAGGACGCATACAACAGAGTCATCATCAAGTGCCGTGCCGACTGGCGTTGGCATTCATGACTTTCCACAGATCTCTGTCTTTGGTTTTCTGAACCAACTCTGCCATTGATATTCCTCCATGCCACCGTCGCAATCCATCCAGCATCATTTCTCTTGGTCTGCTTCTGCCTCTCTTCCCCTCAATCTTTCCAGTTGTCACGATGTTCTCCAGCGCCTCTCTTCTCATCACATGACCAAAAAATGCTGTTTGTCTCTTTCTTATTGTTGTATATAATGTTCTAGTTTCTCCATCATCTTTAAGGCGTTAGTTACTTTGGCAGTCCAAGGAATTCGCAACATTCGTCTAAGAAACCACATCTCTGTTGCTTCCAATCTCTTCCTAATTTGTTCATTTATATTCCAAAATTCATAGCCATATAGCAAAAACAGGTTATATATAGCTCTTCAGCACTCTCTTTCTTACATTCAATGATAGCGACTTGTTACATAAGATACTCTTCATTGTTTGAAACAGAGCACCATTGGATTTTTTAATGCTTCAGCTTCTTGAACTCAAGATAAGTCCTTTCCTCCTTTGTTGGAACACTGCAGCCCTCTTCCAACAGAAAGTAGTTTTTAGATGTGGCAGTTACAGTTGGACTTTGGAACCAACAGCATTATATCCTTGCCTACCACAGGAATCCCCATTATTTCCGGTGCTGTTCAACGCCTACACTGAGAATCACCAGTGAGCAGATCACTGGACCGGGGAGGACATTGTCATATGCCAACGATGTTTTAGTGTATCATCAGGGTAAGGATAGAGAGCAGGTTGCTGTGGAACTACAAACCGAACTCAATCGCATAAGTACTTGGTGTGTTGGGGCTGGGCCAAGGTCAACCAAACAAAGGCATCAGTGACATGGTTCTCTTTGAATAATCATATTGTCAACACTCCAACACCAATTGTAAATCTGTGTTCAGAGACGGTGGAAAGAACGCAGGCAATGAATTACCTGGGGATACATTTTGATCGAAGCCTTGCTTATAATGAGCACATAGACCAGGTGATAACAAAGGCCAAGCGGGGGTTGGCTGCGATGCGGGTGATGGCGGCAGCAAACTGTGAGCAGCACCATCTATGTCTTCTATACGAGGGGCTGGTCATGTCTGTTTTTGAGTATGCGAGGGTGATCCTGACTCTCAGCCGTAAGCAGATAGAAAGGATGGAAAGGATACAGGACGAAGCTATGCGCATTATTCTTGGATGTACAAGAGGTACAGCATGCAGGTCGATACACTACCTTCTTGATTTTCCAACCATTGAAGACAGAATACAAATTTGCAGAGCACGTGCATACCTCAGAGTCAACACAAACACACAACATCCACTGCATAGTGAAATTATGAAGGTGAAGGGCAGCAGGTTAAAAAGAGGAAGACATTCTTTGACAGGTGTGTTCACTTGAGGACTCAGAACCTATCGAGGAGTGGGTACAAGTGCCAACAGATTTCTGTACGTCTTTTTCAGTTAGCATCCAACTAGACAGAAAATGCAGACAAGAGAATCCGGCTGCTGTGGAGGCGGAAGTACTAGCGTTGATTTTTGAGAATTCATTAGACGGTGATGCTGTCATCTACACAGATGAGTCAGTCATCCGACGTGTGTGAGAAGCTCATTGGACTTTACAGCTCAGGCCGGATGGAGAATTGTGAAGGAGGACTCTGCTGCTTTTGTTGAGACCACAAGTAGCCTGACTATTTAAGTCATGGCAGTAAGTAAAGCAATAACATGGCTCGAGACACAGACATTCACTAGGGCATGTTTCCTTAGCGACTCAATGAGCATGCTCAAGAGGATAGAGATGGGGTGGATCCAAAGAGAGTGGTTGCTGTCTTTGGAGTGGGCTCGGCTGGCAAAGATTAGTTTATTCTTCATGCCAGGGCATGCAGGAGTACAAGGAAATGAGCAGGCTGAAAAGCTCGCAGGTAAGGCTACTCTGGAGGGCAGACAGGCCATGGACCAGGCTGACATTCTGAATGCTCTACGAGAAGTAAGACTTCTGTGACAACCAAGTGATGACTGAATCTACAACCATGGCCAGACTGCGAGAACAGCAAATTAAAATAGGTGTGGCCAAACAAGAACACTGCGCAGGAAGCCAAAGAAGATTGATAAACCAACACAGAACTGGTGTCGTTAGCCGCTACACACTGCAGGATTTGCTGAGGAGGGGATCTGAGTACTTATGGACTGAATGGTTTGATGTGCAATGAGGATGATCTGTCGACTAACTAACTAACTAACTAACTAAGCCTCTTGTTTATTTCTGTCATCAGCTCTGTTTTCATTCCCAGTTTTTCTAGAACCTCAGTATGTGATTGTTTTTATTTCCATGAAATACGACATATTCTTCTGTATATCCACATCTCCATTACCTCTTGTCTTACCGCTTCGACTTTCTAATTGCTTGTTCAGGTTTCCACACCACATAGTAATGTTGAATATATGTAAAATTTGACAATTCTCATTTGTAATGTGTTGTTAATCTCTTGATGTTAATACTGATTTCATGTTGCTGAAAACATTTTTGGCTATTTGGCTATTTTTGGCTAAACCACGTTTTCCCTTCACACTCAACTTGAGCGTCATTCACGAAATGTCTCCCGCCAAGGTGGGTTTTCAGTGGACTTAGCCCCTAGCGATTTCCTGTAAAGCAGTGCATTGTTGGATAGAAAACGTTACGAGGGTGAGTCAATAAGTAAGTCACACAGTTCTGTGGGATGGCAGGTAAATGAAAACAGGGCACGCAGATTTATGCAGCCGGTTTGGGAGGACTGATAAAATGATGGGATAAGTGCATCAATGTTAGTGGAAATTATGTTGAGAAATAAAGGGGCAATGTATGTATAAAAATAAACTGGTTTCAATTTGTTATCTTAGTTATTTATTTTTCTACAGCAATTTGTGACTTACTTATTAACTTACCCTCGTATACACACACACCACACACACAAACACACACTATACTATACTATAGAGTAGTCATATTTGAGGATCAGTCTATACGTGTATATATATAGTTAGTTAACCGCCAAAGTAGTGATGTTATAGTAGTCAGATATCTGACATAGTAATGGTAGTGTATATAGGCATGCACAATTAACGATTGTGTAAGACAAAGAGTGCTGGGATGCAGGAAACAAACCTGATACAAGACAGTGCATAACAAGTCAGCTAGTATAACAATCACAGACATAAATGAACAAACCTGCAGCGGCTTAGTGAGTCTTATACTGTGGCAAAGTAGCGTGTCATTGTCTGCTGGAAATGGAGTTTACACATAGATGAAAACAGAAGCCGTCATGGGGCGGTGACTAACAAGTTTGCCTCCTGACCTAGTAAACATGTGCTTGAATTGACACAGATGTTCGTTTTCAAGATAGACCTGGGATCCTTGATGGGCCCAGCTTACAGTGATGCTGGGGAATGTCTTGGGAAATAAATACCACCGGTGTGATGTAGTCAAGGACTTCAGTGTGATGTAGTCAAGGACTTCAGTGTGATGTAGTCAAGGACTTCAGTGTGATGTAGGTCACATCAACACTCCAGCGCTGGTCGGTCTATAAGTCAACAGGGTTAGAACCACAAGCATGATTCCTCAAGTTGTATAAGATGGGCCCATGAATCTTGGCTGTATAAGTGAGATGTTATAATGGTAGTATGGGAAGTGTACTGGACACTCATCCAGCCTGAACATCTGGCTGAACGGTCTGTGTGATGAGCAATGTTCACTTGGGTATTTAGGAGTTCTAGAGACTGGTGATTGTGCGAGATGGTGAACCATAACTGCCAACTCTTATTGGAATGACACATAATGGTATTTAGAGGTGTATAATTAAGGTGGTGATGCTAGATGCGTCAAAATGGCAAATCAGAAGACGAGATAGAAAATGGATGCAATAAGGCAAGCTAACTCATTGGACAAATGGCACCAATACTAAAGAACAAACACATATCAGTAGATACTAAAGTGTACTCTAAAACACAGTCTTCCTACCAAATCTATGCTACCGATGCCAAACCTGGACAATGATAGAAAAAGAGAAAAGAAAAATTACAACAATTGAAATGAGATTCCTGAGAAGAATACTCAATGTATCAAGAAGAGAGAAAATCAGAAATGATGAAATCAGGACAAAAGTGGGTGTTATAACAGTGATAGATTTCATTAAAAAACAGCAAATTAAATGGTTCTGCCTTATAACCAGGCTACCAACTGACAGTATACCACACCAAGCAATGATGTACAGACCAAATGGAACCCAAAAAGAGGTCGACCCTGTAAACGATGGACAGAGTCCATGGTCATCTCGATATATGAAGCCCATAAACGGGTACTGTCTCACTATTTATGCTTCAACTCAACACCACAAGGTAAAAAAGAAACAAAAAGAGATGATGATGGGGACTTTCCATAGATTAATATAAAAGTGTTTGTTGGGAAGTGATTTTGGGTTAAGTGTAATCTGTGACGGTTTCTTTATGAATATATAATGAGCATGGCAATCAGGGGTGTTGTTTTTATTTCACAGGTAGATAACCAGCTACCTTCCTGGGTGTTAGGTGGTATGTCTATTGTAGGTTGTACCTATGATAATTCATGGGCACTTATGGGTACTTTATATTGTTCAGTCGTATTTCAATGTTAGGTGTTACTTTATTCTGTTAGCAGTATTCCTTATCCTGAAACCAGATTTGTCAGTAGATTGAGTAGATGGGTACTTAATAATTCATGAGATCTAAAGGGTTGAACATAGTGGTTCGTTTACACCTGAGTCCATTATTAGTTGTTTTTATTTGTATGCTGTATTTGTATGTTGCATTTGCAACTTGAGTCATCATTTGTGTTTGACGCAGCAGGTGTCATCTAAATGAAATTAACTTGCATTTGTGTTGTCTTTTACTCGATTTGTTTGACTCAGCTTGTGTAGATTAGTCTGTAACATCTTCTGTTGTTTGTAGTTTATCAGTGCACTTGTTCTTTTGAACTAATTGGCACAGAAAACACGGTTACATTATACTGGTGACAGTCTCTGCGTAAAGAAAGAACCTTTTCTTCTTTTCTCTCTCGCTTCCTTTATTTTGTCGCAGGGAGGAAGGAACTTGGCCACTTGCACATTATATGTATGTATCCTTTCTGCCTATTTGTCTTATATCCAGGTTACATTACAATAACCAAGAACATCTCAATTATAACAACTGATCACCATTTGTTCTTTGACTCCAGGAAGCATGGAATCACGCAGCCTGTTGCCAGGTAACAATATCAAACTGGAACCCGATTCTGAAGTAAGTAGTTGTATTTTTAAAACTTATGAGGGATGGTGGCATGTTGAAGGACATGAGGCTGAAGTCAGAAGTGTTACATCTACATTCTAACCTAACACATGGCTGAAGTCAGAAGTGTTACATCTACATTCTAACCTAGCACGAGGCTGAAGTCAGAAGTGTTACATCTACATTCTAACCTAACACGAGGCTGAAGTCAGAAGTGTTACATCTACATTCCAACCTAACACGAGGCTGAAGTCAGAAGTGTTACATCTACATTCTAACCTAACATGAGTAATGGCACTTTTCCCTGGCTTTCAAATATATTCATTCAGTATTCTCTGACATGTATACTAGATAAAACACAAAGTGTTTTGTGTCTGTTTACTGACTCCAAGGGTTTCTAAAAACCCTCCGGGCAAACCCACAAGTGCTCCATAGGAAAACAGTGCTGTAGACATTTTGGTACTATTTTTCAGTCCTTTGCAAGATTTTGCCCAGCAAGGTTTTATCAGAGTTGAAACCATTTAATTTAAACACTTTGATACAGCTGCAAAGTCACAAGTGTACAAACAAAAGGCCTTGGCAGAACAATATTATACGCAGATGATAATTTGTCGCCACATGAGGAAACGAAAATGCATAAAACCACAGCAGCGGTGCAACTTTAACTCGACCGACTCTGTGAGTGGTGTCAGGAATCCAGGGCTTACGAGGACCTTGACATGGTTCTCTGTGAATACTTGTGTAGTCAATGTGTCCGAGCCAGTCATCACTGCCAATGGTATAGACATCGTCAGAATACACACAATGAACTATCTCAGCCTCACTCTTTGACAGATCGTTCCATAGACATTTCACATAGACAATGTCAGAATACACAATGAACTATCTCAGCATCACTCTTTGACAGATCATTTCATAGACGTTTAACATAGACAATGTCATCAGAGCCAGGAAAGACTTGACAGCACTGAAGGGGTGGTTGCAGTCGACACTAAACACCTGCACTACTGGGGATTTGTGTTCTGTGTCATAGGCTACAGTCCGGGCCTCCTCACTGTCAGCAAAACCCACTTACAAAGATTAGATAACATGCAAAATGAAGCAGTGAGTCTTGACTCGGTTGAACAAAAGACACCTCGTGCCCAGCCACTGCCCATCCACGTGAGGCATCTATGATCTACTGACACCAGGCAGACAGTTGCACAGATCAAGGCATACACAAGTGTGTCAGCAGACACAACACACTTCTTCATACAGTCAATGGCAATAATGGAATGTACCTCACAAGTGGTTGCTCCTGGATGGCCAAGGCTGAAGAGATGTTTTCTTTGTTCACTGGCTGTGAACTCAAGCATAGTCTTTAGACGTGCTACTACTTCAAGTGCACTGGACTATTTTTTGTGTGAGGATTAGCTATCCCTGTTACCAGTGTCCCTCACCATCAGGTGAACCTACATCAACTTCCTTGTAATTTACATCTCAAAGTCAAGGACGAGAAGTCAGTAGTTTAGTCCCACTGACCTGTGCAGAAGTTGAACCCGCTACCTTAGCTTCAATGAGTGCTCATCCATTCTGCCGTCCTGACCTTCACTGAAGAGATAATCCATCAGATGCATGCCTGGGGCAATCTCCAACATGGAGAAGAGTGGACTGACATCCAAGAGAAGAATTTGGTGCTTGCGGCATGGATAGATCTGAAGAAAGCCTTTGACAAAGTCTGGAAAGGTCTAATGAAGAAACTGAGAAACTGCAAAGTCAATGGAAGAATGTACAAATGGGTGAACGCATACTTGCACAACAGAAGAGCCCGAGTACAGATAGACGGACTCAAGAGCAAGAAAGTACTACTAAGTCACGGTGTTCCCCAGGGCGGAGTCTTGTCCCCCACACTTTTTCTAATCTTCATCAATGATCTTGTTGCTAATCTACCGCATGGAATTAAAGCGGCAATGAACACCGATGACCTGGTTTTATGGAGCACAAATGAACATGCATCAGTGGCCACCAAATTGCTACAAAGAGCTGTAGATACATTTGCTGCATGGGCAAATAGATGGTGTGTCAGCATAAACATTGACAAGTGCAGCACCACTCTATTTACCCTCTCTTCAAAACAAAAGGCAGGGATCATCCAGATAAATGGAACACCCCTAAGAGAAGATAAAGAACCAACATACCTTGGAGTAACATTTGATGGCAGGCTGACATGGAGAAAGCACATCAACAAAGCAGTAGCAAAAGCCACAAGGAAAATAGCCATCCTGAGAAAGCTAAGTGGAACCACATGGGGAGCCAGTGGGAAAATACTCAGTAAACTTTACCAACAGAGCATACGACCACACCTGGAATATGGGTCAACTGCGTAGTGTTCAGCATAAACAACCACACTACAAGAGCTGGACAAGGTGCAAAATCAAGCACTTAGAGTCACCACAGGAGGGATGAGATCAATCCCTATGGATTGGAGAAGATGGGGAGGACACAAGCACTGAGAGAGCGCAGAGATACGAAAACGCTAATACAAGTAGAAAAGTTCCTCAGCTTGCCAGACTACCCTATGAAGAAATGATTTGAAAACCTAGCTATGGGGCGGTTGAAAAGAAGTAGTTTTATCCACCAGGCCAAACGACTCTGCAGAGAAATCACCGTTGAGTTGAGTTGAGTCAAGAACCGACATCACTGCACTCAGGACATTCCCATACATGCTCCGTCCCCTCGTTCAACAGCAAGCGAAGATTCATACTACTAATCGTACCCACCGCTATCTGATTAAAAGTTCTCCTGGTCTTCACTCTCAGTTTTGAGACTTCTTTCAGAACCCCTTGCCGATCCCCGCAATCTCATTCTTTCCACATATGGGTTCTCAGTCTGTTCCTCCGCCTTCTCCACCTGGTTCCACAAGTGCATGACCACCTCCCCCTTGTACATAGGCAAAATTCCACTAAGAGGTGCATTCCCTGCTAGCCTATCAGTCTGTTCATTCCCCCGTACACCCGCATGACCAGGGCAAAATATCCATACAATTCTCACGATCTGTGACCTCTGAAGCGACGAGAGCCATTCCACATGAAACATTCCTTTTTCCACCATGCTAATCATACTCTTTGAATCCGTAATGAATTCGTGTGTTGCAGTAGTCTACTCTAGCCACCGGAATGCCGCTGTTACTGCCTCCACCTCCATTCTCATGCTGGAGGTCGAAGTCTCATATGCCAGACTCTCCTTTTTCAAGATTCGCCCATTAGCCTTTGCAATAAAGCCCTAGCCACTACATCTGTTTCTCATCACTGACCCATCAGTGTAGATGACTATGTCACCTTGATGTGTGTTGCTCTGGATCAGCTGTTGCACTTCAAACTCAGTGCGGCCCGCTGCTCATTCTCTGCACTCACAACCCAGTGTTATTATTCACATTGTGCCAGTCCGTCATGCCTTCCGGAACTTCAACCCACTCAGATCATAACTGGAGTCCTGAAGACAACGCATATTAAGGAACTAGAAAAGATAACTTGTTTACAACCAGTGCAGGATTGAAGAGATAGCATAGCCCAGCAACAAGCAGACAAATTTAGAAGATTAACAGACCACCTTATGTTGAGTTTAATGGTTTTGGAAAGGGAAGACTGAAGCGTAGCAACTTTGTAGAAACTGCAAAACGAAAGATTAGGGCAGATCCTATACTTAACATATCAACAGTCAAACCCATTTACAATGCACACAAGTTCCCAGCTTGGAGACAACAGCAACTGCCTGAGATGATAGAAAACATTCCTGGTATTGAGAAAAATAACACTCAGAATGAAACAGAAAGAAGAAAAATATCCCTAAATTACATAAAAGAACAATACCCAAGTAGCAATTGGACCCATGCATATACAGATGGATCAGCCGAAAATTCAATAGAAAATGGAGGAGGAGGAATTCTCCTAAATTTAAAAAATGGAGTGGGAAAAAAAAAAGTTAGTGGCAACTGGAAATTTTTCAAGTAACTTTAAAGCAGAGGTAGAGGCTTTGATAACTGCAGCAGAAATGCTCTTGATGGAGGAAAATAAAGAGAAGCATATAGATATCTTCACAGATGCAAAGTCTGCTGTCTCAATACTGAAGAGCAAAAACAGCATGGAACCAACAGATCTAAGAGCAGCATTCCATAGACTATGCCAGAGATAAAAAAAAGTTGTAATACAGTGGATCCCATCACATTGCAGTATACCTGGAAATGAAGAAGCTGACAGACTAGCAAAAGAGGGTGGACGACTACCACAGTCTGACATAGACATATCCTGCAATGGGGCAAAGAGGTTTATAAAAAGCACTTTTAGAACCAAACGGGAATCAGAGCATCCAGGCCACCAGAAGGATGATGCATGTACAAGCTTGACTGAAGTGAACAAGTAGCAATTTTCAGACTCCGCACTGGACATAACAGGCTGAAATACCACTTGTTCAATAAACTAAAGATAGGAGATACTGATGAATGTAATTGTGGAACTGGTAAAATGGCAGCTATAGACATTTGCTGCAGGAGTACCCAATATATGCAGAACAGAGAAAGATATTTTGGCCCACACATGCTTCATTTGAGGACAAGCTCTATTGAGATATCAACAAGCTCAAGTTGACTGCTGCTTACTTTAACTACATTCAGGTCAACATCTAAAGGTGCATGAAGAAGTACTTAGACTGCCACACTTCATACCACAGGTATGTCGGTAGCAAAAGCATCCCAGAGGCATGAAATGAATATTGCTTGGCTAGCAAATCCATTACGTGGAAAGTCTGAACCAAAAGCTCATTTTGTGAGCATCATCATGGGTGGAAACAATGTCCCAGTGGTACATGGAAAGTCTGAATCGAAAGCTCACTGTGTGGATGTCATCTGCAGACTGCATTCTTCTGGTTTCTGGAGGAACAGCCTGTGGTGAACGGAAGACCCAATATATGGAAGTGAGGCTAAGCAGCCATGTACAGGACGTGACGATTCCTTGGGTGAGCCCAGTACCAGAGCACTATGTGCCGTCTCTGCAATTATGGAAGCCTCCTTGGATGGTGGAGAATGCCCATGGTCTGCTCCTGCCTTCCCTTGAGGGCTGACCAAGATGTCTTTGGCCGTTCTAAATGGGCCGGCTAGGATGGGGGATAACACCACAACAGTGAGAGTTAAATGTCCTACGAAACACCTGGGAATGTTAACCCGGTCAACAAATGCCAGCAGAAGTCGGGTGTGTTGGCCTAACGACGCAAGAACGCAGCTCTGCTGTAAACAGGCACAACGCAATTACATCTGAAAAAAACTCTCTGGATGAGCGCAGAAGAAGATGAAGTCGCACTTTATACTCACCTGGATGTATGCACCCAGCCATGTCAGAGTTCAAGGTAGAGAATGCCGGACCATCTGGCAAATAATGCACTGATGCAAACAGAAATAAGCATGGGCAGGGTTGATAAAGTCAATGTAGTTCGGGTTCAGCTGGTGGAGATTGACGAGACTCGGACACAGGCCCAACTACTCAAATTGGGAGTGAAGCCTGGTCAAGCTCATTGAGGCCATCTTTTAGGTCAAGAAAGGTGTCAGAAAGAACAGTCAGCAGAAATACTTTGAGATGGTGACTGCATCAAAGGACAAAGCATACATGGGAATGCCCAATGTGCAGCGGCGTTTTTCAACATGACATAACAATACTATATGGTATGGAAGCTTGGACAAAGAACTGTTAATTAATTAATTAATTCATTCATTCAGTAGCATGTCCTTTGCAGAACCACTCTCCCATAACAACCTTCCTCTGGAAAACTTCTTGGTCCTAAGCAAGATGTCCTATGCCTGATACACCCATGTGGAGATCATCTGCCTCAACCTGCACCCATATTCTCTTCGGCCTTCCTCTTCCTCTCTTCCCGGGCATATACCCTTTCATTATTGTTTTCTCCAAACTTTCATGATATTTCAAGTGACCAAAATATTTCAATTTTCTTTGTGTTATGGTCTTTAGTCACCAACCTTCTTCAATATTCAGATCTTGTCATATGGATGCCTATCCTCTATGTTGGGGACCGGAATGAGACATTATGTGTCATAATTCATGTGAGAAGTAAATACTAGACATTGTGTATCAGAGATCATATCTAAAAGTAACCAAGACATTGTGTATCATAAATCATGTTTAGAAGGAACCAGTGGATGTTATTTATCATAAATCATGTTTCAAGGGAACCACCAGACTTTGTGCATCATAATTCATGTTAAAACAGTATCATGAAATGCTGAATGCAAAGTCCCTTTTATAAATGTTTTTTCTTTCTGCATAAAAATGTAACTAATCAATCCTTTCAGACTGACGTTGTTCACAGTTCTACTGAAGACAGTCTCACTGACACTAAAGACTTGAATAAGAAGGACAGTAAAATAGCAGCAAGTATTGAGATAAAAAAACCAGCAGTCATTGTAGGATACCCAGGTCTAAGTAAAAGTAAGTGAAATATAACATATCAGTTATGTTTTCTGTGTATTTTTAACATGTTAATGCTTTAAAGTAAGTAAGTGAAATTTAAAGCATAGTAAGTGAAATATAACATCAGTTATAAGACTTCTGTGTATTCTTAATACTTTAATACTTTAAAATAAGTGAAATATAGCATAGTAAGTGAAATATAACATATCAGTTATGAGACTTCTGTGTATTTTTAACACTTTAATGCTTTAAAATAAGTGAAATATAGCATGGTAAGTGAAATATAATGTAGCAGTTATGTCTTCTGTGTATTTTTAACACTTAAATGCTTTCAAATATTTACTGCATTGTTAATTTTCATGTAAGTTCTTTTGTTTAAGTATGACATACTCATTATTTACTGAATTTACTGAATAATCTATCAAATGCGTAATTAATGTTCTCACCAAGTACACAGCATTTACTGTGCCCATGCCTTCTACAAACCCACATTGTTCTTCCCCTATTTCAGGTTGCATTTTCTTTCTTCCTAACTGTTTGCCTGATGATTCTTAGCATAATCTAATTTTGCTAATTGTTCAGTGTTGATCACTTTCCAAGACTCCTGAATTCTTTGGGATTGTTATAAATGTAGATTTACATAATTTTATTTATATCTCCAGTATCATATATTGTGTTCAGCAGTCTGGTAACTTGGTCTATTCCATATTCTTCTAAGGCATTGATCATTTCTGTTGTGATCATCTGACACACATCTGACAGTACACTTACTGAAAGTGCTCATTTTGGATACACTTACTGAAAGTGCTCATCTTGAATACACTTACTGAAAGTACTCAACTTGAATACACTTATTGAAAGTACTCATCTTGAATACACTTACTGAAAGTGCTCATCTTGAATACACTTACTAATAGTGCTCATCTTGAATACACTTACTGAAAGTGCTCATCCTGAATACACTTACTGAAAGTGCTCATCCTGAATACACTTACTGAAAGTGCTCATCCTGAATACACTTACTGAAAATGCTCATCTTGAATACACTTACTGAAAGTGCTCATCTTGAATACACTTACTGAAAGTGCTCATCTTGAATACACTTACTGAAAGTGCTCATCTTGGATACACTTACTGAAAGTGCTCATCTTGGATACACTTACTGAAAGTGCTCATCTTGAATACACTTACTGAAAGTGCTCATCTTGAATACACTTACTGAAAGTGCTCATCTTGAATACACTTACTGAAAGTGCTCATCTTGAATACACTTACTGAAAGTACTCATCTTGAATACACTTACTGAAAGTACTCATCTTGAATACACTTACTGAAAGTACTCATCTTGAATACACTTACTGAAAGTACTCATCTTGAATACACTTACTGAAAGTACTCATCTTGAATACACTTACTGAAAGTACTCATCTTGAATACACTTACTGAAAGTGCTCATCTTGAATACACTTACTGAAAGTACTCATCTTGAATACACTTACTGAAAGTACTCATCTTGAATACACTTACTGAAAGTGCTCATCTTGAAAACACTTACTGAAAGTGCTCATCTTGAAAACACTTACTGAAAGTGCTCATCTTGAATACACTTACTGAAAGTGCTCATCTTGAATACACTTACTGAAAGTGCTCATCTTGAATACACTTACACATCAGATATTCATCTGCTACCTGATGTAAAAGGTGGTCACATTGCAGATACTGCCGTTGAGGTGTGAAGTGTCACATTTTCTAGGCCATGACATATGTTAGTGGAACAGTACCTGCAGGTCAGCATGGCCGAATGGATAAGAACGCTTGTTCTTAAACAGCCAGTGTGCTGATGCCAAGGTCAGGGGTTCAACCCCCTACACCGGGTAGCTGGACTAAATTGTTGACCTGTCGTTCTTGACTTGGGGATTTACAAGTACCTCTGAAGTCAGAGTGGGTTCGCCTGATGGCAATGGACACTGTTAATAGAGAAAGCTAATCCATACTCAAAATTCAGTCCATCACTATTATAAATAGTGCAGACTATGCTTGAATTCAAAGCAAACATGCGCCAAAAAAAACAACAACCCAATAGCCTTCCTGATGGCCTGGCACCCATTACTGAGATTGGGTCCACCCCAAAGGCCATGCTGGTGGGGAATAATCACCCTGCTGTGTTGAGGGAAGCTGAGTCACATGGTCAACTTATCACAAACATCAGAAAGAGGCAGTCATCGTTTTTTGGCCACGTTATGAGAAGACAAAAACTGGAACATGTCCTGACAACTGAAAAGATTTGTAGATAAAGAGATAATGAATGAATCACCCAAAAAAACAAGAAGTAGATTGTGAGCTTTACTAAAACACGACTACAAGAGACAAATTGGACGTTGCGGCCAAAGCCTTCGTCAGCACAGGACAAACAAATACAAACCTACATGAAACACACTATGACAATATTAAACTAATTAAATGTACTCATCTGATTCTGTGTCCTTGCTTGGAAAGACTGACATGCGTAGGGCTCCAGTGGATTAATAGACCGGAAGTATGGTACACGGGTCAAAGGTCAAGTGGGAGTGGGGTGGAGAAGCGCCCATGTGTGCGGAAAAGTGAAATTTAAGACCAGCAAAGATAAAGAGATAGAGGAAGACAGCGTGAGAAGATTCTTGAAAGTCATGTGTCATGGCATGGAAAGGAGTCAACACACGAATTGATCCATGCTGTTAAAGATCGCAGTTTTTTTTAGAGGGATTATCATCCACGCCTGCAGGCAAAGCACTTGATGATGATGTTGGGGATTGAATTCAGGTTACTATCTCTCCAGGCAAGTGAACCTATACTTCTTCTTTCATTCCCTTGAAATTTATTATCTGTTTCTGCAGTGTTGTCTTTTGTATAAACTAATGTCTAGTTTAGTTCAATCAGTAGTCCATATAGTTTATCTTCCACTGTTGTTTCTCTAGCCCAGAAGGTTTACCTAGGTATTTAGTATTTTGGGCATTCTTGGAGTATGTGATCTGATGTCTGTGGCGCTAATCCACATGTACACATGGCTGATTTGCCTATTATGAATTGTATATACATGTGGTTGTATATATGATTGTGTCTTTTTCTGAGGTGCAAAATAATATTTTTTTTCCTGGTCTGTCCATAAAATCGTAATCGTCTTGTGCTAGTGTTGGTGGCTTTCTGATTGATTTACTGATTCTTTTCTTTGGCACCTGCACTAACCGCTATGCCATCACGACTACTATGACCTGGCAATCCATGCCATTACTAACATAGTACTTACTGTTGTATGTTTCAGAAAAACACAGATGTTCTCAGAGTTATCCCGCCACCTCTGTACAACAAACACATCCAAAGTTGGAGATGTATATGCATTTTGACCTTTTGAAGCAAGAACATTCAGAAGTGTTGTTTGTGGACAGGAGCCAAGGATTCAATAACATTGTCCGCAGTGCCGTTGAAGACATGTCAGGTGGCACTAACACAGAAACAAGAATGAATGATGATGGTTATGAAGCACCAGAAAAACGTGGGAATTGGTGTCAAGTGTCAGAGAATGCGTCTTCTATTACCAAAGTCAATCAGAAACTATTGATGAATAATGAGAATCTATTGGAAAATATAGACCATACAGGGACCTCGACAATGTCTTGTGACTATACAGCAGGTTCTGCTGGTTGTAGTCCTCAAATAACTGTCGCAGAAGCAATGTCACACATGTTTGGAGTTTGTGATTCAGTTGTTGATGCTAACAAGCCTCAAAGAACTGTCACAGAAGCAATGTCACACATGTTTGGAGTTTGTGACCTAGTTGTTGATACTAACAAGTATTTAAAGAGACATGGGAAAACAGATACCGGAGAGAAACCTGACAAATATAATCCTGATGATGGGTTGTTTACAAAAGCTGGTCATTCAAAGCGCCGCAAGAAAAAGCATACAGGAGAGAAACCTTACAAGTGTGATATTTGTGATTCATCTTTTTCTGAATCTGGCAGTCTGAAACGTCACAGGAGAACACATACAGGAGAAAAGCCTTACAAATGTGATGTTTGTGGTGCTTGTTTTACTGAAGATGGCCATTTGAAGCGCCACAATAGAACACACACAGGTGAGAAACCTTACAAGTGTGATGAATGTGGCACTTCTTTTACACGAGTTGACAGTTTAACATGCCACAAGAGAACACATACAGGAGAGAAGCCTTACAAATGTGATGTTTGTGGTACTTCTTTTTCTCAGCGTTTTCATCTGATGCGTCACAAGACCAGACATGCTAGAGAGAAACCTTACAGATACGTCACTCGTACGTCTTTTACTAAAGCAGGTCATGTAAAACGTGCTAAGAAAACGCATTCAGGGGAGAAGTCTTACAAATGTGATGAGTGTGGTGCATGTTTTACTGAAGCCAGCACTTTAAAATGCCACATGAGAGCACATACACAAGAGGAAATGTACAAATGTGATGACTGTGGTTCATCTTTTGTGGATGCTGACAGTCTGAAAGATCACAGGAGAACACATGCACCAGAGATACTTTACAAATGTGATGATTGTGGTGCTTCATTTACTGATGCTAGCCTTTTGATGTCCCACAAGAAAAGACATACAGAAGCGAAATTGTACAAATGTGATGATTGTGGTGCTAATTTTACTGGCAATGGTTCTTTGAAGGGAACACCTGCGGGAGAGAAACATTACAGGTGTTTTGCATGTTTTGTGTCATTGTCTGTAGCCAGCAATCTGAAATACCACAGGAAAACGTATCCAGGAGAGAAGGCTTTCAAATGTGATGTTTGTGGTACATCTTATACTACAACTGGAGATTTGAAGCGCCACATGAGAACACATACAGGAGAGAAACCTTACAAGTGTGGTGACTGCGATGCCTCCTTTACTCGAGCTGATAGTCTGGCATGCCACAAGAGAACTCATAGAGGAGAGAAACCGTACCAATGTGATGTTTGTGGTGCTTCTTTTACTCAAGTTGGCCATCTGAAACGCCACAAAAGAACACACACCGGGGAGAAACCTTACAGGTGTGATATTTGTGGTGCAGCTTTTTCAGAAACCGGTCACCTAAAGCGGCACAAGAGAACTCATACATGAGAGCTGTAAAACATGTGACGATTGCAGTGATTCTTGTATTCCCACTGGCAGACTGGAGTTCTGTAAGAGAACATATACAGGAAGGAAACATTACAAATCTAGATTGTGTGGGTTTCACTTGGGAAGGCAGAGATGAATATTACAAGAGAATACTTACAAGTGTGAAACTTGATAAAAGTATGTTTGTGCTGGATCTTTTATTGAAACTTGTCAACTAAAGTGATTTGCAAAAATGTATATTAGTGAGAAACTTTACAAATATATATGTAGTCCTTCTTGCCCTCAATCTGACCATCTGAAATACCACATCAGAACATATTTAGGATAGAAAGCTAACACGTGTGATGATTGTGGTGCATCTCTTTCTAAAGTTGACATAAACTCAGCAAGAAAACATGTACAGAAGAGATACTGTATAGGAATTATGAATGAGGTTCACATTCGACTCATTGGGTGTCACATGTTTGTACTAATCTGATGTTTGTGGTACACATCTATATTAGATGTCAATCTGAAGTGCAGCAAAAGAACACATACAAGAAGGAAACCTTGTGAATGTTGTGCATCTGTTACTAAAGTTTGCTATTACAAGGACAAGAGTTCACAGTCAGAACAGACACATAACAAATGTGATCTTCTTGTTTTGACTCGCTCTTCTCCATATAATGTCTACACAAGAAATCTGGTTTTTCTAGTTTATTTATTTAATAAAGAATATTGTATGTTAGTGTCATGTGACGAACGAATGAAGAAGATGTTGGAGGCAGCAGAGATGTGGTTTCTGAGACAAGTCTTAGGAAGACCTTGGTTGGCCTGAGTGACTAGCAGCGAGTTGCTGAAAGAGGGGGATGAAAATAGAACATTATACACAACTCTAGGAGACAAAGGCATTCTTTGATCATAAGATGAGAAGAGAAGCATTGGGGAATGTCAAGATGCTGTTGTTGGAGAGTTGACTGAAAGATAATGGCTGACAGTGATTGCTTGAAACAATGGGGCACACACACGAATCTTTCGCTCAAGTAATGCTGAGAAGGAAAATCCCGCGATAGTTGTTGCAGTCGCTTCTGTCACCTTTGTTTTTGTAAATGATAACAATGTTTGTGTCCCTCATATCTTGTGGTACTAATTTTTCTATCCAACAGAGTTGAAGTATTGCACACATTTCTGGGATGATCATTTCTTTGCCACATTTTATAATTTCATGTGGAATACTATCTTTTCCTGGTGCCTTACCAGATTTGAGAGTATCTAGTGCTTCACTGATATCTGTGAGGCACGGTCCATTATCCAAGGCATGCATGGTGGACTGTTGTTCAATGGCTTCCAGTTCATGTTCTCCGACAGTGTTCTCCCCTAAGTATAGCTCTGAGTAGTGTTTTACCCAGCAATCCATTTGTTTCGCTCGATCTTTTATGATTACCCCCTCTGTTGATCGTAAAGAGGCCATCTTATATTTTAATGTACCGACACCCTACTTGATGCTTTCATAAATTCCTCTTATGTCTAGTGTCTGCCAGAGCCTGGGAGAATTTGTTGACCTTTTTTTTGTTTTGGGTGCCACTGATGTCGATGCATGATCTTCATTCTATTCTCTTTCTGTAGATTCTCTTTGGCTTTATCTTCACCTTGCTGGAAAACTGCCAGTGCAGCCATGAGAAAATGTTTCTTAGCTGAAATAGTGTAAATACAAGTTTGAGCAGTTGTGAGAATGTTGGACACAGGAGAGAATGGAGAGAGTCAGGTCAAGGAGGAGTCTGTCTCATTCTCCACAGAGAGAGAATGAAGGGCCCGTGTAGTTAGTTAGTGCCAGACTAAGGAGTGTTCAGTGTCCCACACATGTCCCTATGTCCCTCTTTCAATCAATCAATCAAGTGCCGTCTCCACAATGAAGGTTGGCTGAAATGGATCTCCAACACTGTCTTTCGCCGTGATTGTAAATTATGTCAGATTGCTGTTCTTCCATCTCTAGATATTGTCTTCCCACTTATATTGTTGTCTATCTCTTGCTCGCTTGCCTTCAATCTTACCCTCAAGTATGGTTTTTGTATAAGAATGTTATATCTTTTAATGTGGCTGAAATATTTCAATTGCCTCATTTGATGTAAGGCCTATAGAAGGCAGAGTGATAATTTATTAAATGAATCACATACTGGAATTATCTATCTGCATATTGTTGCTGAAAGTTGTTATCTTGTCATTGATGTTCATCTCGTTGTAATAAATATATATGGGTGTACAAAACCGTGTTATCAAGTGACTTTCAGCAGTACGTCCAATAATAATGATACAGATACCAGTTATACCTGCATACAACAACCAGAACAAACATGCCATACACAGCCACTTCTGTCTGGTGACACCAGTTTTGAATGCAAGCATATATAATAAAGCAAATTCATAATTAAGTTACAGCTGTGGTTTGAATAGATAATTATGTTACAGGTGTGGGTTTGAATAGATAATTATGTTACAGCTGTGGGTTTGAATAGATAATTATGTTACAGCTGTGGGTTTGAATAGATAATTATGTGACAGCTGTGGGTTTGAATAGATAATTATGTTACAGCTGTGGGTTTGAATAGATAATTATGTTACAGCTGTGGGTTTGAATAGATAATTATGTTACAGCTGTGGGTTTGAATAGATAATTATGTTACAGCTGTGGGTTTGAATAGATAATTACATTACAGCTGTGGGTTTGAATAGATAATTATGTTACAGCTGTGGGTTTGAATAGATAATTATGTTACAGCTGTGGGTTTGAATAGATAAGTTACAGCCTGCCATGTACCAATATAGAGTTGGTACATTTTGCTCACCAGGGTGTACTCAAAAGCAACTCTGTCTCTTTCCCTCTCTCTCCTCCCTCTCTCTGTCTTCCCCCTTCTCTCCTTCCCTCTCTCACAGCTTTGTTGCATTATATTATCATATTGTCACTATTCTTAGGATAACAAAATGTCAGCACATCATAATGAAAAGAAACCATTCAATTTGGTGAATTTACATTTTGAAAATTAAGCACAACCTACTACTGGCAACTCTGATCTATCCTGGTACAAACCTTGGGCCTTGTGTACATCAGATTGGAAGCAGTAAACTCGAGTCTAGTGCTTCCAATCTGATGTGGACAAGACCCAAGGTTCATACCGGAATATGATCATCGTTGCCAGTAGTGGGTTGTGCTCAATCTTCAAACCTTCAATCCCGAAGCAACCAAATAAATCAATTTACATGTTAGACTGTTTAATAATACAACTCAGATTCACAATATCTGATGAATGACAATGAGGATATCATAAAGTATATTACTAATGGCTCTATGCTTATATTTTCTGTGTGGTGATAGTGTGTTAGTGAGTTCATTCCACACACTAGTCAGACGGACTTAATTGCTGACTTCACATTCAGAAAGGATTGGCAAACTACTGACTGTAAAATTGTCTAGAAAGACAATTAACAAATCAAGTAGCCAAACATATACCAGTGTTGGTGGAAAACAGGGATAGTAATGCTTCAGGAATCTCCTGTTTAGTCCACAGGCAATAAAACGCCCTCCTCTGCGATTTCCCAACGTTACATAAACTATGGTAATAAAGTTAACAAAGGAAAAGCGTTTCGTTCATTGTATTTGATGAACAATAAACGATTGCTCAAATATAGCATATAGTATAAATATAGTCATATATATATATATATATATATATAGATATATATATATATATATATATATATGTATATATGTATATATGGATGGATATATATATAGCCTTAGTAATTTGGCAATTCCAGCCAGAATTATGCGAACAAAAAGAGTTAAAGTTTTACATTTGAAATTACTGTGGGGTTAATAAATGCTCCACATCCAAACATTACTTGTGGCTGTGATTTGAGTATTTCACCCATTTATTCATTTCATATGATATAGAACTCTATAGTGTGCATGTGACGAGACACAGCAAAATAAGCCAGGCAATAAACCATGCAACATATTGTTTGTGGCTTCTGTGTTAAAATAAAAACAACCGATAGACAAGGGGGGGGGGGGGGGGGGGGGGGGGGGGGGGTGCTGATTGCAACATCCTGATGAGGCAGATGTGGTCGAGTCCCTTTGGGATCGCGTGTATAGTGCAACAGAACAAATAGATAATTACGACCTTGAGGGAACAGTGCTGCAGGGAGTGGCCACAGGATCTGGTCGCCACTCAGGACTCCGAGGAAAAGTCAGACGGACACATAATCAGATTGCTACTGGTACCATTAGTTTTGGGACTCTACACTGGCTGTTGAAGATGACGGAACACTCATGGGAATGAACCGAGTGCAGTGATGTTGGTTGTTAACTGAACTCAACTCTTAGTTACATTGGGCCGAGAGTATGCAGTGACTGTTACATAATTGCCCTGGCAAAAGCTGCTGGAAGACAGTTCACACCCTGGCACCAGCATGGAAGTTGCGGTTGTGGCGGCAGCCTTCCGATGGCTGGAGAGCAGCACAGTCCGACGTATTGTGTTTGTAACGGACACGGAGTATGTCCCCGATAAATTTAGTATGGCGTGTTCCGAGTGGTGTCGCTAACGGCATCGCTTGATTGGCGAACTTTATGAGTGCATCATTGATTTTCTGCCAAGCGCATGCTTACCACCGCTGAAAAAGACATTGGAGAAGTGGGGAAAAAATCTACTTTTTGATTAATTCCAAATTTAACACACACAAAAGTGGGGGTTGGACCAAATATGTTAGACAATCAAATAAAGACATGTTATTATCTAAATGTCCATTCAATGGCATCTACTTCCACTGCCTATAGTGCCAGTGTAGGTAAGGGGGGGGGGGGGGAGTGGTCTTGAGCATCAGGAATTAAGACCACTTGGCTAGTCCAGTCGCCGCGAACTGCGCAGGTTAAGATTTTCTTTTTTGCCCCCGATAGAAAAACAACTTCCACACCTTACCGAGGATTCGAACCCGGGTCTCCCGAAAGAGAACCCGGCGTTCTTAGCCACTGGGCCTGCCGCTCCCCATTCACTGAACACTGAAATTGGGGGAGATACCACGATACAAAACAAATAACATGACACTTGTATGGACATATATCGTCCCTCTTTCCAAATGGGAGGTCACACTTGGCAATATATTATCTTTCGGCACTGAATCAGTTATATATGTCTGACAAAGCTAGCACATGTATTTGTTTGCAAATATTTTTATATACAGAGTATATTTTAATGACTGTGCAGTGTTTGAAAATATTGCCGGTCCAAGTTTTGTATTTACCTATTATGTTTAGTTGACGGATCAACATCACGGCACTCGGGTGTAACCTATAAGTGTTAATTCTACTCCTAACTCAAACCTGAGTCCGGAGAATCTCAGCTCAGTGCACAAACTCCATACCACCGGCGAGGATCATGAAATACTTTGGGTAGATTTTTAACTCTAAATTTCGAGTTACCTATTATGTTTCATGAACTGTACGCAGGGTGAATACACAAACTTGGACTGGCAATATTTTTAAAAACAGCACAGTCATTAAAAATATGCCCTACATTAATATTAACAGTATTGTAAATACATATCCAGAAGTCACAGAGGGCTACAGATTTCTTCAGAATCTCAGAGAGAAAGGCCAGGCTGTCTCTTGCTAGTTGACAAAGGTACAGTCCTAATGATTCTAAGTGAACACTTCATGGAAACAATCAGCTTCAGGCATGTAAATAAACACAAGACTCTTCACGAATACAGCATCTACTTCAACTTTCTCCTGGTGTTGTTGATGTTAACATTTAACTAAGGGTTAAGTAGGTCAGGAACCTATGACACAGGTCAACACGCGAAATATATTGGGGAATCCCTAGAGGCCACCAAGACAGTTTATAAATATACACACATGCACAACGCCTAGTAGCATACATGGAAGATATTAACAACAACAACAAGCATGCAGGTGTGAGGGACAATTAACATACTGATACATTTTCTGCTCTGGGTGAAGATGTACTTAATGATAAAGGTGGTGTGGTTAAGAAACGACATTACTGCACTCAGGACCTTCCCATACATGCTCCGTCCCCTCATTCAACAGCCAGCATGGAGTCGCCACTAATCGTTCCCACCGCTATATGGTTGAAAGTTCTCCTGGTCTTCCCTCTCAATTTTGAGATTCTTCCAGAACCCCGTAATTCATTCCACATACAGGTTCTCAATCTGTTCCCCCATCTCCTCCATCTGGTCCCACCACAGGTGCACGACCGCCTCTCCCGTGTCCATGGGTAATTTATCACCAAGCGTAGAAGTAAAACCGGGCGGATTTTAAATCAAATTGCTACTGGATTAATCGGTATGGGAATCTTCGGTGGCTGTTGAAGATGGGGACGACGCGTGTGTGTGCACGTCCTGAGTGCAGTGATGTTGATTCTTAAACTCAGTATTCAGATAAATAAATGATCCTGTCCTGGAGAGATTTGTGTGATATGTGAGATAGTAAGTCATCCATTTCTTACGACCCACCTTCTTTAATTTTGAAATAGTTGTTTCTGCAGCCACATTGATTGAATTCTTCAACGTTTCCCATTGATCATCCACATCCTGGAATAATATCTCTAGATCAGACAATATTTCAAATCTGTTCTGTACTTCTATGTTGAATTTGTTTTGTATTTCCTTGTCATTACTCAATGTACACAAATCATATTTAGTGTTTCCTGTTATATACTTGACTTTCTTCAACTTTATCCTCAATGTTCCTGTGAGTAATCTGTGGTCACTATAACAATCAGCACTGGGAACTGTTTTTGCTACTGTTAGCGCGTTTCTAAATCTTCTGCTAATGAGAATGTAGTCAATCTGGTTTCTAATCCTGCTATCAGGACTCCTCCATGTCCATAATCTTCTAGGGTGTTGCTTAAACCAGGTGTTTCCTACAATCATTTCCTGTTCTTTTGCCCACTCCACGAGTGAAGTATTTACTGTACTGTTTACTAAACTGTTTACTGAACTGTTTACCGAACTGATTACTGAACTCATTATTGAAAGGTGATGCTTAGAAACTAGGTCAGCATTAAAGTATCTGCCTCACTCCAATAGATATATGCCAAATCAGGATTACATTGTCTACACCTGTGTGACTTTAATAGATATAAACCAGGTCAGGATTAAAGTTTCTACATCTATCTCACTCCAATAGATACAAGTCAGATCAGGATTAAAGTGTTTACATCTGTCTCACTCTAAAAGGTACAATCCTTTATCAAGGCTCGAGAGACCTGAACGCCAATACATGAGACTTGATAATTAAAACTCATGGACTATCATATTATTGATAAGCGTGGGCGGTTATGGTTTGTCATATTACACGATCACCAGAGTCGTGGATCAGCTCCGCTTTCTTGTCTCGATCATGCCATGTGGCCAAGCCATCCAGATATTTACTTATCAGTATCTGTCATGTTTCGTGTAATAGAGGATTAACAAACAACAACAATAACAAATACTCAGCTTGTTATAACTTGTATATCTCCAGGTAAGGTACATGGAACAACTGGCTGAAATAAATTGGAAATAATTGCAGTAAAGCTGTGGAAGTATAAACCGTTTCTGTGGAGCTACAGAGTCACATAGATTTGTATGCAATAAGTTCCTGTCTTTGGGGGTTACGAACCGAATTCTTGTATGTTACATAGAATCAGTTCTAACACATGGCTGCAAATGCTGGACAATTAGTAAACAAGCAACACAAAATCCTTGGAGGCTTTGGAGATGTGGTGTTATAGAAGAATGCTGAACAATTACCGGACAGCCTAACTGAGCAGCATGGACATTTTGAGGGAGGATAAGTTGCAAAGACAACTTTTTGCAAATAGAAAGAGGAAGTTCTTAATGTTTTGGCCACATTATGAGAAGACATCGGTCGGTCAGTCGGTCGGTCGGTCGGTCGTCGACAGATCACCCTCATTGCACATCAAACCATTCAGTCGATAAATGTTCGGATCCTCTCCTCAGCAAATCCCGCAGTGTGTAGTGGCTCATAAGTCGAGTTCTGTGTGGTTTATTAATCTTCTTTGTCTTCCTGCGGAGTGTTCCTGTTCAAATTCGAATCGACTTTACCGAACAGCAATATTAAGAGCAGGGGAAAGGGAGGATGATTGAAAATTTTTTACACCAAATGGAAACAAGAAGACTCAACAAAAATAATTCTGCCAAATATGAAGAAATTCACAGACAAGTCAGAATATTATGTAAGGAGGCAAAAGAAGCATGGCTTGAGGAAAAGTGCTTAGAAATTGAAACACAACACAACAGTCAAAATACCAAATTAGTGCACAAAAGAATTCAGGAACCTACTAATAAAAGAACAAGTACATCAACAGGCTAAATCATAATAGAAAAAGATCAGATTCTACATGTATGGACAGATTATGTGAAAAACCTTTATGATGATAACAGAGACGAACAGTATGATATTAGATTTAATCATGAAGGACCGCCAGTTTTGAAGATGGGAGTTCGAAATGTTCTTAAGCTATAAGTGGCAAGGCCCCCCCCCCCCCCCCCCATACTCCTCTGTATGAAATGTTCTTAAGCATATGATAGCTGGCAAGGCCCCCGGTAGAGATAACATCACAACAGAAATGATTGTAAAAAGTCGCTTAAAAGTCGACAGGGTTTTCGACAGAGCCCGACAGAACTCGACAGAGTCGACTTCATTGCACCGGGATTTTATCCCTGTCAGCATCCCCAATAAGGCCTTACAGGAGTAATGAGTTAACACTAGTCTAGTAGAGAGACACCAGACAGGGAAGACACCGAGTACTATTAATAGCCTCACAAGGAGACACATTTGTGTCAGACCAGAGGTCGATAAGTACAGATGAGCGAGGGCTTTCCCCAAGCAATTGGGTAGCTGGTCCTTGCGAGTAACCGTGATATGCCAGGTTACTCGAACTCACTAGCCGGCGTGCTGGCAAGACCAGGCACGCAATAATAGCTACGGCACGGAGAGTAAAGTGTCCGTGCTTGTCCACGCAATGTGTAGCGTGTGGACAGACTGACTGGAGACGGTAGAGAGAGCAGACGTATCCTTGATCAATGCGATAGCTTTCTAGGCCATAGGCAAACATAGGACTGTTCATTTAGATTGTGAAATGCTAGCATCATCTATCATCACGTTAATGCATTCATGTTGTGTAATGATGATGAAACATACGCTCGTAGAGCCATTCAAATGTCGGCTCTGAATAAATTGCATTCCTTTCGCAAATGTCATGAATTGTTATTTCGTGCAGTGCGAAAGTAGCGGAGTCTTGAGAAGCTGCAGCGCACAAGTCGCTGACAGGCTAGACCCCGAATTGGTGTCAGAAGTGGGATTTGAACCCACGCCCACAACAATTGAACCCACGCCCACAACAGTGGCGCTCGAAGGAACACACACATTTAGTACACTTACGCATACACATGTTAGAGAGTTAAGTACACGTTAGTTTATTAGAAAACACGCAAACAAACAGGAAAACGAACACATAAAAGATGCATACACCATTCAGTTCAAAGAACAATAACTCTAAATTCAGGGGACACAATAAATAATTAGAAACCTAAATGTAACAGTGAATATAGCTTTTTCACATGCGGAAGCAAGAAGGTGAACAGTAGAGCTGTGTGTATAGAGTTGGAGGGGATATTAATGGGAACATGAACACTTGGTGCTCATGTGTTGAACTCATAATAGAGTCAACTAGTGTGTGGGTTGTCATTTCGGGCAATTGGAGGAACAGGTCAAGACGGAAGTCAATAGGTGGAAGTCAAAAGACATAGGGTCAAACGACAGAAGCCAGGACATAAGTCATAAGACAACGGTTTCCGGTTCACTACCAATCCCTAAGATATCTATAGAACCAACTATACTGAGACATGGGCTACTGAATTAGCCAAGTGAAAAGATAGAACACTGTGAATGAAGGTAGAAGATATTGTTCTATCCCCAAACTAGAAAGTTCTAGACTTATTGGAGATCTGACAAAATTGGGACAACCAATTTTTCTTTTGAGACCAGAAGTGTTACAAACATGAGAAAAAGGGAAGTAACACTTCGCGGAGAGGGGAGGGGACCCTGTCAGCATCCCCAATAAGGCCTTAAGGAGTAATGAGTTAACACTAGTCTAGTAGAGAGACACCAGACAGGAGAGACACCGAGTACTATTAATAGCCTCACAAGGAGACACATTTGTGTCAGACCAGAGGTCGATAAGTACAGATGAGCGAGGGCTTTCCCCAAGCAATTGGGTAGCTGGTCCTTGCGAGTAACCGTGATATGCCAGGTTACTCGAACTCACTAGCCGGCGTGCTGGCAAGACCAGGCACGCAATAATAGCTACGGCACGGAGAGTAAAGTGTCCGTGCTTGTCCACGCAATGTGTAGCGTGTGGATAGACTGACTGGAGACGGTAGAGAGAGCAGACGTATCCTTGACCAATGCGATAGCTTTCTAGGCCATAGGCAAACATAGGGCTGTTCATTTAGATTGTGAAATGCTAGCATCATCTATCATCACGTTAATGCATTCATGTTGTGTAATGATGATGAAACATAACGCTCGTAGAGCCATTCAAATGTCGGCTTTGAATAAATTGCATTCCTTTCGCAAATGTCATGAATTGTTATTTCGTGCAGTGCGAAAGTAGCGGAGTCTTGAAAAGCTGCAGCGCACAAGTCGCTGACAATCCCATATGGCTCTGTCTCTTTCCGCAGCACGGAAAGCGTCGCACAAAGCACGAACTCCGTAGCTCTAGCGACGACCCACAGGAGTCTCCGAAAAATTTCACTCGTGAACTGAAGGACACAGCCTGGAATTGAACTCACAACCTTCGGAGCCCGAGTCAAACGGCTTGACCACTTCGCCACAGAGACTCCCAAAATGGTTAAAGCTTTAGAAGAATATGGAATAGATCAAGTCACCAGACTGCTGAACACATTATATGATACTGGAGATATACCTTCTGAATTATGTAACTGTATTTATTGCAATCCCAAAGAAATTAGGGGCCTTGGAATGTGATCAACATAGAACAATTAGTATAATGAGTCACATCACAAAGATTTTGCTACGAATTATCATGCAGAGTGAGGAAGAAGATACAACCTGAAATAGGGGAAGAACAATGTGGGTTTGTAGAAGGAAAGGGTACAGTAAATGCTGTGTATATGCTGCGAACAGTTATTGAACGTGCTATAGAAGTAAACAAGGATATACACCTTTGCTTTATTGACTACACAAAGGCTTTTGATAGAGTCAGTTACTTAGTTAGTCGCAGTTCCAACTTCACAGCAACGGGTCGTCCCCATTATGCTCCGTTCCTGTGCCTGTGAATATCACACAAAACGCTCCCCACTGCCCAATGTGAAAAGTGGAAAAGACAGGAGTCTCGACAAACAACAGCCCGCACAGATACACTGTGCATAATGCCGCCGCCAGAATGTCAACACACCAGTCCCACACGAAACACCCAGTTCATCTCTGATGGAATCGGCAGTCATTTCCCTAATTGGATGTTTCCTAGATGTTCACCCACACAGTCCACGAAAATACAGTTCATCACCGACGGCAGTGGCAGTCAACCAGAAGCCCAGCAGCCACGCACTTCTGCATAAGGCAAAAACCAGTCATCTCTGGGACATAGTCACCTGCTATCGCTCCGAACATGCAGTCACGTTTAAAAAAAAAAAAAAAAACTTGGGCAGATTCGAAAGCATTTCACACGAAACTCACAGCTCACAGTGTCATGCCACGCACTCACTCAGTGTCAGAAGTCGGGGTGCCCCACCGGCTGGATGAAAATATTATTCACTGGCGAGCAACCCTAAGTAGTCAGAAACTGACTAGGGACAAAATCTATATGGCTGAAGTACAGATTAAGCCCATGAATATCCAACGAACAGCTCCAAGTGGCTCGTTACAAAATGAAATGAACTGTGCTGAATATTCGCCAAGGAATGGGAAAGCAGAAGGTTAGCTAAGATAGATGTTTAAGTCTAAATATATTAGTATAGACGACTATCTCAGTACAGGTTTTTTCTCCCTGACTGCTCCCTTCCTTGTGTCTAAGTGAACCCCCACCAATGTACACAACAACACGTATGCACAATTGGAATTAAAATTATAACGAGAGAACTATGAGTTACAATATTACAACATTTATTTACTAATCATAGACATCTGATGGTTTTTAATATGAGGATGATGATGAAATCATATAACATATTGTGATGAGAAACATTACGTAACTTTACTTGTTACTTCATCTATCTGGAACTGTGGTCCAGATCCCCACTCTCCAGTAGACTCAACAAAAGAAACAGCTTGCCGGTATTCTGACGATCCTGTCAGTCCTGACACTCCTAGTCAGTAGTCTCTAGTCTTGAAATCTATAACATAGGTGCTCCTTGTGAGAGCTTGAAAGAAAGTCAAGAATGTGTTATATCAGTTCTACATCAGCGCAATCCTAATTAAAACATATCATAACACAAACATATACAATGACCAGTCTGGCCAAGTTTATCTTCCAGCTCTACTGCGTTCACCATCCTCCTTCTCCCTACTGTCTTTAGTCTGGGACGGGCTTTTCAATTGTCTCACACGCCTGTAATGATTACATTTCTGCCGCCCAATGTCCATGTCACTAATACAGAAATTCTGTGTCATACAGCCGCTCCGTCCAAAGTTGGGTTAGCAGCTCACACGGTCGGTAATGGTATTATAATAATGCCTGATCATCCGGGCTTACCAGCCGGGACCAGTAGCTGTGCCAGACTTCCGTGAATTACCCTCCACCATATGATGAAAAAGGTTTAGCACCATACACCCCATAACACTTGTGGGTAATGTCTGTACCATTACACCTCTGCTACAAATGCAATCGATGGTTAGTGTGCCAATGCGCACACCATAATATAACACTTCCTATTGGTAGGCTTGCATATGACAAATCAATATACCAAACATGAAATACCCATAAAACATTAATTAAACTAGACATATTATGATACTTTAACATAATAGCATAATGCACTAGTTAGTTTGTAGGTATACGAAATGAGACGTATATACACAAAAAGAATAGGTACGAAGCATATTCCTAGCATCGTATATTCATATGAAATTACACATACATACATCAAACATATCTGTAAACATGATATTACTTCAAGATGGACATCTAATGATACTCAACATAATAGCATCAGGCATTATTAATGAGTACTAATATTGTATCGCTACAAAATGCGATATACAACAAGTCTAATTGAAGTTCCCACACCGACCAGCCATATTTGCTGAGCTTCCCGGTTTAATCACCACTTAGTTACTGCTGTTGTAAGAATTAAATAAATAGTCAGTTGACTATATTCTGTACAACAAATGCACACACCAAAAAGAGACTAGTCTAGTTTACAAAGAAATGACAAGCATCTACCAAGACACCTAAAAGTATACTTAGACAATGATATGCCTTTCACAAGTTTCTACTTCTCAGAAGAGTAATACATGAAGCACAACGATATTGAACCCAGAACTTAGAAAGAACACTCAAGTAACCTACGCCAAAGATAGTTCTTGAAATAACCTAGATCAGATATAGACTGAAAATCGGTCCATCCATCTAAGAGACTTACTAAGGGACTAGTTACTAAGAAATCCTTCCTAGAAGTCAACATAATAATCATGAATATGACTACAGACATTGAACTGGCTGCCTACCTGTTCTGAAGTCAGACTTAATCTAAAGGGAACATGTCTAGTGGGGTTTTTATACCAAGTCTAGCAGTAGACACTTATCTCCCAGGAATTCCATTCCTAAATTCTTCTTATCTCCTCCTGACGTTAATTGCAATTAACTCCAAGTCTGTCCAGTCATAAAAATTCTTTCTGCATGCACACTAGCCTTCACCATAGTGTCACACCTGGATGGTTTTGAGTTGCCAGCCCCAGATCAGTTTCACAGTCTTATCAGTGATTTCACACCTTTCTACAAGTAATTGCCTTTATTCACCCAATGGCCCAGTTCATTGTTGATTCAGCCAGGGTCTACCTGGGCAAGAAGGTGCCAATGTGTCTGTGTGGTGTCATAGCCCGTCTGGGTCAGCAGTTTCCTAAGGTGTAGACTAATTTAAATTATCTAGTTGTGTCCGTCTCAAGTAGCCCATTTTACTTGCCATCTGCAAGCTTACGTCATGGCTAGAGGCTTTTTGTGAATAATCTTACCTCACGACTAGATAGCCTTGGAGTAGCGTGATTAATTCATTCTTTCTCAATTTGGCCTCTCAAATTTGGAGACCGAGAAAAATATTCTGGGATGTTAAGGCGGCATTACCACGACACTCAGTAGCAGGGCGACGGAACCATCAAGCCTCCTTAGTCGCCTCTTACGACATGCGTGGTAGGCTACAGTGTTGCTATTCTTTGCTTCCCGTATGGGCCCCGGCAACTCACGGGAGATTATAATTATTTTATACTGTCTCTTTTGATAGAGTTAGACATGTCAACATGGTGGATATGCTTGCAGTTCTACAAATTGATGGGAAAGACACAAGACTTATAAAAAAAACATATATTGGAAACAACAAGCTGCCATAAGGATTGATAATGAAGTGGGACAATATCAGCCTATTAAGAGAGGTGTTAGGCAGGGATGTGTAATGTCTCCAGATCTTTTTCCCCTATACTATAGTACTTATACAGTGAAAATATTTTCAGAAATGTAGAAGACATGGACGAGACAGGAACACTGAGCTGATCCACGACACTGGTGATCGAGTGAAATGGCGAGTCATGGCCGCCCACGCTTTCCGGCATGGCACATGATTGATTGATTGATTGAGAAGACATAAAATTAAATGGAATCAGCATTGGAGGACGAAACATCATTAACATTAGATATGCAGATGATATAGTATTAATTGCAGACAATGAGCAGGACCTGCAACAATTAGTAGATGTGGTTGTTGTACACAGTGAGCAGCTGGGGTTAGAATTAAATTGTAAAAACATGACCAGAAGGTTTCTTTTCCAGAGGTTGTTATGGGAGCAAGGTTCTGCAAAGGACATGCAACTGAATGAATGCTATTGACCATTTGAGTTTATCTCCGAGTTTTTGTACTCATTTCAGCAGTTGTTGGAAACATGGCGGCATGTTTATTTGTTTATGTTGAATGTTGGACACACTCTCAGTTTGGTAATAATATTGAATATTGTACTACTAGTAACTACAGCATTGGCGGCTTCCTGGCCTAGAGGTTAGCGACTTTTCTCCGTAATATCGTATACTATCGTAAGTAACGTGACGACGGTGAGAATCAGCAGTGGTTCGATTCGCGTCGGTAACTTACGGGGGTATGTGAGCCGGCCGCTCAGAAAGCAATGGCAAACTACTGAGCGTAATCTTGCCAAGAAATCAACAATCAGCTGAAAGATGCTGATGTTGACAGCGATGTCTTTGTTACTTCTTCTTTTCCACTCTCCACTTTGTGTGTCCCTAATGGGTCCAAAGATGCGTCTTAAAATTTTGTTCTCAAAGGTTTGTAACAAGGCTTCGTCTCCTTTCGTTGTACTCCAGGTTTCAGAGCCATACAGCACAACTGGTCTGATCAGTGTTTTGTATATTGTGATTTTGGTGTTACGAGATAGCTCCTTTGATTTTAGTAGATGTTGTAGTGCATAGTATATCTTATTTCCAGAGTTGATTCTAGTTTGTATTTCTTCCCTTATGATGTTGGAGCAGTTGAAGATTGTACCCAGGTATTTGTATGTTTCCGCTCTTTTAATGGTCATATTATCTATTTGTATGTGGCCAGAGTTTCTAGCCATTCCGTCTCTTGAAATTACCATATATTCTGTCTTATCTTGGTTGATAACCAGCCCCATCTGTTGGGCTTTTCCCTTTAAGTGAGTCAATATTTCCAATGTCTTTTGTTCACTTTGCCCTATAATATCTATATCATCTGCATAACCAAGCAGCTTGGATGTTCCTCCAATATCACATTCCTCCTTTACCTTCCTTACAACTTTCTCTAGAGCCAGATTGAAAGAAAACAGTATGGCTATGTTTAATACAATAAAGGGACATCTTTATATTATGTCCATGATGAATATATATCTATATTCAGTTTCATATGTCCTCGCCCACATGCGCTTGCAGTCATTCTCTGTGTAAGCTGAACGCACACATTAACTTCATTTAGCCATTCACACACTCGGCATCCTTGGCTTAGTATATTGATGCACCGAGCGTTCTAAAGCGTTTTACTTTTTATAGCATTATCGATGCTCATTATGTCTTGTCGTACTCACTTTATTCAGTCATGTGAAATTCAGTCATGACTCTACTTCTGTCTCGCATCGTTCTCTGTCCTTCAGTCCAATTCCTAACTGCATCCTATCCTGTCTCCGTCTTGAAACACACTGCCCCTGGCTGTGTTACGTTTTATCTTTTTTGTCCCTACATCTTTCACCTGTCACGGGTCATACTCTCAGAGACATGTTCACCCCTGCATGTCTATCCTCTGGTCAGTGGGCGTGTCACTCATCCTTGAAATTGGGTAACCATGTCTATGCAGTTCTGAGCTGATTCTTGATGTCTGCACCAATTGATATTTATCTCGTGTCTGTCGGATTATCAATTTGTGTCTATATCTGTCATCTGCACCTGTTATACACTTTTGTTAATATGTATCTAATATAGAACTGTGACCTTCTGCCCCTCCTCCCCAAATGTTGCACCCTTCTAATTTAGAAATGTGGCAAATTATTTTTCTTATTACATTTTTGAGGAATATTTATTTTTCCCCATGCCACAGGTCTATATTCTTTGCCATTCTATTGTAGATAGTGTCTTGTTTCCTCGCGGTTAGAGTGTCCCTGTATATTCTTCATGGCTGTGTTGGGTGCACACTTTCTGCATGCACACTAGCCTTCACCATAGTGTCACACCTGGATGGTTTTGAGTTGCCAGCCCCAGATCAGTTTCACAGTCTTATCAGTGATTTCACACCTTTCTACAAGTAATTGCCTTTATTCACCCAATGGCCCAGTTCATTGTTGATTCAGCCAGGGTCTACCTGGGCAAGAAGGTGCCAATGTGTCTGTGTGGTGTCATAGCCCGTCTGGGTCAGCAGTTTCCTAAGGTGTAGACTAATTTAAATTATCTAGTTGTGTCCGTCTCAAGTAGCCCATTTTACTTGCCATCTGCAAGCTTACGTCATGGCTAGAGGCTTTTTGTGAATAATCTTACCTCACGACTAGATAGCCTTGGAGTAGCGTGATTAATTCATTCTTTCTCAATTTGGCCTCTCAAATTTGGAGACCGAGAAAAATATTCTGGGATGTTAAGGCGGCATTCCACGACACTCAGTAGCAGGGCGACGGAACCATCAAGCCTCCTTAGTCGCCTCTTACGACATGCGTGGTAGGCTACAGTGTTGCTATTCTTTGCTTCCCTTATGGGCCCCGGCAACTCACGGGAGATTATATTATTTTATACTGTCTCTTTTGATAGAGTTAGACATGTCAACATGGTGGATATGCTTGCAGTTCTACAAATTGATGGGAAAGACACAAGACTTATAAAAAAAACATATATTGGAAACAACAAGCTGCCATAAGGATTGATAATGAAGTGGGACAATATCAGCCTATTAAGAGAGGTGTTAGGCAGGGATGTGTAATGTCTCCAGATCTTTTTCCCCTATACTATAGTACTTATACAGTGAAAATATTTTCAGAAATGTAGAAGACATGGACGAGACAGGAACACTGAGCTGATCCACGACACTGGTGATCGAGTGAAATGGCGAGTCATGGCCGCCCACGCTTTCGCGGCATGCACATGATTGATTGATTGATTGAGAATAACATAAAATTAATGGAATCAGCATTGGAGGACGAAACATCATTAACATTAGATATGCAGATGATATAGTATTAATTGCAGACATGAGCAGGACCTGCAACAATTAGTAGATGTGGTTGTTGTACACAGTGAGCAGCTGGGGTTAGAATTAAATTGTAAAAACATGACCAGAATGTTTCTTTTTCCAGAGGTTGTTATGGGAGCAAGGTTTCTGCAAAGGACATGCAACTGAATGAATGCTATTGACCATTTGAGTTTATCTCCGAGTTTTTGTACTCATTTCAGCAGTTGTTGGAAACATGGCGGCATGTTTATTTGTTTATGTTGAATGTTGGACACACTCTCAGTTTGGTAATAATATTGAATATTGTACTACTAGTAACTACAGCATTGGCGGCTTCCTGGCCTAGAGGTTAGCGACTTTTCTCCGTAATATCGTATACTATCGTAAGTAACGTGACGACGGTGAGAATCAGCAGTGGTTCGATTCGCATCGGTAACTTACGGGGGTATGTGAGCCGGCCGCTCAGAACTGAGAAAGCAATGGCAAACTACTGAGCGTAATCTTGCCAAGAAATCAACAATCAGCTGAAAGATGCTGATGTTGACAGCGATGTCCTGTAAAGGATATGCAAACATTTTTTTTTAACTACAGCATTCATTTATCGTTGACTGGTGTTAAATATCGTCACACTATCTCTCACTAGAAGGTCTCGGAGACCAAACAGCCTGCTTCATGTTCCGAAGATTGTGGGTTCAAGGCTCAGTCATTCTCAGTCCATGTGAGGAGCAGCTGGCCGAGTGGCTAGAACGCCAGACTCTCCTTCAGGAGACTCGGGTTCGATCCCTCGGTAAGGTGTGGGATTTTTTTCTGTGGGGAAAAAAAGAAAATCCAAACCTGCACAGTTCGCAACTGCACTAGCCAGGCGGCCTTAGGCTCAAAGACCCCTCTGCCATACACCGCAGGTACTATATTGACAGTAAATGACAGTTGACAGAGGCTCAGTCATTCGGGTCATGGGTGTAGTGGAGTTTCCTCAGAACTCCTGTGGGGTCGTCACTGGAGCTACAGATTTTGTGTTCTGTGCGGCGTTTTCAGCAGGCTGCGCCGTGGAAAGAGACCGAGCAAATGGGATGAAACATGGTGCGATGAAGTTGATCCTCTCTTTCAGCCTCCCTCCTTCCCCCTCCATTATTCACCTCATTCTGTCTTCTCAATATTATTGTAGCCTACAATGTAGGTCTTCCTCTATTTCAGATCTTCCCTGTCAGTTATATGGCACTAGTATTACTATTACTAGTTATAGACATTACTGTCAATAGACTTTCTTGTTTATTCTATCTTCAGGTTTTCTCAGTCTGTGTCCTACCTAGCATCAGTGTCGTTTCCTCATTTCTTGATTCACTTGTATTTTAGTTTTCTTCATGAACTCCACATTAGTGAATGTGTCATACCACTTTAGTCCCTTTATTCTACACAGGCACCAATGAATGAATGTGTGTAGTCCATTAATAATTGGTTGAGACATTCCCAATGTTTCTGATATATACAGTTAATACAGCAGTAATGATTTAACAATTGAGATGACAATATTTGTTAGCGCTGTGGAAGATATTTTATATACTTATTTTAGTATCACTATATGATTCCCCCATCTTTGTCTACAGTGGTACATAAATAGATGTATGATTCCACTTCTCAAAGTGAGGTTTCAGTAAGGGAAATCATAGAGAGAACTAGACAAATCTTCTTACTTCTATCTATTATTATTCACTAAGAGAGATCTGGTTGTCATTTGCTATGTTTACTCTTATTATTTTCAATATTCACCTATGAATTTTAGACCAAGTTGTTGTGACATCCCATCAAGTGTCTTTAGATAGTTTAATGACACTTCCCTAATTTTGGGAAGAAATAATTGAAATAAAAGAACACAATAAAAATAAGTTGGATAGAACTGACAAAATGAAATCCAATGATTCTTCTTCTTCTTTTGTTTACTTGAAATATGTCTATAATGTCTTTTGTATGAATTTAACTGTCTTTTTTAGTTCACTCAGTGGTCCATAGAGTTTATCTTCCATTGTCGTCTCTCTAGGCCAGAAGGTTTGCCTAGATATGTTGTATTTTGGACAGTCTTGGAGTATGTGCCCTGCTGTCTGCTGTCTGTCAATCCACATGTGCACATGGCTGTTTCACCAATCTTGAATTTTGTATACATGTGGTTGCGTAATATGTTGTGTCCTGTTCTAAGGAGCAGAACAATGACTTGTTCTGGTCTGTCCATAACATGGTAGTTGTCTTGAGCAGGATGTGGTGGCTTTCTGATTTGATCATTCTTTTCTTTTGGTGGTAACGGGCACATCAGGCTGTTCTTCTTTGGCTCCTTCCTTAGCCAATTGATAAGCTCTGTCATTTCCAAGTACTCCACAATGGGATGGTATCCACTGTATGGTGACCTCATGCTGACTGCTAAGTTCAGAAAGTATTGTCCTTAGTACTGGCAATTTTCCCTCGAGTACTGATTTTGCATCTGTCACTAGAACCACAGGTTGTGTACCATGCTGGTATTTAGTAATTTCTGTATTGCCACTATTGCTATCTTGATTGCCTCAATTTCAGCATCATAGTTATGGCAGTACTATTCTGTTGGTACTCTGGCCATGTCCCTAGTACTATTTGGGTACTCTATGTACACTCCCGCTCCTCCATTACTAACAGCATTTTGTGCTGACCCATCTGTGTAGACTTGGATCCAGAGGTCCTGTGGGTATTCTTCATCAAGGAAGCTAAAAGTAGCTGTTCAGCGCTGTACACTGATCTGTTCTTGTCAAATATTCCTCTCACTTTTGTCTGGATTTGTAGTGATAGTCTATGATTATCTTTCCATGGAGTTCACTCTGGAATAGTTTTCAGGGGGATATCAACTGTGGGCATATCGGTGGTTTCTCTGCAGAGTCTTTTGGTCTTGTGAATAAAACTGCTTCTTTTCAACCGCCCCATAGTTAAGTTTTCAAATCTATTCTTTATAGGGTGGCCTGGCAAGCTGAGGAACTTTTCTGCTCATATTAGCATTTTCGTAGGTCTGTGCGCTCTCCGTGCTTGTGTTCTCCCCACCTTCTCCATCTCCACTATTGGGGTTGATCTCATCTCTCCTGGGGTGACTCTAAGTGTTTGATTTTGCACATTATCTAGCTCTTGTAGTGTAGTTTTTGAGGCTGAACACGATACAGTTGAACCGTATTCCTGGTGTGGTCGTATGCTCTGTTGATAAACCTTGCTAAGCATTTTCCCACTGGCTCCCCATGTGGTTCCACTTAGTTGTCTTAGGATGGCTATTTTCCTTCTGGCTTTTGCTACTGCTTTATTGATGTGCTTTCTCCATGTCAGCAGGTCATCAAATGTTACTCAAAGGTATGTTGGTTCTTCTCTTAGGGGTATTCCTTTTATGTGTAAGATCCCTGCCTTTTGTTTTGGAGAGAGGGTAAGCAGTCTTGCTGCACTTGTCAACGTTTATGCTGACACACCATCTATTAGCCCATGCAACAAATGCATCTACAGCTCTTTGTAGTGATCTGGTGGCCACTGATGCATGCTCATTTGTGCTCCATAGAACCAGGTCATCAGCATACATTACTGATTTAATTCCATGCAGTAGATTAGCAACAAGATCATTGATGAAGATTAGAAAAAGTCTGGGGGACAAGACTCCACCCTGGGGAACACCATGACACAGTAGTACATTCTTGCTCTTAAGTCCGTCTATCTGTACTTGGGCTCTTCTGTTGTGCAAGTATGCTTTCACCCATTTGTACATTCTTTCATTGACTTTACAGTTTCTCAGTTTCTTCATGAGACCTTCTTACCAGACTTTGTCAAAGGCTTTCTTCAGATCTATACACAAATTTCTTCTCTTGGAATGCATCCTCAATTTCTTGAGAGAGGTAGGTTGTCTGATCTTCCATAGAATAGCACTGCCTACAACCAGCCTGCTGTGGCACAAGGATGTTTTCACTTTCAATGTACCACTGCAGTCTGTGATTGATGATGCGCTCCATTGTTTTGCAGAGGCAGCTGGTGAGACTAATTGGTCTGTAGCTGGAGGCAATGGAACTATCTTTCCCTGATTTTAGGAGGGATATCATGATTGCTTCTCTCCAGGCTTGTGGAACACTGTCTAAGATCCTGCTGTTATTTGAAGATCTGCAACAGCTTTGCTTTGACCTCTGTTCCAAGGTTCCTGATTATTTAATTGGAGATACCATCAGCTCCTGATGACTTTCTCATTTTCAGTTTTGATATGGCTAGCTCCAATTTGTTGATTGTGATAGGTGCCTCCAGAACCTCATGTATTATTTCATTCTGTCCTGTACATTGCCATTTCTCTTGAATCTCTTGTTGTTTCCACCCCGAGAGGTGCTGCTTTTACTTACAAGCTTCTTTTCTACAGTTAGAATGACTGGCTGATGGTCACTGCCACCAAGTTGTTTCCCAACAATTTGTGTAATGTTCCACTCTAAGTCTGGTGAATGGAAAGTCAGGTCAGGTGTAGTTGTAGTGTGCCATGATCTCGAGTAGAAAGTATGTAGGTCGGACGGCTTGTTAATCAAAATAATTATATTCTCATGCTGCCAGTCTTCCAGTCTGTCTCCCCTCTGGTCCATTTGATCATAGCTCCTGTCTGTGAGTGGCTGTTGAAATCGCCACACACAATCATTTTTTCTTTTAATGGTGGTGTGTCCAGTGTCTGTGGGCGGTCACTTGGACAGTAGTAATCTGTCAGATGTAGGTCTATATTGCCTGTCTTAAGTTTAAGTGTCTGTGTGATACTCAGCCCCTTCCATGTAAAATTCAATTTGGAAAGTAGTGATGTTATATTTTTTTTTTTCACAAGGGTCTGTATCTCACCCTTTTGCCTGTCATTTTTGGTCAGATCAGTAACACTGGTGGCCTCTGATTTCAAAATCCAATGGTACCTCATGCAAGACTCTAAGTTGATTGTATATCTATATATTATTATTTGGTTGTGAATGGATTGTGTCCTTCAGCTGCACAATTGACAAATAAATGCTACTGCCGGTTGGTCGACTTTTGTCAAAAGAATTGTGGGAATCAGTGGACATAGACCTAGATAGGAAGCCTTTTGTGGCAGGGGTCAAAGATCAACTGTCTCTGACTTACCACATTATATTTTATCACAATCTTTCCTTTTTCACTGTATTCCCCATTTGGTATGGGACACCAATCTATTCAGCTCAAGCTGTTCTATCTTTTGCTGCCTCATGTAACTGCCGATGTCCTCCTGATATTATTCACTTCTATCTCTAACTCTCTTCTCCTTGTGTTTTTAGGTCTTCCTTTATTTCAGTTGCTCTGTCAATTCTGGCTTTTCACATCATACAATTCTCAGGTACTCTCAGAGTATGTCATATGCAGTACAGTATTCCTTCTTGATGCACCTTGTATTTGTTCAGTTCTCTCCAGGAGTTCCACATTGGTGATTCTGTCATACCATTTTAGTCCACCTATTTTCACCCAGTCAACAATGAATGAATGTTTGTAGTTTATTAATAATATTGCATGTCATTCTCCATGTTTCTGATCCATACAGTAGTACTGTTTTAATGTTTTACTTGAACAATCTTTCTAAAAATACAAATTTTTTTTTTTACTTCTACAAATGTCCAATTGCTATGAAAGTCCTCTTTCCCTCTGTATTCCTATTGTATTATCTTTATAGTTGACTCATCTGTGTCAACATTGCTACCTAAATAAGTGTATAATTCTGCCTCTTGAAGTGAAGTTTCACCAAGTGAGATCAGGCTATCATTTGCTTGATTTATTCTCATTATCTTTGTCTTTCCCTATGCATTTTTACACTTAATTGTTGTGACCTCCTATCCAATGTGTTTAGCTAAATCTTGCATCTCATTTCAATGTGTGGGACAAGAAGGCAATGTCATCAACAAAGTCCAGATCATCGAGCTTCAGTGCACCAGCAGACAATATTGGGACCAAATGTACCTAATTGTTAAATGTAGGCACGCTTACAAATTTCATGTTAGAAGCTCAAAAAGTAGAATTACAGCTACTAAGCAACAATTTAGAGAGACCATTTATGACAAGATTTTCTTGTTTTTCTCGTCAATTGAAGACTCATTATTGGATGTATGGAAGGAGGAAAAAGGTACAACAAGGAATGGCTGCCACCATACATATTGCATCAACTTTAATGTGTGTATGATGTGTGACACAAGTAATAAGTATTTTCCATAAAGCTGTCATGTATTGTTATGTTATTGTTATCATGATAAACTGCACTGTGATTGTGAAGAACTCAAGTTCTTAAACAGGACTTGAGGAATAACATATCATAAATCATGTCTTGAAGTAATCATTAGACATGTTGTATCATTAATCATCTTGAAAAACAAAATATCAAATTCATGTATGTAGTTTATGTTTGCATACAAATGCAACTTACAATCACTTTCAGACTGACTGTAAACATAAGATGGAGAATAAACTACCATCAGGCGTCAAGATAGAACAATCTGAAGTCTGTGTAGGTCAAGGTAAGATTAAGTGTAATATAACGTAACAGTTAGTTGAATATTATTTACAGAATGTTGCAGTCAACCCCAGCACTTATTGGCCATTTGATTAACTAGATAATTCTACATTTATAAGTTTGCCATTGCTTTCTGAATTGTCAAAGATCAAAATCAACACAATAACAGAATGTAAATCTACTCAGACACTGGGAAAAATAAAGTCATGGGTGTGACCAAGTATCCACCAGATCCACACAGCTCTGCAATTGAGCAGAGTAGAGTACTCTCTTGTCCTGGCAATCAGAAATTTCTGTCATTTCCTGTCAAATTTCTGTAAAAAATCCCTTTGTGAATATGGGAGTCAAGAGAAAACCACCACATTATCTTCCCAAGACAATTTAAAATAGGATTGTGGAATGTCAGGACATAGGTGAGATAGAAAAGTTAAATGATGTCATGAAAGAAATAAAAAATATGTGAATATTAATATTCTAGGCATGAATAAGATGAGGTGAAAGAGATCTGGAAAAGTAATAACAGACAGTTAAAGTTAGTTGCATATCCTTTACAGGATGTTTGCAGTCAACATTTTTTGCTGTTGTTGATCTCTTGGAAAGTTTACGTTCAGAGTAGTTTCGAACGCGGGTATGTGGGATTATGAAAGACGTCCGTAACCCCTTCGCCACGGAGACCAGCAATAACAGACAGATACACAATAATTTGTTCAGGAGGTAATACATACGGAAAAGGAGCAGGACTAATGTGTAAATGAACGAACGAACAACGAACAAACTTTATTTTTGAGGGGGTAACAAATTGGGCAAGCAGGCCCGTCTTACATTCGGCCCTTCCAATCACTCATGTTCATCAGTGCATAGTGCATTCACATAGGAAAAAACACATCGTCAAATGAATGTTGTAAGCATAAACAATGCATGTTACCATGTTATGAGACAAATCCCCCATCTACCCACCCATCTATCTATCCGCATGTCCCCCACACACACATCCACCGCCCAACCACACACATACCCACAGGCACATACATGACCCCATCCATCCACGCATCCCCCAACCAACACATCCCAAACACACCCCCACATACATCATCTCCCTACCCACACACACACACATCTCCCACCCACCATACATCCCCACCCACCCACACACCCAGTTACACATGCATGCAACCACCCATCCATACCCACACACACACATCCTCCACCCATCCCATAACCTACCAACACTCACCCACCCATGTAACCTCCATCACCCACCCACACACCCCCAAACACTCAGCCAAACACACATCCCCCAACCACATTTCCAACACCCACACACACACACACATATTCCCGCCAACTCACATATCCTGCACTTACCCACACACAACACCTAAGCCCACCCACACATCCCCCACTTGCACACATATCACCCACCACACAATCTCCCCCACCCACACATCCCACACCCACACATCCCCTCCCACCCCCAACCTACACACACTCACCCTCCCACACATCCTCCACCCACCCACTCGCCAACCATCCCACCCTGATCTCCAAACCCCAATCACACATCCCTTAACTACACATCTCACCACCCACACACACACACAAACACATCTCCCCACCCATTAACACATTCCTCATCCAAAAACACACACCAACCACCCACACACACCCCACCACCCACATATACGCCACTGACACACATCCGCCTTCTCACCCACACACACATCCCCCACCCATACACTCATCTCTCACACACATCCACCCACTCACGTACTCATCCATCAACCACTCACACCCACACATCACCTACCTACCCATCAACACATGCATCTCTCATCTACCTTCCCACCCACACACACCCCAACCACCCAGCCAAACACACATCCCCCATCCTCACATACATCCTTCATCCACCGGCACATCCCACACCTCCCCCATTCCACACAACACACCCACCCATAAATGCACCCCCCCCCCCCCCCATACACACATCCCTCCACATTCATTCCCCATACACATCCCTGCCCACACACACAAATCTCTCCACCCACCCACACATCCCCCACCTACAAACAGCCTTACCGGCCACACATACATCTTCCACCCACTCACACACTCAGACCCACACAGACATATCCCACTCACAGACACCCCTTCCCCCCCCCCCCCCACACCCATCCACAACCCACACACATCTCTCACACACCCATTCACCCACCCAAATACACATTCCCTACCCACACCCCCAACCAACCAACACCCACATACTTCCAACCATCCTTCCAAATATCCCCACCCACACACACAACCCTCACACATATACATCCCCACCGACCACACATCCCCCACATTTGATGAGGAAACAGCTAAATCAGTTAATGGCTATTTAATTAAATCAGATATTATCGTCAAATTCAAAGTCAGGCAAGAGATATAAATATTATACAAGTGTAGGCACAAAAAACAAGCAGTAGTGAAGTGGAATTACAAACATTTTATGATAAAATAGAAATGGCGATGGATGAAAAATCTAAATATTGATTCAGGAGCAAGCCCTATTTCTCAGGGGTCAGTATATTATTTGTTAACACAAAGAAAAATATGAATGAATCTAAGATAAAGTTACATATTTTGAAATGAGCCAGTAAATGTCCTTTATTGGAGGCCCAGTCAAAGATATCAGTGTGTTAACACTTAAGTTATTCACACATCTCTATAGCTTTAAAGTACCCATCACATGTTGCATTTTACAGTGGCACAATAGAAAGAAATTTCTTCACTTTCTTTCTCAGATAAAATGAATATATAATATCAGGCCCTCATCATTAGATCTGTCTGCATGTCCAACAAGTAAGATACTGACGTATGGTTTTCCTGTATTTTAATTTCAAATCTTCATGACGATACGAGGCCATGTATGAAATCAATTCTCTACACTGCTTTTTTTCCCCCATTCACATACTTCTCTGAATCAATCACATTAAGCTTGTTTGAACATTGCAAGCAAACCTTCAAAGTCAGTGTAGGGTCTGTAATTGTTGGCAATACAGTACAATGCCATGAAATGTACGTTCATGTGTTGCAGCATATTAGCATCCTTTTTCTTCTCTCACTTTGCTAAAGGAGCACATTCAGGATTCTTTCGTTGTACTTTCAGCCGTCTGACACTTGAAGTACATATAGGAATTGTGGTGCTTTGTAAATTTCCAATTTAAATGGTCCCAAACATCAAAACATGACTTTATAATTTTAGTCTGCATTGTTGGTGGGAAACTTACTGCTCACTTCACACTTCTTTCTTCATAGTGCAGCAGTGTTAGAAGTTCTTGCCGTGATTGCTGAAATTTTTGTTTGTGTGACTGAGGGATTTTAGAAACATCATCTTCAGTACAACAGCATCATTTACCAGCACTGGGGCTACATCAAAGAAGATCTGACACGAGAGCAAGAGAATGCCTGAGAAGAAAATGGACTGACAAAATCAAAGACTTTTGGTGCAATTACATGGAATGACACTATCCAGTGCCACTAATCAAGCCCTGGAATCGTTAACTATTCTTTCCCATAATGCTTGAAGGCAAACAAAGAAAATGATGATGATGATGATCTTCAATGACATTTTTTCATTGTCATCTAGGTCACATTCAGAAAGCAATGGCAAATCTACTGAACATAAATTTAAACCAAAAATGCTGTGGTTGACTGCGATGTCTTGTGAAGCATATGCAACTAACTATATCACAATAATAAATTTTACGTTGATCATTATGATCTTGAAAATTACAAATGGCATTTAAATTGGCTGACTTCTTGCCATCGTTCTCTCTTTATTGCTTCATGGTACATTTTAAGACATCGACCCACTTCAGAATAAATCTGTAATAGTACCATTTTATTTAGTTGCACTGGTCAGTTTACACTGACTTGTTCTGTTAATTTTCTACAATTTAAGTAAGCATAAAACAACATAATTCGACTCAGACTCACCAGCGTTGATGACACCTAATGTCCACATGATGTATCGTTATATGAGCTGCTATTGAAAAGAGAATGACTAACTCTGCACTCAAGTTACAAGACTTTTACCACTAACATGAACGTTTTGTTTTGTAAGTTCATGTCTTCAGCATTTAATGTTTTGGTAAGTCCATCAAAATTTGGATGTCATATTTTCTCTGTTTGTATCAGTTTTCAGTGTTTATGTCAGCTGTTTTCCTTGGTTGTGTCAGTTTTCATTGGTTGTTTAATTTTGTTGATGTTTCAGTTGTCCTTGAATGTGTCATTTTTGGTTTTTGTCACTTTCTTTTTGTGTGTTACATTTTGACATTTACATTTGACTATTTTGTTTTCTTTGGGTGCATCATTCAGCATTTGTATGAGCAGTTTTCCTTGGTTGTGTCAGTTTTCGTTTGTTATGTCAGTCTGTCGTTGTGCCAGTTTTTCATTTTTTTTTTGTCATTGTCATTTGTTATTTCATTTAGCTTAGATCATACGTCAGCTTAGATGATACATTACTGGCTCGTTGAGTTGAGTGAGGACGTGTTTTTGTGATCTCGTACTTCTCAGATTATTATTACTGCCAGCTGAATTCACCTATCATGGTTTCTTACATCAGTGTGATTGTTGTGATTCTGTGGATGTGGTTAAATAGTTTTTAGATTAATATAAGTGTTGATTTTTGCAAAAATGCGTGTTATATATAATATTCATTTCAAGTGATATTTGAACACTAAGTTGACTAATCAAGTGCATAAACTAACCAACCACTACACTGGGCTTCAAATTGCCTACGGCATGTCTAGAGTACAATACAATTGCTGCATTCTTCAAGCGTAGTTATTCATAACATTAAGCAATAATGTCAGGGAAAGGAGAGGGCTCTCTATTGGAAATGAATGGTGAAAGGACTCGCTCCAGTTTATGATCGGCTGTCAATAAAACTTACTACACAAAGAGAAGGCAGTCAAGAACAAGCTATCCATGTGTATGAATCTCGCTGGCTTAGTCGTCAAACACACCAACTTAGGCCAGTGTGTTACGGTTTCCTTCAACAACACACTCCATTATGAGGCATTTCGAACTTGTCTACTTAACTATTACAAGCTTGAACTAATTGAACCCAGACAAGATAAGTGCAGGGCCCATGTTGAAGAGCTGATTACGACGCCAGTGATTACGGTCCATTTTTACCACTCAAAAAATAAACTAATGGCACAAGAAAATGTTGAAAACATTAATCCTTGGCTAAAACTAGATTTTGTCGAGCTTAAAAACTCGATCATATTGACGTCACATTAATTGATACTTATTGTATATCTTTTATAATACTTTTTATTGTGTTTATACTGTGAGTGAGGGGGTCTTCACTGCTCATCCTTACTGATCTGTATACATATTTTTTAAAATAATTGACTGAGATATTATTGTTTCTCTGTACTTTAGAGAGTGTATTGTTATAAGGGACATAAGTTGGTGCATTTTGTGTTTTTAAAAAATGTATGATTACGCATTGTTAAAATGTCTAATAAGTATGAACACTGGCTCAATAATAATGGGTTCAGAATCGGGCATTTAAATATCTGCCATCTATTAGGGAAGCTGCCTGAACTATCACTTAAACTTAATCAAAATTTTCACATGTTTGGCGTTAGCGAATACAATTAAATGGTAACATCTCAGATGATGACATCGCTATCAGAGGTTTTAAAACCATTAGAAGAGATCCCTATCAAAAACAAGAGACGGGTATTGCAGTTTATATTTCTAATTCGCTTAACGCCCACCACAGGCTAGATTTTGAAACCTGTGAGATTAAGTGTGTATGGCTTGATGTTAAACTTCAAAATCGCATACCCCTAGTAGTTGGCTATCTTTATTGACACCCCAGTGCAGGAAACATCTGGTATGAAAATTTCACTACTATGATGGATGTAGTCTTTAGTAACACAAGAGAAATAATACTGCTAGGTTACTTCAACATAGACAATAACAAATCAAGCAAAACATGGGAAAACTTAATAGAGTCATATAACTTCCAACAGTTAGTCAAACAAGCCACTAGAATAACAAAATCATCTGTAACACTTATAGATCACATTTATACTACATGTGCTGACAACATCACCGAATGTACTGTATGTATTAATGCAATGAGCGATCACTACCCAGTATGTTGTACGTGGTCGAATAGAGGTACCAAAACTCTGAAACACAAACATAGAAGTATAAAATATAGAAATTATAAAAAATTTAAATCAAGATGTCTTTTTTCAAGACTTGCTCAACTCATCTCTGGACTATGTTTACCAGCTTCCTGACCCAGACAATGCTCTGGAGAACTGGCTGAAGACCTTTCTAAGCTTATTTGATAAGCATGTTCCATTTAAGGAAGTTTGTGTTAAACATCACACTAAGCCCCTGTGGAACACACATGAACTTATGTTGTTCCCTGGACAGGGCACATAAAAATAGAGATCTAACCATCTACCATAGTCTGAGAAACAAAGTTTAATATGTTATTCAAAAGGAAAAGAAAAAATATTTTAAGAACTTAATAATAGATAAAGCCAACACTAAAGATATATGGAAAGCAATTAATACCTTGACAAACAAACACAAATCATCACAATCATTACCATTAAATAAGGTTACATGTGATCAATTCAGTAGATTCTTTCAGTCCGACATAAACCAACTGAAGGCTGCAATACCAGATGCGCCTCAGGACATATCTTTATTATCATCATTCTGTGCGAACAAATGCTATGGAGACATTCCCGCCAACATACCGCTAATGACGACAACTGAAGTATTTACTCATCTCAGTAACCTAAAGAACAATAGCTCATCAGGACTAGATGGAATCAGTAATCAGATCCTTCACTATGCTGCACCAGCGATCTGCGAGTCACTAACTTTTATATATAATCAATGTCTCACCAAAGGTCACTTCCCATCAGCCTTTAAAATCACTAAAGTGTATCATTTAAAAGCTAGTTCATAAGACGATCGCCTCATGGGTAAATATAGGCCAATTTCCATATTATCCTCACTATACGAACCACTAGAAAAGCACATCCACAAAACAACACTAGAGCACTTAGTTCACCACAAACTAATAGTTGACAGTCAGTCAGTCATACAGCCCTAACAAACATGATAGAAAACTGGCATCAAAATATTAACATCAATACTCTATGTTGAGTGATGTTTATAGACTTTAGAAAAGCATTCAATATGATAGATCATACTATTCTAATTAAAAAACTAGAAACAATGAAAGTAAGCTCTAATATAGACATTAATAAAATTATTTTTATTAGACAAAAAACAAGTAGTATCACACAATAAATCTCTATCCCAAGCTATTACCATTAATATTGGAGTACCTCAGGGGTCTATACTTGGCCCTTTGTTATTTGCCATTTATATAAATGATCTTCCCATATATCTTTTGTCGTCCTGTGATCTATTTGCAGACAGTATATACAAACGCTATTGATCGTAATGTGCTTGAATTATCCTTGCAACAGGAAATAAATAGTGTAGTTAACTGGAGTCATGCAAATTATTTCTAAAACAATATCTATGTTAATAGGAACCAGGCAAAGACTTCACACTCTAAACTCATAGAAAATTCTTCAGCTGCACATTGACAGCACATCTATAGAAAGTGTAACTGAGCACAAGGCACTGGGTCTTATCATAGATCAAAATCTAACCTGCAATTCCCATGTTCATGCTCTAGTTAAACAAATAGCCAAATAAGTATACCAACTTGCCAAAATTAAAAATTTCCTTGAAGAAAACACAAGAAAGATATTCTATACTTCCCACATACAAACACATAGAAACCGACACAGATGCTACCAAAGAACTAGAACCAGTCATAATGAAAGAAGAAATTATAGAAGCTATCAGATAAGCACCATTGAACAAATCACCAGGACAAGATGAAATACCAAATGAACTAATTAAAGCAGCAAGAGAAGTAGGGACAGGATGGCTACATAGACTATTCAACCATGTTTGGGTAGAACAACAGACACCACGAGACTGGGGAAATGCCATAATTATCCCAATTTGGAAAACAAAGGCAGCAAAAGAGACTGCACACAATACAGAGGCATTTCACTGTTGAGTCATACTGGGAAATATTTGCAAAATTCTTGAGAAAAAGATTACGAACTACTATAGAACCCCAGCTAAGGCGAAACACAACTTGGATTTAGGAATAACAAAGGATACAAAGATGCCATTTTTGCTCTTAGACAACTTATAGAAATCAACTGAATTCAATTAAACACTCTACTTAGCCTTTGTCAACCAGGAAAAGGCATTTGCTAGAGTAGATAGAAACAAGCTGTGAGAAATCCTTAAACAATATGGAGTGAGTACACATCTAACAAACCTATGTAGAAGTTTATATAACAACAGTGAATGCATAGTGAGAGCAACTGGAGGACACTCAGAACCTTTCACCATAAGAAGAACCATCTGCAAATCTAACCATTAGAGAACTCCTGTTTGCGGACGACAAGCACTAATAGCAAAATCAGAAGCTGATTACAAGACCACATGAATAGTCTAAATAGGGAACATAACATGAAAATTAGCACAAGTAAAACAGAGGTAATGACTGATAACTAAAGAAGAAAAAGCAACAAAGATTACCTAAACAAACATCCTTGAAACAAGTAAAGAGTTTCAAGCACCTAGGAAGTATAATATAATCAAATGGCAAATCAGAAGACGAGCTCGGAAATAGATGCAATAAGGCAAACCAACTCATTGGACAAATGGCACCAATACTAAAGAACAAACATGTATCAATAACTAAGAAAGCACTTTACAACACAATCTTCCTACCAACTCTATGTTACCAATGCCAAACCTGGACAATGACAGAAAAAGAGAAAAGAAAAATCACAACAGAAATGAGATTCCTGAGAAGAATACTCAATGTATCAAGAAGAGATAAGATCAGAAATGAAGAAATCAGGACTAAAGTGAGGGTTATAGCTGCACTAGATTTTATTAGAAGGCAGCAAGTCAAATGGTTTGGCCATGCAAGTAGATTACCAACTAACAGTATACCACAACAACCAATGATGTACAGACCAGAGGGAAGCAGAGGAAGAGGCCGACCCTGTAAACGATAGACGCATTGAATAACAGAGTCTATGGGAACATCAATACATGAAGCCCATAAGCGGGCACTCTCCCGCTGTTTATACTTCACCTCGACACAGCAAGGTACAAGAGGAACAAGATGAGATGAGATTGATTATTGCTCCACAATCTGGGATGGATGCTCCCAAATCAATAACAAAACGCCTTATTTACTCCAGAAAAGGGCAGTGCATTTAATCAATGGTGATAAGCTTGCAGACAATGCTTCAGTTACTGCCACTCCACAAATGCCTACTTTTTAATAAGGCTAAACTTATTCACAAAATCCTATTTCAAAATGCTCCAAGCCACCTTTGTCCATTGTTTAAATATAATGCAAGACATAGCAAACGACTAAATATACTTCATGTCTCTAAACCTAGGATTTGTTTTTTTTTAAATTTACATATCCTTTACAGGACATCGCTGTCAACAGCAGCATCTTTCAGCTGTCTGTTGATTTCTTGGCAAGATTACGCTCAGTAGTTTGCCATTGCTTTCTGAGCGGCCAGCTCAGTATCCCGCAAGTCCCAGCGGGGGTCGAACCGCTCCCAGTTCTCTCCCGCTACGAGACTCTGCGTGATAAACGGGATTACGGAGAAAGTGTTGTAACCCCTCAGCCGGAGAGACCGGCTATATGCCCCCCCTAAAAATAATAATGGTAAATTATCTCAAACGACAACTAGTTAATAAACATTCCCATATGTATGGCACGTTACACCTTCCTTAGGTATTTATCATGCCCATGGCAAACATTGCCTCAGTGAGTCATGTATTATTGATTATTTTTCATGCGTGTTAATGCTTATTGCTCTTTTGTTGTCTAAGATTAGCTTCATAAGTGATGTTGAATGAAATAATGTATGAGAGGAATTAGAGAAGGGGAGAATGTCAGACGGACCTGTGTGCCCAATTCTTAACCCTTTGAAAATAAAGATTGTTTTTTCGTTTGTTCATTCATTCATTTAGTTTAGTTTAGTTTAGTCGTTGGATCAACACCACGGCACACGGTTTAACCCATAAGTGCTCCGTTTTCCTCCTAACTCAAACCTGAGTCTGGAGAAACTCAGCTCAATGCACATACTCTGTTGCATCGGCGAGGATCCTGAAATATGTTCATTTGTTCATCAACCTAGATCATACATCAGCTTAGAACATTCATCAGCTTAGATCATACATCAGCTTAGAAGATACACCAGCCTAGATCATACATCAGATTAGATCATATCATACATCAGCTTAGATCATACATCAGCTTAGAATAAAGATTAGTCATTCTTCTTCTCCATCTTCCTTTCACCTGAAATAGATTGTCTATAGCTGCAATGTTTGCTCTGTTTAATCACACATACACATCTGTTCAGTACCTTGTATATTCATGAGGCTATTAATTATTTACTTTTGTGTATTTCAGAAACACACTCATGGTCTCAGAGTATTCCTGAACTTTTCATTCAAGAGCATTCACAAAAGTGGTCATATGACAGCATAGACGTGAAGGTTGTGAAAGAAGAGCTTTCAGATGTTCTGTGTGAGGACAGTAAAATGGTAGACATAGCTGGGGGTAGCATCATTCATGAAATGACAGAACACAGCAACTCAGAATCAAGAATGGTTGAGAACAGTTGTAAGGCATCAGTAAAACATGAAAATTGTTGTCAAATGTCAGAAAATAGTGTCTTCTGTGATTGATACAAACATTAAACTATCTCTGGCTATTGAGAATTGTCAGCAGCAAAGTAAGGAAACAAAAGAAAAACATACACAGAGCTTTGCAAAGTCTCTTGGTGACATTTTTGATTATGTCAGTTATAGCTCTCAAAGACCTTACGCAAGGAGACTTGTCTGATGTTTCTAGTCCAAATGTTTGTGAAGACAGACATAAGAGAACACATACTGAAGGGATGTCCAAACAAATGTAATGAATGGGATGGTCTTTTGATTCAAGATGACCATCTAGAGTGCCAAAGAGAACATGAATCACAAGAGAACACATACAGGAGAGAAACCTCACAAGTGTGATGTGTGTGGTGCTGTTTTTAATCGAGCTGAAAATCTGAAGAAACATAAGAGAACACATACAGGAGAGAAACCTTACAAGTGTGATGATTGTGGTGCTTCTTTTACTGAAGCTGGTAGTCTGAAGAGGCATAAGAGAACACATACAGGAGAGAAACCTTACAAATGTGATGTTTGTGGTGCTTCTTTTGTTCAAGCTGGCAGTCTGATGTACCATAAAAAAACACATACAGGAGAGAAACCTTACAATTGTGATGTGTGTGATGCTTCTTTTATTCAAGCTGGCAGTCTGAAACACCATAAGAGAACACATACAGGAGAGAAAACTAACAAGTGTGATGTTTGTAGTGCTTCTTTTATTGAAGCTGGCGGTCTGAAGAGGCATAAGAGAGTACATACAGGAGAGAAACCTTACAAATGTGATGTTTGTGATGCTTCTTTTAATCAAGTTGGCAGTCTGAAGCACCATAAAAAAACACATACAGGAGAGAAACCTTACAAGTGTGATGTTTGTGGTGCTTCTTTTACTAAAGCTGGCAGTCTGAAGAGACATAAGAGAATGCACACAGGAGAGAAACCTTACAAATGTGATGTTTGTGATGCTTCTTTTACTCAAGCTGTCAGTTTGAAATACCACAAGGGAACACATACAGGAGAGAAACCTTACAAATGTGATGTTTGTGATGCTTCTTTTACTCATGCTCTCAGTTTGAAATACCACAAGGGAACACATACAGGAGAGAAACCTTACAAGTGTTATGTCTGTGGTGCTTCTTTTATTCAAGCTGGCAGTCTGAAGCACCAGGGGGGGGGGGGAGGGGGTGGGGGGGGGGGGGGGGGGGGGGGGGGGGGGGGGGGTGGAGAGAGTGGAGAGGGTGGGGAGGAGGGGGGGGAGGGGGGGGAGGGAGAGGGGAGCGAGAGGGGGGCGGAGAGGCGAGAGGGGGGGGTGGGGGGGGGGGGGTGGGGGGGGGGGGGGGGGGGGGGGGGGTGGGGGGGGGGGGGGGGTGGGGGGGGGGGGGGGGGGGGGGGGGGGGGGGGGGGGGGGGGGGGGGGGGGGGGGGGGGGGGGGGGGGGGGGGGGGGGGGGGGGGGGGGGGGGGGGGGGGGGGGGGGGGGGTGGGGTGGGGGGGGGGGGGGGGGGGGGGGGGTTGGGGGTGGGGGGGGGTGAGAGGGGGTGGGGGGGGGGGGGGGGGGGGGGGGGGTGTGGGGGGGTGGGGGGGGGGGGGGGGGGGGGTGGGGGGGGTGTGGGTGGGGGGGGGGGTGTGGGGGGGGGAGGGGGGGGGGTGGGGGGGGGGGGGGGGTGGGGGGGGGGGGGGGGGGGGGGGGGGAGAGAGATGACGAGAGAGAGGAGGAGGGGGGGGGGGGGGGTGAGAGATGAATTAGTGATAGATGAGATATTTTAGAACTGTTGCTTAAACTTCCCGTGCGCTTGACAACCGGTGGGTGGTAGGCTCATACCCACACACCAGTTCCTTAGGACTATAATGTGTCTTTCATTCATAAAAAAATTGTACAACTTCTGATGTTAAAATACCTAGAACACAACTGGGCTTGATAGTCACGGCTTGCGTAAAAACATGATCTGGTTTGGTTTATTTCTTATCGTAGGCTTGGCTCTTTTATATATGTTTGGTGTTTTGTTGGAACCTCTCTTTGTGTTGCACTTTTATGCATATTTTGAGAAGGCATATTATTTTGCCAACTGGATATTGAAAAGTGGTTTGGTGTGTGGTTCATTAAAACACCGGTTTGTGTGATGCGATGTATGGTTGTTCAACCCCTTTTACAACGGACAGTTGGATTAAAATGTTGACTTATTCGTCCTTGCTTGGGTGGTGTGGGGGGGGGGGGTAGTGTGTGTGTGTTTGTTTGTTGGTGTGTTGTTGGGTTGGGGTGGTGTGGGGGTTTGTGGTGTGGTTGTCGTAAGTAGTTTGTGTTTTTGTGTTGTTGTTACATATACCTTATGAAGTCTGAGTTGGTTCGCCTTTAATTGCGAGGATACCACTGTTATTATTGGAAAGCTAATATCACACGCAAAATTTCGAGGGTGCCGAGTTCTACTTGAAGTAGTGTGTATGACTATACTTTAGAGTTCAGAAGCGAGAGTCGCAAGAAAAAAAAACAACAACAACAGCAAAACATTTTTAAATCTCCTCCTGATCATGTTTTTTTTATCCAAAGCAATCGCTTTTCGAAGTCGATTGCGATTGCTTAGTAATACGCTTTTATAAATTTGATGAGTAGTGTATTTGTGTTTTGGTTTCTGTTTGTATTTCATGTTCACAGGCATCTAAGATTTTTGCCAGAAGCCGTTGTGTTGTTTTGTTTTGCAGATGATGATATTAGTTGTCCGTTACACAATCATATCAGTTTTTTTTTTTTTTCTCTTTTGTTCCTTTTCCAAACCGTGGAACCATGAGTTTACACCTTCTCTCGCTCCTCTCTCCTCCCAACTTTTGTATTGAAATCTTCTTAATCTATTAGTTGTTTGTGGCAATAAAATAGTGGGGGGAAACTACGTTGCTTTTAGGGTTGTCGAAAAAATCTTTTGCAATTTTAGGGCGACGTCTACTCACATAATTGTGGGGTATTGCAAACATTATCCTAATGAGGATGCAGAGTAGGAGTTCAATTCACCTACTACACCGGACCGTGGTTTTGGATTAAAATGTTTGACCTTATCATCATTGACTACCGAATTTCTTCTCCCTATTATAGGAAGTAGAATAATGATGAGGGATCAAAGAGAAGGTCAGGATTACTATTGGAGGTATGAGGTATTAAAATAATAGTTATTACGCTATGCATGATATAGGTGCACAGTTATGTTGGTTGGCAGATAATCAAACAGACTCCTACAACATTATTAGACGTTGTAGTTAACAGAGTTGCAAGGGAAAGAACTGTCCTTTGAATATCTAGAAAGTCAGTAACAATGGTAATATCAAAGAAATTGGTTGTGTAGTTTGTGGTTGGCACCAAAATGTTGATCTATAGAAATAGAAGGGTAAGCAAAAATTCTTTAAACCGATGGGCTTATGTGATGTGGATCATTTTGGAGACCCTAGGGACATTATAATCATCGGATCTTGGAGATGTACAACAGATGATTAGGCGCAGAAGAAGAATTAGGGCAGGCAAAGGCCCGCCCGCCGCCCTCCCGCCTTCCCGTCTTTCCCGAAATAGAAGAGTTGTAGCTTAGTGCAATAAGTCCTTACTCACTGAGACGTAAGAATAGATTTAGTTACATGTTCTTTCACTGGAGTGCATCGCAGGTCACCCCTGACGGCAGTTCGCTTGCTTAGTTCGTGATTCTCTTGGTGCAGATTTTACGTGCGCTCAGTAGTTTGCCATAGTGGACTTTCTGAGAGTGAGCCGGCACCTACATGCCTTTGCGGAAAAAAACCTATTGTAGCTTAGGCTACTGCTGTTTCGTGGAACACCAGGTAAGGTAGCTCGCGGTATGTGTATACGGGCGACTCACAAACCGCTGTTCGCAAGCCCTAGCCACGGTTAACCTGTTCCGGTTTAGTGTAAATGTAATGAAAGAGAGTGCTGAGATGAAGTGACTATGATGAGAACCAGCTCGTTTGCTGTGTCATGGTCATGTGCGAAGTCTGTACGTGATAGTGGTGTAAAGAACGAAAATTATTAATAGAGGTGTGGACTTAGAGACCGCAAACCAGAGAGTTGTGTTCCTGAGACACGAATGTGCGAATTCTCTTGGTTACTGTCATTGAGGATAACTATACTGACGAACGATCTGCCTGAAACACGGCTAATGAAACTTAGATACATATACAACAATAAAAAAGAGAGACAAACATCTTTTCTCACGGTCATGTGATGAGAAGAGAGGCATTGGAAAACATTGTGACAACTGGATAAGATCGAGGGGAAGGAGAGAGGCAGACAAAGAGAAATAATGCTGGATGGATTGAGACAAATGGCATGGAGGAAATCAGCTAGCAGAGTGATCCAGAAAACCAAAGACAGATTGGTGGAGAGCCCATGAACACCTACTCCGATGGTCAGGGCACTTGATGATGATGATCATGAGTAATGAAGTTATAAAGAGAAGAGACAAGCGGCATTATTGGTCATGTTATGAGAAAAATAGACATTGGAAAACATCGTTGCGCGGACTGGAAAGATCAGTAGGAATTGAGACAGATTAGGGAATGATGCTGCGGTGCGGAATGAGAAGATGACATGGAGGAATATAGTAGAATTGGCCGACGAGAACACTAAGTACGTAGATCTGGGGACAGACAAACAATAAGGCAGAGTGTATAGGTAAGATAAGTATAGTTCTTGTGGATAAAGTTAACATAAAAAATAATTAATCTGGGATAGCAAAAGAAGGAATATGCTAACATGTATGTCATCCGTCTCATCTACTGCCTATTAGTGTATAGTACCGTGCAGTGTAGGGTGGTGCTGTGGGGTGGGCGGGGCGTCCTTGAATTGAGGGAATGATTTAAGACTGCTGGTAATTGCAGTCAACTTAACTGTGCAATTTAGTGATATTCATCTCTCTCTCTTCTCCTCCCCCCTCACAGAAAAATTCACACGTTACCGAGATTCTAGCTACACCCGAAGGATGAACCCAGGGTCTTAGTGACTCAGCCAGCTTCCTGCACTAATATATTAATGCTGTAAAATGGAACATCTCCGGTTTAGCCGCATTGTTATAACCATACACGCGGTATTCAACTACACACGTGTCCAGTCCATGGCAAGGAAACAGTTGGGTCACATTTTTATATATACCCAACCACCATGTCCCATGCTGATAAGTATGGGGGAGGGGGTCATGATTCGACACCTCACTCGATCACCAGAGACGTGGATCAGCTCAGTGTTGTTGTCTCGGCCATGCCATATGGTCAAGTCATCCAGGTATTTACTGCTTTGTTTTCTCCCATTTCTTGTCCCCTCGGTCTCGCTAGTTGTCACCAAGTTCTCTAATTTACATCTCATAACGTCCGAAAATGCACATTTGCTGGTTTATATAAATATGAGACTCTAGGTGCTATCTCAATGGTTTGATATGACTTCTGTCCAGTATTCCATAGTGTAGGTTCATGTGTATGATAGACATGACTAATGAAGACACTTTTTTTTTGGGTGTCTAGTTGGTCATGCGTCGAAGTACACTTGGTCTTGCAGCGAGACGCCGTCGTCATTTGGAGATGACAGGTTTGAATTCCGGTCGATAACTATAGCTTTCAAATGTTATGTTGTCTAGTGCATCCTCTAGTCTCTACTTCCTTCTTCTCCTTCTGTGAGCGCCATAATAATACTATGTGTGTTTCATTATGTAATATACCCCAAGTAGGAATTGTGAAACTGAGTAGTTTGTGCATCCGTGATTACAAAATGGCTGCTCCACTATCGAAAAGCACAGTGGAAGAACAACGAGGTGTTATTCACTTTTTGTGGTCAGGGGGTGTGAAATCTACAGAAAAGTGATGGTTCAATATGGAGACTATTTGTTGAGTCAGAGGAAAGTGTATCAATGGTTAGACAGATTTTCAAAGTGGAAGACTCGGGAATGCACTTGAAGAAGTTCCCCTCTTTTGAGATTGACACCAGGGCCCTCTACTGGTGCATTTTCGGAAAAGATGTGAAACTGCAACTTGTGCTCGATACAGTAACATTCTAGTGAACAAATTGAAGCCCACAATACAATCAAAATAACTTATCTCTAAAGGAGTTTTGTTGCTGCATGACAACGCCCGCCCTCAAACAGCTGTGCATACAGTGGATACACTATATGTGTTGAAATGTGAGGTCTTGAAACATCCAGCACACAGTGTAGACTTGGGGTTGTCGGACTTGTCACTTGTTTGGAGCCTTGACAGAACATCAGCAGGGTCAGAGGTTTGCAGATGATGAGGTCATAAAGGTGGTGCAACATTGGTTTATGGCAACACCCAGGAACTTATGTCTATAAGGCACCAACAAGCTAGAGGACAGCTGGACCATATGTGTTGCCAGAAAGGGAGACTATGTTGAGAAATTACATACACAAAATGTCTGGTCTACACTGTCAGAATCTCCAATAAGGATTTAGAGAGTTAATAAGAGTTAACACAAGTCTAGTAGGGAGACACCAGACAGGAGAGACACCAGCGCTATAAATAGCTTCACAAGGGGACACATTTGTGTCAACCAAGGGGGCAATAAGGACAATTGAGCGAGGGCTTCCCCAAGCCATTGGGAAGCTTGGCCTTACGAGTAACCGTGAAGTACCCGGTTACTCAAGTTCACGAGCCAGCGTGCTTGGGACTCCATGCACGCAAGACTCGCTACTGCACGGAGGGGACAGCGTCCGTGCTTGACCACGCAATGTGTAGCGTGTGGACAGACCCGACTGGAGACGATTAGAGAGTAGACGTGTTCTTGACAAATGCTATAAGTTTCTAGGCAATAGTTAAATATTAGGCTTTAGATTTAGATTGTGATTACTAGCATCATTTCTCACCACTTCATTACATTCATGTTGTTTAATGTCAATGAAGCATACCGCTCGCAGAGCTTATAAATTGCCAGCTCTAAATAAATTGCATTCCTTTTGCAAATGACACGAGTTGTTATTTCGTGCGGTGCAAAAGTAGGGGAGTCCTGAAAGACCTGTAGCAAGCAAGTTGTTGACAGGCAGGACCCCAATTGGTGTCAGAAGTGGGATTTGAACCCACGCCCGCAAAAAGCTAAAAGGAAAATTAAAGATATTTCATATCAACATGCTGAAACCATACTTCTCACGACAAGAACAACAGGCAGACGAACAACATGCACCAACACCAAGTAATCGGACGACAGACGTACACAACACAACTTCATTAGATAGGGAATATACTTTAAGCTTCTTAAAGCGGAGTTGTGGTCATAAGTAAGAATAACAAACATTTGTAACCACAATAAACTGATTTACGGCGCTCGAAGGAATACACACATTTAATACACTAACGCATACACAGGTTAGCAAGTTAAGTACACTGTAGTTTATTAGAAAACACGCAAACAAACAGGAAAACAAACACATAAAAGTTGCACACACTATTTGTTTCAAAGAACAACAACCTAAATTCAGGGGACACAATAACTTCTTAAAAACCTTAATGTAACATTGAAAATAAGCTTTTCACAAGCGGAAGCGAGAAGGTGAAAGTAGAACTGTATGTATATGAGTTGGAGGGGATATTAATGGGAACATGAACATTTTATGCTCATGTGTTGCACTCATAACAGAGTCAACTTGTATTTGGGTTGTCATTTTGGGCAATATGAGGACAGGTCGAGACAGAAGTCAACGGGTGAAAGTCAAAAGACATAGGGTCAAACGACGGAAGCCAGGACATAAGTCATAAGACAACGGATCCGGTTCAAAACAATTCCCAAAGATATCTATAGAACCAACTATACTGATACATGGGCTACTCAATTAGCCGAGTGAAAAGATAGAACAGTGTGAGTAAAGGAAGAAGAGAGTTGTTCTATCCCCAAACGAGAGAGTTACAACTTATTGGATATCTGACAAAATTGGACATCCAATTCTTCTTTGTGACCATACGTGTTACAAACATGAGTTAAAGGGTAGTAACACTTCACAGAGAGGAGGGGAGCCTGTCAGAATCTCCAATAAGGGTTTAGAGAGTTAATAAGAGTTAACACAAGTCTAGTAGGGAGACACCAGACAGGAGAGACACCAGCGCTATAAATAGCTTCACAAGGGGACACATTTGTGTCAACCAAGGGAGCAATAAGGACAGTTGAGCGAGGGCTTCCCCAAGCCATTGGGAAGCTTGGCCTTACGAGTAACCGTGGAGTACCCGGTTACTCAAGTTCACGAGCCAGCGTGCTTGGGACTCCATGCACGCAAGACTCGCTAATGCACGGAGGGGACAGCGTCCGTGCTTGACCACGCAATGTGTAGCGTGTGGACAGACCCGACTGGAGACGATTAGAGAGTAGACGTGTTCTTGACAAATGCTATAAGTTTCTAGGCAATAGTTAAATATTAGGCTTTAGATTTAGATTGTGATTACTAGCATCATTTCTCACCACTTCATTACATTCATGTTGTTTAATGTCAATGAAGCATACCGCTCGCAGAGCTTATAAATTGCCAGCTCTAAATAAATTGCATTCCTTTTGCAAATGACACGAGTTGTTATTTCGTGCGGTGCAAAAGTAGGGGAGTCCTGAAAGACCTGTAGCAAGCAAGTTGCTGACATACACCAATTATTCACATAATTTCTGTTGCTTAATGACTTCCCTTTCTATATTACTATATAGTCTTTTATCCAGCATTATCCACTTCATAGCTTCTTTATTAGTCTCTGCATATTATGCTGGAGCTCTGGCCTTTAAAGCTAAAGGTTTGCTATTATTTGAATCTACTGTTTGGCTTTTCCTTTATGTCAGGGGTCTTTAGGATTGGTCTTAACTCTGATGATCTGACTTCTGGAGGTCTAGTCCTCCGCCTGTATCCAGGTCTTCAGGCTCATTTATTCAATGTAATCTAGGAGTCTAGGCTGATGATCGACTGCTTCCTCACCATTCTGAAACCACTGACTGACAACTATGAAAGCACTGCATAGAACACTGAAATGTTTCATATCCCATAATTGATCATTTCACGTCCATCAATGTTCTCTTCATGGTCTCACAGCCCTAGCTGTGAGTCGTTTCAACTTGTGTTCGACTCATGTATCATTATTAATTTGTGAGTCTTTTCAACTTGTGTTCGTCGACTCGTGCATCAATATTAATTTGTGCGTTTCCAACTAGTGTTCACTGAATCGTGCATTATGATTAATTTGTGAATCTTTTCAATTTGTGTGTTAATCAACTCGTGCATCATTAACATGTGCACCCCGATTGGCATGAGCACAACTTGACTCCTGTTACTTTGTTCTATATGTACTGGTTTCCAGCGTTATCCATGCTTTATGTTTTCCATCCATTTAGCCAAGGATTCCTATACATGTTTTGTCCCAAATGGGTTTAGCCTGCGCTAGCTGTTTTCCATACTCACTTCATCAACCAACTGTTGCAAGGCCTTGTACTTAATTTAAGAATGTGACTGTAAAATGCTCTGTTTCTCGTTCTTAGATATCCTACATTATATTGATTTCTCCCTGGCCGAGGGGTTAGCAGCTTTCTCCGTAACCCCGAATACTCTCGTGGGTGACGTGAGTGCACGAGAATTGGAAGCGGTTCGAGACGCGCCAGTGACTTACGAGAGTATGAAGCCGGTCGCTCAGAAAGTTGTGGCGTGCTGATGAGCATAATCTAGCCTAGGAATCAACATACAGCTGAAAGATGCTGATGTTGACCGCAGTATCCTGAAACAGGATGGAAGCGTGGAGAAAAAAAATTGTAAGATGATATGTATCTCTTTAGTTTCAATTTAATTTTACTTAGCAGATAATGATCTGTCCGACATTGTGAAGATCTACATTTCTTGTTGATACAGAATGATCAAGATGATTTTCTGTTTTGTGGTCCAGTTTTTCCTACCCACAAAAATGAGGAGTTTCTCATGTGTGTTCTTTTGAGGTTGATCAGATAATGTATATGAGAATAATTAATACCTACAAATGTTCTAATTTATATGTGTACACATTTAGAATGAGATTCATTCAGAAGCTTCATGATCAGCCTGTGAGCTAAACTGCTCAATGTTGATGATGATTCTGCATGTTTTCTTGTGGCACATCAGATGGCAAGCTAACCACTGCATGACATCAATCTCATGTTTTCTTTCTCTTCTGTATGTGTACTTGTGCATCATTTCAGATTGCTAGTACAGATATGCACCACACATATCACATTAATAAGACATTTCCTTTGACATGTTGTCTCAACACAAAAATGCAACATGGACTGCCCAAGAAAATTATTTGAAACAAGCACATCATTTTTGTGACTTCATTTATTTAAGAGTTCTCTAGTAACATTTCAGATGATCAGTTTTAATACAACGGACACCCCCAGAGTGATCAAACTAGTACAGTTTCTTCCCTGTATGTCTTTGCTGGTGGTGCTACAACTGGTAAGCTTAAAAAAAAAACCATAAACATGCATACAGCTGAGATAGTTTAACATATTTTCATGAGAAAATACAGATGTTGCACATCAGCCGGCCAACATGAGTAAAACTAAAACCCCACACATCGCATCTAAAAGGTTTCCATTCAATGTGTTGTCTACTGACAGTTTGAAATACTATATTAAGCAAAATAGGCACTACTACAATTAAGGTTTCCCGTCTGTAAACTGTGTCATCGTTTTACTTGAGCAAAATATGCACACAAATAACATTTATAAGGAAGGTGGCATTTCAGATGGTAAACGCTAATAAACAATGCACAACAATCAATTAAATACCACATTTACTTCCTACACTGTATGTGTTAACTTATGACTTTTCAGACTTGAATTTTGAGTAAAAGATGCACCACATTCATCACACGCATATGGTCTCTCTCCTGTATGTATTCTCTTGTGGCACTTCAGGCTTGAAGACTGAGCAAAACAAGCACCACATCCCCCACACTGGTAAGGTTTCTCACCTGTATGCGTTCTCTTGTGGCGCTTCATGTGACAAGCATAAATAAAAGATGCACCACATTCATCACACTTGTAATTTTTCTCTCCAGTATGTGCTGTTTTGTGGTACTTCAGTTTTGTAGTTTCAGTAAAAGATGCATCATATTTATCACAGAGGACAGGTTTATCACCAATATGTGTTGTTTTGTGGTACTTCAATTTTGTAGCTTCATTAAAGCGTGCACCACAATCACACTTGTAAGGTTTCTCTCCTGTATGTAATCTCTTGTGACGCTTCAGATGCTGAGCTTGAGTAAAAGATGAACCACAAACATCACAATCATATGGTCTCTCTTCTGTATGTGTTCTTGTATGGGATTTCAGATGCTGTATTTGAGTGAAAGATGCACCACATATATCACACTCGTAAGGTCTCTCTCCTGTATGTGTTCTTGTATGGGACTTCAGATGCTGAGACTGAGCAAAAGAAACACCACATTCATCACACTTGTAAGATTTCTCTTCTGTATGTGTTCTCCTGTGGCGCTTCAGAGCAAAAGATGCAGTAAACAATGCACCACAACTATCACATGTGTGAAGTTTCTTCGATTTATGTCCTGTTGTGTGTCTGTTCACATTGACATCTGGATTACAAATATTAAATGTGTATGATGCCCCATCTGCTTGTATTCTTTGAAGACTGCAACTGGTATAACCAACAGAAACATCAAATGACTTCACAGAGGATTGCGTATGTTTCAATGGTGTGTCTACATTTTGTAACTGACAATTGTCATCAGTCGAAGATATTTTCTGACTAATTTCTATAATAGAAGACATATTATCTGACATTTGAGAGTGATTTTCATGATCTTCTGATGTGTTATAACCATTTTCAGTCAATCTTGATTCTGTTTTACTCTTTCCTGTCACTTCTTGAATTTTGTCACAACTTGCAGTGTCTATCATTTTACTGAAACTGTCTTCACAGCTTACTTCTGATTGTTCCTGTTTCACAGCCTCTGTGGTACCATGCATGTCCATTTGTGAATGGTCTTGTATGGGGATGGAAGGACAGCTTTCACAAGATGGATGTACTTCTGAAACACAGCACAGTCAATATCTGGTTAACAGAGTCTGTGCCAAACAAAAATTAAGTTGGACCAAACAAAAATGAATGATGGAAAATTGGGAAGTAGCGGTGTGTCACAGTTATAACTTAAGAGTTGTTAATATGGTAGCAGACACGTTGTGTTATAATGCAATGACAATGTTTCGGCGATATATAGGCCCATTACAAATAAGTGAAGTCACTTAAGACAATTATTCATCCCATGGCAATTGGTGTTTGTCCATCAAGAATGATGATGACCAATAATTTCATCCAGTGGGGTTGACAGTTTGGAGCCATGAGTTCTAAGGTGGCTGGTTGGATGAAGAATGACTTGCGCGATGAATTGGATTAAAGTGAGGAAGAGTTGCACAATTCGTCGACCTCACTCTCTCGCCTGAGTCCATCTGAATTCAGTGGCAAGACAAGTCAGAGACGACTGGAGACGAATACAGGTGCAGTGGATGACCAGGGCGCTCTACGTGCCTTGCTGTGCTCATTACGTTCCACAACGCTTTGCAGGTAAACACCTTCCTGCCCATTGAACCATCAATGATTTCTTCCGCGCAGTTTGCTGAATCCTGTCTTTACATGCTGGGTAGGCATACCCTAGTTCACCAATTGCTTTGACGCTGAATCGATTACCCCCACCTGGTTTGGCTAGCATGTCACAGCCGTTGCCCGGGGGTGGCCGCTGTTGCATGCTGACAGCTACTAGAAGCCACAGGTGTGAGTGCAATGATCCAAAAGGATAGTCAAGGAGAAGTGAAGTAATAGCAAGGGAAGTAACCAAGAATAACAGGGTAAGACGGCGAGTTACCTAACCCTGGGGTCCTGGTACAATTGAGAAGCGCTCAGCGCGACTGACCAGGAGATTATACCATGGGCAAAATTAAGCTGCACGTCAAAAAAGTGTGGACATGCACAAGCTGAGAAGCCCAGAAGATTTGTGAGACCACTCGGGACTCAGGGCTCAAGCTGTTAACACTTTTTACAAAGCTCAAGTAATACCAGCATTTCCTTCTTGACAAGTAACAAAAAAGATATCTGGCTGTGGTGAACACTTGAAATGAGCGAGCAGAACAACAAGTGATCCTCTTTATGAGAAGAGATTTGCTACATGCCTACTAAATGTGTGATGTGTGACTCAGTGTTGTAGGACGGTCTTCGCAGAAGAGAAATAACTGTAAGTTGGAAAAACCATATTGTACTTAATTGGCATGTTGATAAGGAATTACATTATGTTAAGACGTCTAGAAGTAAACATGGACTGAGGAATACCCGCCATGGTTGACAAGACTTGGGTCACCCCCTACAGACTAATCCGTTTAGGGACTGAGTGAGCTGTGCACTGAACAATGCGAATCTCTGCCAGCGAGATGTTGGAGTGGCAAGGTGTACTCAGTAAATAAAGTTTATGTCGACATGACACAGTGTCAAGAACATGCTGTTTAAAATCCAGTGAGAATGTGCTGTATCACAAGACAAGAGCCAACGCATAGATAACATACTACATTCGGTATATAGCAGTGAGCTGGATGCCAGGCTTGGACCTTTGGGGAATGGGCCCTCAAAAGGGCATGACAGCCATCATTACCAAAGGTACTACCAATGCCTGTCACCCCAGAACAATGGGATATACATCAGTTAACAGACTATACACTGATGTGATAGTGCTGATGTAATGTTACTGCCACTGCAAGTTTAAAGTTACAAATAAAGAATAACTTTAGCATGGGCCCTCAACAAACTGACCCCAGAAAGTCTTAACCTTCGCTGCCTCTTTCAGTTCCACCCATTCACTCCCCACCTGATCCATCTCAGTCTTCTGTTCTCTTTCAGTTCCACCCATTCACTCCCCATCTGATCCATCTCAGTCTCCTGTTCTCTGCTCAGTGTGTCAGGCTGAGAGACAGGCAGTGTTGGAGACCCATTGCAGCCCAACCTTCATTGTGGAGATGGACCTGACTGATTGTGTCTTTAGGTCTCTCTCTATTTCGTTGATTCTGTGGGCTATAGACAAGGGACTTTCTAATTACACCAATCTCTGGTGATCTCAATGTGTGTCCTGCCCAGCACCAGCATCTGTTCCTCACCTGTTGATGAACTGGTGTTTGTGTAGTTCTCTCTATGAGCTGCCTATTGGTCATTCTGTCATACAATTTCACTCCCCCTGTTCTGCACAGGCATCATTTAATGTATACAAGTAGGACTACAACACTTTAAACTGGAAGATTACCATGAAGGGATACGGTGAAAAGAAGATGGAAGACTCCATCATCTTAGTGAGATACACAGAGTGCTGGAAGATGCTATTATCTTAGTGAGATGCACAGAGTGCTGGAAGACTATCATCTTAGTGAGATACACAGAACAATGGAAGACTATCATCTTAGTGAGATACACAGAGTGCTGGAAGACGCTATCATCTTAGTGAGATACACAGAGTGCTGGAAGACTATCATCTTAGTGAGATACACAGAGTGCTGGAAGACTATCATCTTAGTGAGATACACAGAGTGCTGGAAGACTATTATCTTAGTGAGACACACAGAGTTCTGGAAGACGTTATCATCTTAGTGAGATACACAAAGTGCTGGAAGACGCTATCATCTTAGTGAGATACACAGAGTGCTGGAAGACACTATCATCTTAGTGAGATACACAGAGCACTGGAAGACTATCATCTTAGTGAGATACACAGAGTGCTGGAAGACTATCATCTTAGTGATATATCATCTTAAGATATACAGTAAACTTTGCTGCAAAGTAACAAATAACACACAAAGACATACATAAGCAAAGTGATATCACATGTATAGGCTTTGCCATTCTACCGGGATCACATGTGTATTAAGGAAATAAATTGCTGAAGATGCTATGAAGGATTGTATTTTGCAGATTAGATAAAGAAGTAGTAACCTTAAGATGTATGGAACAACAGAGGAAATACAAACAAATGGTGGAACCCATCATGAGAACATGCAGAGAATTTAAAGAGATGTAAAATCAGAAGCAGTAGAGGTGGAGGAGAAAGAGAGAGGCAAAAAGAAGAGTAGCAGCAGTAGAAAAAGAAGAACTAGAAAAGAAGAAAACAAGTTGGGGAAGAAATGTAGAATAATAAGAAGATCCATGAAGTTATAATTCAATTCTAACCTTGACCGGAATGTTCTAGGTTTACTTCAGGTGGTTCTGTCTTGACACTCGCTGGCATGTCATTGTCAATTTCATCACAGACTTGTGTCTCAGTGGGACTCTCTTCATCAGAACTGTGAACACAGTCAGTCTGAAAGGAGTGGTAAATGATACATTTAAACAAACATACATTAATATAAAGTGCGCGCCCAAAAAAATGTATACATAGTAATCGTCCAGCAGTTTAAATGTAAATAAACACATTTCAATTGAGTATATTATTTTAATAACGTCATCAAAACTTATCATATTACACCATTTGTACAACGCATCATGGTAGCAATGTGTTGCACGATATGTTTAAAATGATGATGTAAACAGCATGTTACAAATGTCACAGAGTAATAACATAATGCAACACATTGCTACTATACCAGCACTTGATCCTCTCAGTAATTGATAATGGATTAGGTCTGCTCACTGTCTCAGCAGAGTCAGCTGGTGAAGTTAGAGCGCATACAGAACGAAGCTATGCGGGTCATTCTGGGATGCACTAGAGACACCCCAGTAGTGTGTATGCG